>OZ005692.1:786634-1159134 GCA_963930775.1 Cliona cf. orientalis
AGAAACTGAAAGTCATAAAAACAGAATACCCAACTAGATCTAGAAGCAGGTGTGTACGTCCTTTAAATGCTTAATTAATAAAATAAATGTGAAATAGTCTTTTCCTCATATATACGGTACCCATGCATGCAAGCTAGCTCTCCCTCTCCTGTGTATATGCATTAATTTTAAGAAAATGAGAGGGATATCCTGGCTGCAAGGGTATAAGGCCATGCGTACTATATGGTCTTCTAACCTTGGTGTAAACTGTTTGCCAGTTCACAAAGTCCAACCTCATTCAGCATTTCAGGTACATCTTCCCAGGAGGGGTTATGATTCCTAATCCAGTAGTCTAGGACCTCAACAACTGCCTCCTGTGGTGAGCGGTTTGAGCACTCGTCCAGCATTTCTTCACTGATGCCAACAGCTCTTCCGAGTTGGTACCACTCCAAAGCAATTTCTTCGCCAATTTGATCAAGCAAATTGTTCAAATCCAACGGCAAGCTAGAATCTGTAAGCATCATCATGATAGCTCAATGGCAATATAATATAATATGTGAGGGCAAGGAGGACTACATCATCTATAGCTACTCATCTAGTGGAAATGTCAGAAGTTTACTGAATGATTAAATTGTCCACAATCTTTCTTATTTCAATACTTACTAAGTCTTACTTTTCATACCTGGCAGTTGAGATGGATTGGGTGCAGATTGCGCTGGTTCATGGATTTCAGCATACTCAACTTTGTTGTCTTGAAAGTGCAGCATTGTTTCACAGCGAAGACCTTTACCAGCTCCAGGGCTTGGACCAATGTCAGCATACACCACAACCTCTGTTTGATCAGTGCCATTCTATAGTTAAGAATTTAAAATTAGAGACTGTAGAAATTTTTTTGGTAAGTAAAGGGGATGGTTCGAGAATTTCACACGGTACTGCCGACCAGCTTATAGTCCATGGTCCATATAATAATATTATGTTGGGAGTCATGCCATCTATACTTTGTAATAGTTTCTCAAAATTAAATTTTAGCTGGATTCCCATAGGTATAGTATGTTTGTTTGTGAAATAATATAATTCTATCTCTTAATTCCCAAAAAGTTTAGCTGGACTCCTGTATACTATATTTGTTTGTAAATCATCACCAATAATATTCCATATACGAAACACTCTACATGCATGCACATACTGTGTTATTGTCTTCTAAAGGCTGAAGCAAACTGTAGATTCCTTCCTGATTGTTTTGTGCAGCTGTGCTGGCTGTTACTAATCTGTCCTCTTGTGATGCAGCATACTTAGTATTTTTTACTCTCAATTTGCTGCATACAATATGATATTGTATTAGGTAAGAGCTTTAACTTGAACCGGATAAGTATTAGTACATACTATACTCTAACAGCATATATTATGTAGCCTGGCCAATGATCATGTATTGTACAACTTACGCATTTATTTTAGTGATTTGTTTACTCATGAAGAGAATCATTGCAATAACAATCAGCAATAGCAAGAAAATTCCAACTGACAATACACTAGCAACCAGTGGTACTACAATAGCTGCTGCTGTGGACCCATCATTTACCAATCCAGGACCTGTGATATCATTAAGACAATTGTATACAAGTAATTTTTATGTAGAAGTCCCAACAAACCAGCTGCCTCAGGCTTGACTGTTGTTACAGTAGTATCTCCTTCTCGTCGTTCTAAAGCATGCATGTGTGATAGTATAATTCAGCATAAAATTATTTGTAAAGATTGTGCATGGAATAAAATATTGCTCACCATCCATGTGTACCATTACATATTCACTCTGATTTCCTCGTAAGTATCCACAGATTTCAGTTTGAACAGCAAACAGACATTTATTATTGAATTCTTTAATATGTGGGCTTATGTGAGATTGTGTATCACATATGACGTTTTTATCAGTAGTGGTGTTGGGACACACTCCACAGTTAATCGCAGTGATAATGTATTGAAGAGATGAGCACTGCACTAGTACTGGCACTTCATCCCAAGCAAATGTAATCTGATGAGAATCATTACTTTCAATACGAATATTACTAGGTGGTGGAAAAGGAGTTTCTGTGATAATTAGTGATTTCTGATCAATTACAGTAATTTTCTTTTCATTATGAATGCATCCAATTGTCCCGTTTAGCATTTCTTCACCAAGAGTGAGAATAAGCTGTGAAGTATAGTTTAGTGTCAGAATCAGGTCACGTACCTCGGTTGCTATTTCTGAGGAAAGGGACGCCACAATATAATCAAATTTTGTTTTCTGACTTGTGATTCCTCGAGTAGTGAACTGCGCCTCAACCTGAGCAAACCATACTTGGGGGTCGGCGGGCCAGTATGGTGGGAGCTTCACGTTTACAGCGGCTACTGTCGATGTAGCTGCCGTCGATGTTGCTGTGCTTGCGTCGGTAGCCATGGCGTGTAGAAACTCGCGTCGGGTCACCAATTTAGTGTTGACGATTATTAACACAATATCGAATCAGCATATACGTACTAAAGTAGCACAAATTAGAACTGTACATACAAACTGACAAAACTGAGAACAGATCATACACGAGGTAGTTAGATACTGTCATGTGCTGTTCACGTGACACTACAATAGCATTCACCAAAGCGTCCAATACTTTTGGCTAAAACTGCTCCTTGATTGCACTCTACACGGGGTGGTCCACGATTGTCTGGGTCCATACCATCATACCTACTGTGACGTAACTCAATTTCATTCCCACGTTCACAGTCAAAAATGTTCCATTCCAGACTGTGCTCCCTCTTTCACAGACTGTACACTCCAATGTCTGACTGTATCCTAGACAAGTACAGTCATTGAGCTGAACTAATTCACTGCCATTGACACCTGAAAGAAATTGAGTGTAACCAAGAAAATAGCTCTACTCTAATAATATTAATAATACCATGACATGAATAACATGCACTTACCTCTTAGACTGTTACTGGTCCATACAAGCCAAGAGAATATCAAAAG
This sequence comes from Cliona cf. orientalis, assembly GCA_963930775.1. Lineage (NCBI taxonomy): Eukaryota > Metazoa > Porifera > Demospongiae > Clionaida > Clionaidae > Cliona > Cliona cf. orientalis. Next base: position 789,612 of record OZ005692.1, read on the forward strand.
CAAGAATTGCGCAATAGATATACTTGAATGCATAATAATTGGTTGATGTACGTGGGTAATTCTGAACTCAATCTGCATGATAATTTGACATCTGAAATTAGAGTTGTAAAATACTCTACACGTATTTACTTACTTTATAATTTGACAGTTCACATTGATCAGAATTTATAGTGAAAAAACATTGCTCATGCTTTCATAACCAAAGAGACTTGTTTACACAACAGTTAGTGGACCAGTATATCTACACTATGGAACTATCATTAATATGTCAGTGACATCATTTTTAATTATTTCCCAATTTACAGATAATTAGAGCTGAGTAGTCAGTACATCTTTAATTTGTAAATTGCAGGCCTTGAGTATGAAAATAAATACACAAGTATGCTTTTATAATAATAATGCTCATGTATGCATAGATCATACTATTACTGGTAATAATAATGTTGTTACTATGATTATAGTAATTAAAGCTACAGTTTAATAGTAGAGTATGCAGGATTCTTGTTTACTTCAATATCCATAGCTTTTGTGGGTACTTTCTGCTCACAAATTTCAATGTTTTCATAATCTCCTTTATTCATGTCTCCTTTCATAGCGATCTCAGAGGAGCTTTGTACTGTCAAGGACTTTATCAACATTTTCATGTTTGCCTTGTCTTTTTGAAGCTTAATAACTGTCACTATAGACACAGTAATCACTAGAACTAGTGTGGCTCCCAAGCTAGCGGCTGTGATTGGTAAAACCAGTTCCCCAGTCCCAATTCCACAGTCAGAATCTGATGCATTGTGGGGATAATTAGCTATACACAATGACATATACATGTAACATTGACTTACCAAGTTCGTCTCCAGGCTGAGTTTTTAAGCTGAATACTAGTGGCTTTGATGGTAGCCCATCTCCTAAAATGCTGGTAGAGAATACTGAGATAGAGATGTCCCCATCAGATGAACATGGTGGGGAAATTTCACCGAATGAGTGGCAGCATGTCTCATTCAAGCAAGAAGAAGCTGGAACAGTAGCTGAACCACAGTTCCTTTGAGAAGAGACATCAGTGTATGTGATGGTGTAAGAGACAGGAGGTCTCTCTATGTTATCGTGTACAGCTTCATCCTGATAAGATTGGTTGTGAGATTTATACATAGCCATCTAGACTATAATACACACACAATAATTATTGTGTTTATCATTCTACCACCATCCCAAGGTCTCCCCTAAAGGGACAAAAATCCAAAATTAATATCTAGTGTATGTGAGAAGAGGGGGGGGGGTCTAGGTTGACAGATCGATAGCTAAATTAATGTGCATAAAATTAACTTACTGTAAATATTATCACAACTGTGATGTAATCGAATTTCAATTTGAATCTTGGAGGGTCGGGAATTGGTTCTGAATCATCATCATAAAAATAATTATTTGAATCTGGTGAGCATACATAATTTACAATACTTACCATGTGCACTAGTATCAATATGCACTGTAACATATTCACTCCTAGTTCCCCGTAAGTATCCACAGATTTCAGTTTGGACAGCAAACAGACATGTGTTATTAAATTTTGTACGTGGACTTATGTCAGACTGCATATCACATGTGACGTTTTTATCAGTAGTGGTGTTGGGACACACGTGCACTCCACAGTTAATCGCAGTGATAATGTATTGAAGAGATGAGCACAGCACTGTCACTTCATCCCAAGCAAATATAATCTGATGAAGATCATAGCTTTCAATGTGAACATTACCAGGTGGTGGAAAAGGAGTTTCTGTGATCATTAGTGACTTCTGATTAATTAAAGTAAGTATAAAATAATTTTGAATGCATTCAATTGTCCATTTATCATTTCTTCCCCAATAGTGACAATAAGCTGTGAAGTATAGCAATTACCAAAGCGTCCAATACTCTTGGCTACAACTGCTCCTTGGTTACACTTTATACGGAGTGATGTATGATTGTCTGGGTTCACGCCATCTATCTCATACCTACTGTGACGTAACTCAATTTCATTCCCACGTTCACAGTCAAATATTGTCCCATTCCAAACTGTGCTCCCTCTTCCACAGATTGTACACTCAAAAGTCTGAGTATGGTCTAGACAAGTACAGTCATTGACCTGAACTAATTCACTGCCATTGACACCTGAAAGAGATTGAGTAACTTATTATAGCTCTATAGTATACTAAAATTAATAATACCATGAATCTTACCTCTCAGGCTGTTACTGGTCCATACAAGCCAAGAGAATATCAAAAGCAAGAACTGCGCCATTAAATTTAATGATTTCCTTGAATGCATAATTATTGGCCGTATGTATCTACTGAACTCAATCTGATAGTTTTGAAATCTGAAATTAAAATACTCTACACGTATTTACTTACTTTTGATAGTTCACATTGATTATAATTTATAGTGAAAGAGCATTGCTCATGCTTTCATAAGCAAAGGGAGATGTTTACACAACTATTACACATATTAATCTCAGTGGACCAGTGCACTATGTAACAATCAGTATTATAGCAATTACTTATGTCATGGACTATTATTATTATTATTTACAGATAATTAGATTCAAGTATAGTCAGCGCATCTTTACTTTGCAAATAATTATAGGCCTTGAGTACATACTGTGCTTAAAGATGAACACACTAGTTAACTACGTATTTAACAATCAATTAATGACATGTACTATGTAGATCATGCTATTAAATTTATAATTATTATGTATTATGCAGTTTAATAGTAGAGTATGCAGGATTCTTGTTGACTTCAATGTCAACAGTTTTTGTGGGTACTTTCTGCTCACAAATTTCAATGTTTTCATAATCTCCTTTATTCACATCTCCTTTCACAGTGATCCCAGCAGAGCTTTGTACTGTCAAAGACTTTATCAGCATTTTCATGTTTGCCTTGTCTTTTTGAAGCTTAATAACTGTCACTATAAACACAGTAATCACTAGAACCAGTGCGGTTCCCAAGCTAGCAGCTGTGATTGGTAAGACCAGTTCCTCAGTCCCTCTTACACTGTCAGAATCTGATGCATTGTGTGGATAATTACAATGACACATACATGTAATATTGACTTACCAAGTTGATCTCCAGGCTGAGTTTTTAAGCTGAATACTAGTGGCTTTGAGGGTGGCCCATCTCCTAAAATGCTGGTAGAGGATACTGAAATAGAAATGTCACCATCAGATGAACATGGTGGGGAAATTTCACCAAATGAGTGGCAGCACGTCTCATTCATGCAAGAAGAAGCTGGGATAGTAGCTGAGCCACAGTTCCTTTGAGAAGAGGCATCAGTGTATGTGATGGTGTAGGAGATAGGAGGTCTCTCTATGTTATCGTGTACAGCTTCATCCTGATAAGATTGATTATGAGATTCATAATATAATATTATAGTCCTTACATGCAATATTCTGTTTATCATGATCATATCATATTATTCTATCACCATCCCATTTGAGGCCTCCCCTGAGTTACATAGAGGCTGAGCCTCCAGATTGATAGAGATGTAGCTAAAGCACATATTATATGATTGTAGTTCTTCTACACTCTAACTTACTGCAAATGTTATCTCAACCTTTGAGAAGTAATAAAAATCCAGTTTGAATCTTGGAGGGTCAGGAATTGGTTCTGAATCATCATCATATAATTAATTATTCGAATCTGGCACATGAGCGTACATAATAATATTATTATTTTGTTACAAATACCTACCATGTGCACTAGTATCAATATGCACTGTAATATATTCACTCCTCTCTCCCCGCAAGTATCCACAGATTTCAGTTTGGACAGCAAACAGACATTCATTATTTGTACGCTGGCTTATGTGAGATTGTGTATCACAATAACATGTGATGTTTCTATCAGTACTATAGTGATGTTGGGACACACTCCACAATTAATCGTAGTGATAATGTATTGACGAGATGAGCACTGCACTGCCACTTCATCCCAAACAAATGTAATCTGATGAGGATTGTTGCCTTCAATGTGAATATTAGTTGGAGGAGGATGGGGAATTGCCATGATTACAAGTGACTTTTGTTTAATTATAATTCTCTCTATAAAATTATCATAAATGCATTCAATTGTTCCATTTATCATTTCTTCCCCAACAGTGACAATAAGCTGTGAAGTATAGCAATCACCAAAGCGTCCAATCCTTTTGGCTAAAACTGCTCCTTGGTTGCACTCTACACAGAGTGATGTACAACTATCTGGATCCGTGCCATCAATAATATTAGTATACCTACTGTGACGTAACTCAATTCCATTCTCACAGTCAAAAAATGTACCATTCCAGATTGTGCTCCCACTTCCACAGACTGTACACTCGAAAATCTGAGTGTACCCTAGACAAGTACAGTCATTGAGCTGAACTAATTCACTGCCATTGACACCTGAAAGAGATTTAGTATAATTCATTAACCCTTACTTATTAATAATTATCTTCCAAGACTTACCTCTCTGGCCGTTACTAATCTCCACAAACCAAGAGAGTATTAAGAATAATAACTGAGCAATAAAACTTGATGAGTGCACATGCATGATGACTTAGTCTAATGAAATGAAACTGCAATTGTTTTAGTCAAAGCTACTTTGCTTGTATGTTAGTAGTTTAATATTTGAGTTTTATTACAGTTTCAAGAGTCTGAATTTATAATGAAATTAGTTTACACTTTGTTCATATTTTATAAAAATTAATGTTTACCAACATGATTATTATATAGCAGTACTGATCTTCATGATACGATTTAGATGACAGTTTCCAACTTGTTTTCTAACCTATTAAATTCTAAACTGATATAGCACCATATACCCGCTGAGTCAAGCACACCCTAGTTGAGTCATATACACAGGCTCCAAAACTGCAGCTGGTATGTTGCACAGAGGGAATGGATCCGGGGGACATGGCTATAATTGGGCGGGATTGTATTCATGATAAATATAATCATGACATGTGCATACTCATATCATGTGATTATGAAAAACTTGACCACATATATAGCTTGACCGTCGACCGTATATAGCTTCCGTGGACTCCGGTTTTAATTGCGAGTATCTATTAATTGCGAATTGCGAGTTTTTCTACGTTTCGCAATTAATAGATTCGCAAACATAAACGTGCACGTATACTACAGTACGGTACAGGGTCGTCTATCGGATTCGCAATTTGGCCTGACTTGATTACAACGCAATTATTAAACTACGCAATTAAAACCTGTCCTACGGTATACCGTGATATTGGGCGTGTCCATATACTTCCTGCGCGCACTTCTTTGGAACTGTGGAGCAATCATGATCTGCCAAACCATCTTAATTTTCACTATACTGCGTGAGTTACCACCATGTAGTCAATTCCACTATTGGCTACAATTCTGCTGGCTAGCCTATCATGAGCTATATAGCTGCTGCATGACATTGTGCAGTCTGATGAGTCATGCAGGCCAGTGCACATGCTATTTTACATACTATATATGGGATTGTTATAGTTAGATTTGTATTCACTGTAAATGTGCAACAAATAATAGCTGGAAATAGCTGATTTTAATGCATTTTTAAGGTTCTGGACATACTAGGATCAAAATTTTTCGCACACTTTGTGTGCAGTTGTCACAAAGCCCCCCCCCCCAACAGCCTTCGAAAATCATGTCTATGCCCTTGCATGGGTTCTCTGCAGGTCAAGTAATAGTATGCTGTCCTGTTATATATACAAGTATAAAAACAATTGAATAGAAATTGAAGAATGAAGTAGGGATGGCAGGATAAAAAAGTACACAAACAAGAGATAATCGCATCTACTATACATCCCTACGCTTGCTTTTCTCGACTATTATGCACCTATTAATCATGGTTGACGTGTTTGTTGAGTGCGGTATGTGGGAGACATTTGTGCAGTCACGATGGTTTGGGTTTATCAGTTTTGATTCAATCGCATTATTACTGGTTATTTTTGCACCCCTCAAAAAGCAAGCGTAGGGATGTATAATAGATGCGATTATCTCTTGTTTGTGTACTTTTTTATCCTGCCATCCCTACTTCATTCTTCAATTTCTATTCAATTGTTTTTATACTTGTTTCTGTTCTTTTTTATTGCACTTAGTATAATTTATCAATGCCATCTTACATAGTTTGCTCACAACTTCTGATTAAGTGGAAGATGTGGGGAGGTGTGCAAAATTCTTTGCCACGCTCCTCATTAACTTGCGTTCATACTAATAATATTATGTAACAACAAGAGATAATCGCATCTATTATACATCCAAGAACCACAACAAACCTGGCATGCTATGGCGAACTGGGTCGATATCCTCTTGTGATAAGACGTAAAGTGCAAATGATCAAGTTTTGGCTGAGAGTCCACAGCGACTGGACCGTCTCACCACTAGTGAAAGATGCTTGCAGTCTGGCCACAAATAGCTCACTCCCATGGGCAAACTTTATCAAACAAATCCTGGACAGTACAGGCCTCTCCTATGTCTGGTTGAACCCAGCTATTGTGGACCCCCAACAGATATGTACGAAACTAGCAGAGAGACTCACAGACCAGTACAAACAAAATTGGCAATCCGATCTCAGAGAGACAACAGGGAAGCTAAGAACCTACAAACTAATCAAAAAAGAATTCAAAAGTGAGAGCTATCTAGATCTACCACCACATATGAGAGTACCCGTCGCAAGACTAAGAACAAGCACACATCCCCTTAGGATCGAAATTGGTAGATATAAACTGCCAGCACCAATCCCAGCTGAGGAACGCTACTGTTGGTTCTGCCAAAACAGCCTAGTGGAAGATGAATGTCATTTCCTTTTTGACTGTAGCCTGTACGACACAACGCAAGAGAAAAGTGCACTTCTTAATTATTGCTCACTCCTCAACCCTGCCTTCCCCCACCTAAACAACGTGGACAAATGGAGATTCATCTCTGAATCAGCAGCAACTGATACGCATCTAACATACATTTTTAGCAAATATGTGTCATGTGCTTTTGAACATCGCAGAAGTATTGTTTCATCACTATAACTTGTATAAGTAATTGTACTATGATATTGTGACTAATGGGCTTCCTGGCCTTTATTGTCATTAAAATTATTATTATTATTATTATGACGATGAATAGGATGATAAAGAAGGCTGCTTTAGGTGGCCCAAGTAGTGATGAGACTTTTCCGCTTAGAGTTCTAAGTTTTACCCAGCATAATTACCCCGCGCGCATGCGCAAGGGGTAAAGTAATCGGTTTTGTCTGTCGTCTGTCGTTACATGCGGCACAAAAATCGCCAGATCTGGAGATCTAGGCGTCTAAGTGACTCGTAAGTACAGCATATCCGTCGATATCGTCGAAAACTAGCTTCATTGTGCTTCGAATCATTTGACAAGGTCCATGAGCGTCGCAAATACTGCATATTGTTGGCCACGCCTATCAACACCACCCACCATGTGCTTTGTGTTCATGCGGCGCACAACCTGGCCTGGCACAATTTGTAGGTAAAGATCGTCAACAGACTGCATGTGGCATACATGGAGTTCACATGCACATCGACGCTGCAGCGCGCGGGGTATGTGCTCTATAGAGCTCTAGTTAATTTTTATGATCTGTACGTTCAATACCGCCGCTCGAGCCTTGCGCCTTCGTATGATGGTATGATAGATCTATCTATGATCGATCCAGCGTAGCACTAGCGCTGCAAGCGCTAGCGAGTAGCTCGCCTATGCCTAGCGCCTTACCGTTCCTCGAGCCTTGAACCTTCATATCCATGATCGGTCCAGCGCGCCGTTGCACGCGCTAGCGATGTACGAGCTAGCTCGCCTAGCGCCTAGCAGGGCGCCTAGGCCCAGGCGCTGTCACATGACTTCACCATGGCAACATATTCCGAGCATGCGCATTATATCACAAAATGGCGCGTATCAGACACACCCATTCGATAATGCGCCGTACACACCCACTATTACGTAACTGTCGAGATAACGCCAAACTAGCGTGCCACTGCACTGCGCGCTACAAAATAGAGTGGATTTATATGAGAACTAAGGTGAGAGGTCCAGATAGTCTTGAGTTAGCCCTGGAAATGAGAAAGAAAGAAGAAAGATTGACAAATGGCCTATTTTTTGAACATCTGGTTCTGACGTGTACAATTGTTTTGATGAATGATCTTGGTCTTGTTAGATGCACAATTTGCTGGAGATTCTGATTTTCACACTTAAAAATTTCACAAAATTACCTATTTTGAGATATTTGGGTATTTGTAATGTATTACATATATGGCATATCCGGGCCATCCCTACTTATAGAGTCTACCGACTCTATGATATAATTAGCTATGGTGTGTGGTTCAGTTTGGCATTCATGTTCATTCAGTCGGAACTATTTAAGTGGCACTTTTGGGCGTTTGTATGCTTCAACAAGGTTGTACATAAATTTAGCATAAAATTGAAGAATTTTTCTTGCTGTACTAAGGGAGATTTTTATGCCAATCCCTGCTTGCTACATAAAGGGAAAATTTTATGCCAAGTCTGCCTAGGCCTTTATGCCAGTGATGTTGGTAAAAAATTACCTTATGTTAACAATAATAATAATATCAATATACTGTATATACACTGGATGAAATTGTGCAGGTCTTGCATCTTCTGTGGTGCAATAAAACAGTTTTCGTTCCATTACTGAGTGTGTTTGCCCCCAAGATGTTGTCACGTATGAGTGTACAGTATGTGGACTAGCGACAGCCTGGGAGGGAACGGCGCTCGGCAGCTGCTTGGGTGGAGAAATTGTGCTGACTAATAGAGACTTTATGGCTCCGATACAGACAATAATCTGTAGTGATGGAAGAATAGCAGCTCGTGGAATAATAGTTGAAGATGGATGTTTCACATCTCGGTTGAATGTCACCTTTAACGCAACGGCTTTGCAAGGCAGGAGTGTACAATGTTCAGTCGATGATGGTACACACGCATCTGAAGTTGGAAGACACATGTTGACCCTCACCACAGGTATGTCACACTTCAACCTTATACTCTAATCATTATTATCCCAATGACATGTATTTTAATATGGCTTTTTAATATGCTTACTATCCGACAATTAATACCGGTATGCTATAGATCCCTATCTACCACCGAACAATGTACACTTGGTTGAAGTGTCTCCTACGGGGCTGCTCTTCTCCTGGAACCAAACTCAAAACTGTCCATCCCTGCGCTATGATATTCGATCTGAAAATTGCGGACAGTGTCCAAATACTACCACTGGTACCTCAGTAAACTGCTCGAACTTCGCTATAACAAATTCTGTTAACTTGTGCACTTTTGTGGTGCAAGCTGTCATATGCGGTAATAGTGGTACATCACTCACTGGAAATCTGAGTGATCCAATTGCTGTGAATCTAACTGGTATGGTTACTCTTTAATAGCTACTTCTTTGTTACCATGTTTATGCTGATAAAATGCATGATCTAATTAGCACAAGAAAATTCGTGTTCTAGGATTTTTCATAGTGCATCTTAACGGAGCGCGTGACGACCTTTACCAGAAAATTGCGCGAAATTTAAAATCATAACTTTTTTCTTGCATTCTATTAGCATAAATACGGTACTCTCTCTTATTATATAGTTCCGACCATCAGCAATGTAGCAATTATTCCCCGTTACCATATTGATAACAGACTCACAAGTCTAATGGTCTCCTTTTCAACATTGGTAAGGGGATGATAGACTAGAGTTTATGAGCTCATTAATTGCTATATTATTGCTCTTCTGTTTTGACCGCAAGGTATCCTTCTCCATTTTTGAAGATATCATTGGTTCTGCATCCTCGTACATAGTCAAATATTTTGACTCGACCACTGGAGCAGTATGTGGATCACACTCTATTAATGCTACTTCCTGTATAAGTGGAGTCTGTAACAATGAATTTGAAATCTCATCATCACTGTGCACTCCATCTTCTGATATCGAAATAACAGTATCTGCAGTGACGATTCTAGGAGAAGGACCACAAACAAATCCCACCAAAGAAGGTTACTTTTGTCTGTTACATCAAATTGAATCCTGAATTGCTGTTTTTATTACTAGTGTGTGTGTGGGGGGGGGGGGGGGGGGGGGGGGGAGGGGGGGGGTGGAGGGTGGGTGGGAATATTATAGCAACTGCATGCAATAGAGCTTGCAAGATTGCTTAGTTGTAGCGTCTAATGCCCATTGGCCAAAGATAATCTCATCAGTGTCTTGAGATCCAATCCTTTTCAGTGAACTCCCAATAATTATAATACAGACAAACACATTATCAAATAATATAGTTAATTTTGTTTTCTGCAGCATATCAGAACAATTTTGTTAGGGTTCAAGTAATCCCACAGTCTGTCAGCATCAACTGTACCTTTTTGAATGTGCCAATTGAAACTGAAAAGTTGTGTGATGCTACAATCATGTATGGTGAAAACTGTCGGGATGAAATAATCATACGTGGGGTGAGGGATAGTGCTCAAGTAGTAATGATTAATGTAAGAGACACCCTAGAGGAAACAATGTCTTACTGCGGCTTCATAGTCAATGCAACAGCCAATGCAAGGACAGTAATAGTGGAAGCTGGAAATGCTAACTTACTTGGTAAATCATAATTAGCTATGATAATTATTCCACCAGTAATTATTAATATCAACTTTCCAGCAATATCTATTGTTAATTGCAGCAGTGATATAGTTGCAGCTGTGGTACCTACAGTAGTTGTTGCGGTATTTCTTATCATTGTCATAGTCAGTGTGGGTTTCTTGTTCATGTACTGGAAGGTAAGACTTGAATTAGCATTACCGATTAAATTTATTTATGTACGCATACAGGGTCGTCCCACAAAATATATTGTAAACGTCACATCAGATTCTGTGGAGACTCCCAAGTTTAGAATGATTCTAGTACACAAAGAGTCCAACATGATTGAATTTGCAAAGCTTAATATTGAACACTACAATCCTGATTCTGGAAAAGGTTACTACCAGTTTACTGAAGCAAACCAAGATGAGTTTATTTCATCTAAGACACAAGTGGTACTAATTAGTGAGGTATATATGCATACCACCATGAAAATTATTGTTAGCTTACAAATAACTGTATTGCTTGTATGCAGGATGAAAAGCAGTTGTGCATGGGTCCTGAGGCACAAAAACTTGTAGGTGTTCGCGATAAACGACAAATATTAAGACCAAATTTAGGTAATACTAAATGGAAGTATGTGTTCATTCAAAGCAACTCTCGGATACGAAAATTACCTGAAGGATCATACTTCTTGTTCTGTAAGTTAGTATTGGCTACTCTAGGGATATCATGCTTATTGTAATCAACAATTTAGATGGACAAGTTGAAGAAGCTGATGAGAAACTATCACGAAAGTCTACTCCATCACCTAGTGTCTCCGCAACAGAGAGTGACATCACCTTGAAGATTGTTGGTCAGAAGTACTATACATTGTATCCCGTAGAGAAAGAATGCAAAATACCCAAGTTCGTAGAAACTATTGATTCAGAAGGTTTGTCTTACAAATCTGGATCAGGATATGGATTCTACCAATTCACTAAGCCAGAACTCATTTCATATGATAAGCAAGTGATACTGATGGGAAAGGTATGGTCATTTGTAGTGCTTGGTGCCAATGAGACAATATTGATTGCTTCAAAATTTTGATTTTCAGAATAATAAGTTATTCTATGGCCCTGATGCTCGTCAAGTCATTAATATTCCTCCGCAAGGCTATGATGAAAGCAAAGAAATTGAACCCCCAAATTTTGAACATACAACATGGAAATGTGCTTTTATTCAAACACGGTCAAACGTTCGAGTCCTCCAGGCCAACACTTACTTTCTCTACTGTAAGTATAGCTACCACCAGATAGTCTGTATCTTATAAAATTAATATAGCTACCATGATATCAGTTGTTACTTAGGGGTGGGGGCTAGGTATAGTACTGTATAGCTGTTTGGGGTGTTATAAATTATTTGAAATTTAGGCACTATTGCTTCTCCTGAGATGATAAAGGTTACTGAGCCACGTGAAGTTTTTGTAGTCACTGAAGCAGATGAAGATGAACGAAAATTGATCAAATTTGCCAAGAAGAGGATACCTTACTACAATCCAAGGGCTGGCTATGCATACTATGAATTTACTGGACGCAAATATGTCATTCCAGATCGAAACATTATGGTGTTAAGCAAGGTATTTACGTAGTAGGCTAGTATTTTGTAATCTCGATTGTCATTGTCATCACATTAACCAGAATGGAGATTTACTCACTGGGCCTGGAGTTCGCAATCTCATTGGTGCTTATGGAGGCTATGATGAGACTAAAGAGATACAGGCACCAGATTTATCAGATACAGAGTGGGAACGCATATTCATTCAAGGAAGGAAGGCTTATGGCAGAGTAGTATTGGAACCAAATACACAATTTCTCTATTGTGAATATGATTATAGTCCTGAAATTTATTAATAGAAGATACCTTGGTGATTATTATAGTTCTATAATTATTTTAGTTTTGGTATTTTTAAATTTTATGGTTATAACTATTAATTTTTAGTCAACAGTTATTGTGGAATATGCTGCATTTTCATTAATGTTCATGTCGGATGCATTGTACTCGTCAACATATTCATAATCCGCCGAATTTGTTGCCTGCAGTTTCTCTTTTTCCTCCGTTGAACTCCTCACATCCTGTTCCAGTGGCATCGCTTTGATTGCTCATTTCAAGTTTATTTTATCTCTCGAAAGCTTGACAGTGACAACTGCGAATATGACGATGATCATAACAAGGAATATGACTGTTATGATTAGCAGAGGTGTTAAGATGGCAACAACTCGTAACGCCAGTGGCTCACACGTGGTTTCACTACCTCCAACTGTGCTGTTTATTGTTGCATCTAATTGAAACAAAAATTAATATACATCCCATAATATAATATCACGTACAGTACATGTAGAACCCCTGAGGCTGTTTTTGGACACCGTTGGACTAGCAAAGCATTGTACATCATTCAAACAATGGGACGTACCATATGCAGGGATAATGTGGCTGGCTAGCTAGTATAAGGTGCATCCTTATTTCATGCATGCTGGGGTATTGAACTCACTATGATCATTGTCGGCTATCAAGCTGAACACCACTGGTTGTGAGGGTGGGCCACTGCCTAAGATATTGGTGGACAGTACCGAGATGGAGATATCATCACTCAGTGAGCAGGGGAAGGTGATCTGAGATGTATGCCTACACACCCCATCCTGGCATGTGGCAGCTGGGATGCTGAATGTGCCACATATTCTACCAGAAGTGACATCAGAGTATGATATATTGTAGGAGATGGGTGACCCATCTATGTGGTCAGAAATAGCCATATTCTGTAGAAATGGGATGATTAGAGCTTTATCCCATCCACCCCCACCCCTCCCCCAGCCCTATTAACGTACATGTACTGTCATGCTGAATACTGTTTCAATGGCTGAGTACTGAACTGAATAGTGTAATCGCAGCTTGAACTTGGGGGGTCTGGGAACTGATCCATGAGAAAAAAAGCATCAAAATTAGTACATTGCTACAATATTATAACTATGGAATATAGCCTAACTTCTGCCCACACCCCCCCCCCCTCCCAGCTATCCACATGAGAAAAGAAACATTGATATTGGGAAGACCATACACATGTGGTGTCAATAAGAGTATATTATATAGCTACTTGTATGCTTATTGTACTTACCAAAGAGGTTTACTATTACATATTCACTCCTTGGACCCACAAGGTATCCACAAATTTCTGTCCGGACAGCAAACATGCACGTACGATTGCTTACACTGAAGTGTACACATGTGATGTTTGTATCAGTTGTAGTGTTGGGACAGTTTCCACATTCGATTGCAGAGATAACATATTGAATGGATGAGCACTGGGTGCTGGTTGTTTTGTTCCAGGCAAACACAATCCTAGGCCTGTTCCTTTCGATAGCTTCGACATGAACGTTACTTGGAGGTGGATAAGGTACTGTTTCAAAGGGCTCAACATAATAAATTTATATCTTAAGATTATTAATTTTATTTACCTTGGGTGAGATTAAGTATTCTTTGACCAATTGAGGTAGTTACATGTTTTGTATCGCTGTGAGCACACTCAATGGCTTCATTAATGATTTCCTCTCCAACGCTGACATTTAACCGAGAAATATAGCAATTTTCTGAGACCCCCACACTTTCAGCTACAATATCTCCGCCATTACACTGTCCAATGGCTTGAGAGGTGGTATACACGCTGTGACGTAACTGAATTTCATTTCGTTGGCAGTCGGAAAAAGCAGTGCCACGCCAGATGGTAAAGCCTCCTCCAAAAACTGTACACTCGAATGTTTGAGTGTATCCAAGGCAGGTGCAGTCATCGAGCTGAACTAGCATGCTTCCCTCTTCATCTATATAATTATACAAATTTCCCCCAAAATGATATAATATGAGCACAAAGATTACTAGGCATATACATTGTATACTTAGCTACTAATAAACTTTAATTTTATCAATCTTACTTCTTCCTGAACACCACTCTTGCAGGAGATATGGCAGTAAGACGATTAGCAAAGCCTTAGACATGATGACATTATACAGCTATCACTATCAGCTATCACTACCTGTCCTGTGACTGTGGTTCTTGCTCTTGGTTATACTATCTACGTATAGCTACTCATATCACTTAATTTTTAGTTTCATTGTCCTTTTTTCGTCTCTGTTTGTCTATTGTTGATACGTATAATAATGAACATAAATGGTAGAAATATTGTAAACATGTAAGTCATTGGTGGTATCAAGCTGACATCATGCGAAGATAATGATTTCTTTGTATTGTATACGATATCTCTCAAATGCTCAACACAGAAACTGCTAAATGGACAATCTAGTATATTTATTGTTATTGGGGAAACTGTAATTTAAACTAGCATGAAGCGTGAAGAATACAGAAACTAACTCAGCTATTCTAACACATATCATGTACAAATGCACATGATTGTCAACAAAATCATGGCATAATAGTTATGTAATCGTGAGTACGTGACATGTCTACTCTTGATTGAATCTTGTAGCAAGAGGTCAGAGAGTGCAGTCGTCATAGATGGAGGTGCAAGTGGTGACTGCTGCAGTGTGTAAATCTTCAATCTTATCATCATCATCTTCAATCTTCCTTTGTAGCTTTCCTAACAGTGTTCAAATTTCTACCATTAGTAAACAGTAGCTGTTGACAATCATCTCGGTGCATATACTGTTTATTAAGAAACTGAAAGTCATAAAAACAGAATACCCAACTAGATCTAGAAGCAGGTGTGTATGTCCTTTTAATGCTCAATTAAATGTGAAATCGTCTTTTCCTCATATAATATATCTATGCATGCAAGCTAGCTCTCCCTCTCCTGTGTATATACATTAATTTTAAGAAAAGGAGAGGGATATCCTGGCTGCATGGGTATGAGGCCATGCGTAGTCTTCTAACCTTGGCGTAAACTGTTTGCCAGTTCACGAAGTCCAACCTCATTCAGCATTTCAGGTACATCTTCCCAGGAGGGGTTATGATTCCTAATCCAGTAGTCTAGGACCTCAACAACCGCCTCCTGTGGTGAGCGGTTTGAGCACTCGTCCAGCATTTCTTCACTGATGCCAACAGCTCTTCCGAGTTGGTACCACTCTGAAGCAACCTCTTCACCAATTTGATCAAGCAAATTGTTCAAATCCAACGGCAAGCTAGAATCTGTAAGCATCATCATGATAGCTCAATGGCAATAATAATATATAATACGTGAAGGCAAGGAGGACTACATCATCTATAGCTATCCATCTAGTGGAAATATCAGAAGTTTACTGAATGATTAAGTTGTCCACAATCTTTCTTATTTCAATACTTACTAAGTCTTACTTTTCATACCTGGCAGTTGAGATGGATTGGGTGCAGACTGCGCTGGTTCATGGATTTCAGCATACTCAACTTTGTTGTCTTGAAAGTGCAGCATTGTTTCACAGCGAAGACCTTCACCAGCTCCAGGGCTTGGACCAATGTCAGCATACACCACAACCTCCGTTTGATCAGTGTCATTCTGTAGTTAAGAATTTAAAGTTAGAGACTATAGAAAGTAGTATGAATTTTTGGTTAGTAAAGGGGATTATTCGGGAATTTCACATGGTACCATGCCGCCAACCAGCTAATATTTGTATATCCCATGGTCCATAATATTTTGGGAGTCATGCCATCTATACTTTGTAATAGTTTCTCAAATTTAATATTAAATTTTAGCTGGATTCCCATAGGTATAGTATGTTTGTTTATGAAATATAATTCCCATTAAATCTATCTCTTAATTCCCCAAAAGTTTAGCTGGACTCAGGTACAGTAACTATGTTTGTTTGTAAATCATCACCAATAATATTCCATATACGAAACACTCTACATGCATGCACATACTGTGTTATTGTCTTCTAAAGGCTGGAGCAAACTGTAGATTCCTTCCTGATTGTTTTGTGCAGCTGTGCTGGCTGTTACTAACCTGTCCCCTTGTGATGCAGCATTCGTAGTACTTTTTACTCTCAATTTGCTGCATATAATGTATTAGGTACTACATGAGTATAATATTATAATAGAGCTTTAACTTGAACCGGATAAGCATTAGCACATACTATACTCCAGCAGCATATATTATGTAGCCTGGCCAATGATCATGTATTGTACAACTTACGCATTTATTTTAGTGATTTGTTTACTCATGAAGAGAATCATTGCAATAACAATCAGCAATAGCAAGAAAATTCCAACTGACAATACACTAGCAACCAGTGGTACTACAATAGCTCTGGACCCATCGTTTACCAATCCAGGACCTGTGATATCATTATGACAATTGTATACAAGTAATTTTTTTATAGAAGTCCCAACAAACCAGCTGCCTCAGGCTTGACTGTTGTTACAGTAGTATCTCCCTCTCGTCCTTAAAGCATTATACATGTGTGATAATAATAATTCAGCATGACATTATTTGAAAAGATTGTGTGTGGAATAGAATTAACATTGCTCACCATCCATGTGTACCATAACATATTCACTCCTATTTCCCCGTAAGTATCCACAGATTTCAGTTTGCACTGCAAACAGACATGTATTATTGAATTCTTTATGTGGGCTTATGTGAGATTGTGTATCACATGTGACGTTTTTATCAGCAGTGGTGTTGGGACACACTCCACAGTTAATCGCAGTGATAATGTATTGAAGAGATGAGCACTGCACTGGCTCTTCATCCCAAGCAAATGTAATCTGATGAGAATCATTACTTTCAATGTGAATATTACCAGGTGATGGAAAAGGAGTTTCTGTGATAATTAGTGACTTCTGATTAATTACAGTAACTATAAAATTATTATGAATGCATCCAATTGTCCCGTTTATCATTTCTTCTCCAATAGTGACAATAAGCTGTGAAGTATAGCATTTACCAAAGCTTCCAATACTTTTGGCTAAAACTGCTCCTTCATTGCATTCTTCACGGGGTGGCCCACGATTATCTGGATCCATGCCATCCATAATATTATACCTACTGTGACGTAACTCAATTTCATTCCCATGTTCACAGTCAAAAAATGTCCCATTCCAAACTGTGCTCCCTATTCCACAGACTGCACACTCAAATGTCTGAGTGTACCCTAGACAAGTACAGTCATTGAGCCGAGCTAATTCACTGCCATTGACACCTGAAAGAGATTTAGTGTAACCAAGAAAATAGCGCTAGCTCTACTTTAATTAATAATTTAATGAATAACATGTATACTTACCTCTTAGACTGTTACTGGTCCATACAAGCCAAGAGAAGATCAAAAGCAAGAACTGCACAATAAAATTAAATGATTTCCTTGAATTCATAATAGGTCGACATACGTGGTTTCTGAACTCAATCTGCATGATAATTTTGACATCTGAAATTAGAGTTGTAAAATACTCTACTCGTATTTACTTACTTTGTAATTTGACAGTTCACATTGATCAGAATTTATAGTGAAAGAACATTGTTCGTGCTTTCATAAGCAAAGAGAGATGTTTATACAACTACTATGCGTAATATTATTTACTCTCCGAGTCAGTGGACCAGTACACTATAGGACTATCGGTATAGTAATTATTTAATATGTCAGTGACATCATTTATTAATTATTTCCCAATTTACAGATAATTAGAATTGAGTAGTCGGTGCATCTTTAATTTGTAAATTGGCCTTGAGTATGAAAATAAACGCACAAGCATACTTTTATAACAATAAATAAATGTGTATGTAGATCATGCTATTACCGGTAATAATAATGTTGTTATTATGATTATAATAATTGTAGCTACAGTTTAATAGTGGAGTATGCAGGATTCTTGTTTACTTCAATTTCCACAGTTTTTGTGGGTACTTTCTGCTCACAAATTTCAATATTTTCATAATCTCCTTTATTCATGTCTCCTTTCACAGCGATCCCAACAGAGCCTTGTACTGTCAAAGACTTTATCAACATTTTCATGTTTGCCTTGTCTTTTTGAAGCTTAATAACTGTCACTATAAACACAGCGATCACTAGAACTAGTGTGGCTCCCAAGCTAGCAGCTGTGATTGGTAAGACCAGTTCCCCAGTCCCTCTTCCACTGTCAAATGCTTTATTCGGGGGGGGGGGGGGGGGGGGGGGGTGGGGGGGGGGAGTGGGGGGTGGGATATTGAACTATCATTTAATTAGCTACACAATACAAGACTTAATAATTAATATTGACTTACCAAATTCGTTTCCAAGAGTTCTTTAACTGAATACTAGTGACCTTGAGGGTAGCCCATCACCTAAAATGCTAGTAGAGAATACTGAGATAGAGATCGATGTCACCATCAGACGAACATGGTGGGGAAATTTCACCAAACGTGTGGCAGCAGGTTCCATTCAAGCAAGAAGAAGCTGGGATGGTAGCTGAGCCACAGATCCTTCCAGAAGAGACATCAGTGTATGTGATGGTGTAGGAGACAATGGGAGGTCTCTCTATGTTATCATGTACAGCTTCATCCTGATAAGATCGGTTATGAGATTTTACCATCTACATTTTGTTTATCATTCTACCACCATCCCATTTGAGGCCTCCCCTGAAGTTACATAGAACTAGAGGGGGTCTAGATTGACACTGCTAACTTACTGCAAATGTTATTTCGACTGTGATATTCTTTGAGGAGTAATGGAAATTCAGTTTGAATCTTGGAGGGTACAGAATTGGTTCTGAATCATCTGATTCTGATCATGGAATTCTTTAAGCCTGGTGAGCATACATAAATTGGTAAAAATTAATACTTACCATGTGCACTAATATCAACTGTAATATATTCACTCCTCTTTCCCCGTAAATATCCACAAATTTCAGTTTGCACAGCAAACAGACATATGTTATTTGTACGTGAGCTTATGTGAGATTGAATATCACATGTGACGTTCTTATCAGTAGTGGTGTTGGGACACACTCCACAGTTAACCGCAGTGATAATGTACTGAAGAGATGAGCACTGCACTGCCACTTCATCCCAACTGAATGTAATCTGATAAAGATCATTGCTTTCAATGTGAATATTAGTGGGAGGAGGATAAGGGGTTGCTGTGATTACCAGTGATACTTGACCAATTATGGTCTTTGTCCAATTATGTGTTTCAGCAATATTATAAGTTGAACACTCAATTGTCCTGGCCTATTACTCATTTCTTCCTCAATGGTGACAATAAGCTGTGAAATGTAGTACTGGTGATAAATTCCAATGCTTTTGGCCATAATTGATCCTTGATTGCACTCTCCATGGGCTGGAGACCCCACACCACTATAACGACTATGACGCAAAAGAATTTCCAGGTTGGAACCGTCAAAGAAAGTGCTATTCCAAATAGTGAATACTCCTCCAAACACTGTACACTCTAAAGTCTGAGTGTATCCTAGACAAGTGCAGTCATTGAGCTGAATTAATCCACTGTCATTGACATCTGAAAGTGATGAATGTAATTTATAGCTCTACTAAAATTTAATAATACCATGACATGAATACAATATCATGTACTTACCTCTTAGGCTGTTACTGGTCCATACAAGCCAAGAGAAGATCAAAAGCAAGAACTGCGCAATTAAATTTAATGATTTCCTTGAATGCATAATTGGCCGTATGTGGCTACTGAACTCAATCTGATAGTTTTGAAATCTGAAATTAAAATACTCTACACGTACTTACTTACTTTTGTCATAGTTCACATTGATCAGCATTTATAGTGAAAGAGCATTGCTCATGCTTTCATAAGCAAAGGGAGGTGTTTACACAACTATTACACATAATCTCAGTGGACCAGTGCACTATGTAACAATCAGTATTATAGCAATTACTTATGTCATTGACAATTATTTACAGATAATTAGATTCAAGTAGTCAGCGCATCTTTACTTTGCAAATAATTATTGGCCTTGAGTACATATTGCACTTAAAAATGAACACACTAGTATACTTCTTTAATTATTACGTATTTAACAACGATTAATGACATGTACTAGCTATGTAGATCACACTATTAATATTATATATTGTGCAGTTTAATAGTAGAGTATGCAGGATTCTTGTTAACTTCAATGTCAACAGTTTTTGTGGGTACTTTCTGCTCACAGATTTCAATATTTTCATAATCTCGAGCTCCCTCATTCACATCTCGAGCTCCTTTCACAGTGATTCCAGCAGAGCTTTGTACTGTCAAAGACTTTATCAGCATTTTCATGTTTGCCTTGTCTTTTTGAAACTTCATAGCCATCACTATAAACACAGCGATCACTAGAACTAGTGAAGCTCCCAAGCTAGCAGCTGTGATTGGTAAGACCAGTTCCTCAGTCCCTCTTCCACAGTCAGAATCTGATGAGTTATGGGGACAATTAGCTATACACAATGACACATGCATGTAATACTGACTTACCAAGTTCATCTTCAGGCTGAGTTTTTAAGCTGAATACTAATGGCTTTGATGGTGGTCCATCTCCTAAAATGCTAGTAGAGTATACTGAGATAGAAATGTCACCATCAGATGAGCATGGTGGGGAAATTTCACCAAATGTGTGGCAGCATGTCCCATTTAAACAAGAAGAAGCTGGGATGGTAGCTGAGCCACATATGCCTCCAGAAGAGGCATCAGTGTATGTGATGGTGTAGGAGGTAGGAGATCTCTCTATGTTTTGATGTACAGTCTCATCCTGATAAGATTGATTATGAGATTTAGCCATCTACATTGTGTTTATCATTCTACCACCATCCCAACCCCGAGGCCTCCCCTAAAGTGAAAAAAATCTCTAAATTAGCCTTATAAGTGCATGTGAGAAGAGTGGGGTCTAGCTTGACAGAAAACCATAGTGCACATAATAGTTATTCTATGCTCTAACTTACTGCAAATGTTATCTCAACTGTGATACTCTTTGAGGAATAATGAAAGTTCAATTTGAATCTTGGAGCGTCAGTAACTGGTTCTAAATCATCTGATTCTGATTATAAAATTATTTGAACCTGGTGAGCATACGTTGTTATAATGCTTACCATGAGCATTAATAATATGCACTGTAACGTATTCACTCCTCTCTCCCCTCAGATAGCCACATATTTCAGTTTGCACAGCGAACAGACATGTATATACTAAGCTTG
This sequence comes from Cliona cf. orientalis, assembly GCA_963930775.1. Taxonomy (NCBI): domain Eukaryota; kingdom Metazoa; phylum Porifera; class Demospongiae; order Clionaida; family Clionaidae; genus Cliona; species Cliona cf. orientalis. The sequence continues at coordinate 811,320 of OZ005692.1, forward strand.
CATCAGGCTGTGTGTATACACAAGTGATGTTTGTATTAGTCGTAGCGTTGGGACAAACTCCACAATTAATTGCAAAGATAATATATTGAATGGAAGAGCACTGGGTACCGACTATTTCATCCCAGGCAAACATAATCACATTCTGATTCTTGTTTGCCATCCAGGCTTCAAAGTGAACATTAGTTGGTGGTGGATAGGGAACTATTAAAACAAAATAAGGCTCAAAGATTGCAAAAATAAGGAATGAAAATTGTTTACCATCCAGAGTGAGATTAAGCCTTCTCCGACCAACAGTTTCAATTATATTCCCTAGATCGCTGTATAAACACTCTATAGTTTCATTAACCATTTCTTCCCCAACAGCGAGACTCAGTTGTGATGTATAGCAGTTTTCTGATACAGACGCTCCTACACTTTCAGCTATAATTTCTCCACCATTGCACTGTCCAGTGGCTTGAGAGTTAATGTATGCACTATGACGCAGACGAATTTCATTTCGCTGGCAGCCTGATAAAGCAGTACCCCGCCAGATGGTTAGTCCTCCACCAAATACTGTGCATTCGAAAGTTTGATTATACCCATGACAAGTACAATCTTTGACCTGAACTAGCGTGCTGTTCTCTGTATCTATTATGTATTGTAGGCATACATGAAAGTTAAATTTGATGGTTGGTTTGCAATTAATTTTATATATTACCATGCATGCTATAATCATGATCAGAGGACTTACTTTTTCCATTGCTTATTAAAGAGAACATCAACAGAAATAGCTGACTAGCTGCAGCAAGGTAATATGACTGTTTCTTTGATCGCATAGTGAGTGAATAATTATAATCCCTTGAAGCCTGAGTTGACAGAGATGCAAGTGGTTTGACAGCAATTAATTTTGATGATATTTATTGATAATTCTGATGTGACAGCATCTAATTGAATCATGCAGAACTATAATCATTTATTCTGTTTTCATAATCAAAGGGCGTGTTTACCAAACATCTCTAAAATTTAATTCATAATAATACCACAGTACTCAGATTTAACTAATTATAATAACTTATTCTTTCAGTATTACACTTAATTATGACATTAAAGACTACTGTAACACTAATAATTGCTAATTATATCACAAGTTCATGACTGTGTTCACTCTAATTATTAGAGTGAACATAATTAAGTGTAATACTGAAAGAATAAGTTATTATAATTATTATGTACCAGTTAAATCCGAGTACTTTGGTATTACCTTTCCCAGGACCTGATGCATTCCAATGTGTTAAGAATGTGACTGATTGTCTAATTTTGGATAGCGTGTATATAACAAGCATGTGACATCTGTGTTAATTTGTATCCTCTATATCTACTATTAGGCTGGAAAATTGTAGTAGACTAGACCATTACTTAGCTATGTCGTGCATCACGGTACGCACAAATATAATACATGCAGCAAAGGGCTTAGCTATACACGTCGCCAATTTAAGTGGTTATAGCTACAGACTCAGACTCACTGTCAGTTAGGGCCATTATACATCATCTATAACATAATGAAATACAGATTGGTTGACATTACCGACAAATTTTTTGCTACGATACCATGCATAATTATTACACTTTGTTGCCCATTATTGTGAGTGCAAACTACGTACATCATAAAAATAATTTAGCTACCAATGAGTGTCAGCACGTGTACTCTGCATGCTAGACTATCGTTGTGCCTGCCTGGACAGTGTATGGTGACACCAATTTGCCTAATAGATGCATTAGCTACATACATAAAAAGACTTCTTCAGAAGATAGTGATCGAAGTAGATCTAGATCAGCTACAAGGCATTTTTTGAAGAACCATGAAGAGAGCAGTTTTGATAGCAGTTTTGATCGGCACTGTCTGCATTGCAACTGCTACAGGTCATCCCGGAATACTGGATGACCTTGGATCTTTCGAGAGGGTTCGTCAAGCACAGCAAGGTATATATAATAATATTATAAAATGCATGCATGTGAATATCAAACTGAATCCCATTTATATTAGCCCAATGTTATAATTATACATCTGAGTGCATGTGTGCATGCTAAAAAATATACTCATCTCATAGGATACAGCTACACCACACCACTCCTATTCATAGAAATTTTAGAACGATTTTACGAGTTATAGCAATACTGGCAGCTATGGTATTATCCCTCATATGCAACAATTAGCTATTGTGTATTATGTTTCTGTTCCTAAGCAGGTCGTGATACTCAGCATCATGGCAGATTCCAATCCACCGCCACTGCTGCTGATCTCAACAAAAGCCCTGTCGTGTACAGTACGTTACAACACTATTTTTTTTACTAATCTTGTGGTAGCTACTGAATCTTAATTAATTTATTGTTCACCACCTGCTTAGTTCCTGGCTTGGTTTCCTCTGAACTCGATGCAAAAGATAAAAGATTGCTGGTCAAAACATTTCTACCAAACCCTTGCTATACATTTGGGAGATTCAAATATTCATGGCTTGATCCATTGAGGTTTTTACTCTGCTCGAAGGAATTGCAGTAAGTTCACACCAATTAACTAATTAATGCAGGGGCTGAGTCTGACTCAAAGATCCAGGGGGAGTGGATAGGGTGGCGAGCTGTAAGCTTTAGTACTATTAAATTAATATCAGCCATCTACCTTGTATCTGGATCAGCCCCTGCTTAGCTAGCGCTATAGATAGCTACTCTAAGTTTTTGCGTTTCTCTGTGTGATCACTCTTTGATGGTGCCGCGATATTTTTACATGCAGGTTGGAATACAACAGTGCCACGAATACCTACAGAAATCTCTCTGGTATAGAGATCAGTGTGCCGCACTTTGGTGATGACGTGGCGTTTTACACTTATCAGAAGCTTATCGACTATTTACAGAACGAGCACGGATACACCTCAAGGAATGTTCGTCTGGCACCTTATGACTGGAGACTAGCACCACGTAAAACTATCCCATTGTGTGTGTGTGCATGTCCTTAGAATGTCCAATGCATGCACTAGCTGTCACATTCACTGTCACATTATTTGCAGATATTAATAACTAGTGATGGACTGCTTATTGAACTCCATCATAGCAGTATTAATAATGTCTTGATCATGTTATAATACGAATTTGTACTATTCAGAATTTTTTTTATTCATGCATGCAGGTGAATTGGAACGAGTTGGCTACTATGATGCGTTGAAGTCTCTTATCGAGGAGATGTACTATGACAATGATCGGACCCCTGTATCGATAGTCGTAGTCAGCTATGGAGGACCTGTTTCTCACTACTTCTTGACAAGTGGAATTGTCAGCCAAACCTGGAAAGATAAATTCATTGGAAATTACATCACAATCGGTGGAGCGTGGTCCGGGGGAAATTTTCTCCTTCAAATGCTGATCTCTTCGAAGTTAGGATTAGGTGAAAAGATATTGCCTATACCTCTCCCTGGAATCATCACTGATGCGCTGGCTAAACTTTTGAGACCGCTTTTCCGCTCCTTCCAGAGTACGTACTATCTATTGCCTCGCGCATCGCTCTGGAAGGACACAGTAATTGTGGAGACTCCCAATCACAAGTACACAGCCAACGATTACGAAAGTCTCTTTCGAGACCTTGGATTCCCTGAAGGTTACGACATGTTCCGTGGTATTGAAGACATCAGCACGTGGCCTCCCCCGCATCCAAGTGTACCCACACACTGCTTCTACAGTACTGGTGTCCCTACGCCTGAGATTTTCAAGTACAGTGAGGATTTTTCTGAGATCTCTGAACCGGTGGCAGAGGCCGGGGAGGAGGGAGATGGACAGGTGAGCAGGGAGGGAGGTGAAGTGTGTCTGCGATGGGCTGAAGGTGACGCTGGTCGCGGCTATCCATCCCAAGCTCACCATTATCGCGGCATTCATTACGTGGATCTGTTTCAAGATGATGGTGTGCTGGAAGCCATTGGTGATATTGTCAGTCCAAAGACCATGCAAAATTAATAGCTAGAACTGCCAGTCAAACTGAAGCAAGAAATTGTAAAATCAGTGCTAGCGCTCTAGTTCACTAGAAGAGTTTAATAGATTAGAACTCAAGTTAGATAATTATTAGCATTTATAGTGATATATAATTATAGTGAAGTTTGCAAAGTATTATTATTCATCAGCTTAAAACTTGTTATTACGCATGCGCAAATGGTTAAGCTATAATAACGAGATGGGCGTGGCTCATTAAAGGTCACGCCATTTTTTTAGTGAGAAAGTTTCAGTGTCGATATCTTTACAATCTCGCTATTAATCGCCAAAGGAAAACAATAGCAACATCAAATAAACATGTAAGCAACTGAAAAATGATAGCTGTATAATAAAAATAATGGTCTAGATAATAATTATGTACAAGGTTTAACAAAAAGTGGGCGGATCTGGTATACTTTTACGCATAATATTATTTGCACCTCTACAGACGATTGCTTGATGATGGCTGAGATACAGAAATATCAATTCAAGAGTGTGCAACTTCTCAAGGATCAATCCCTTGGCATTGGATCTTATGGAGCTGTCTGTAAAGCAAAATGTGATGACCTCCTCTGTGCTGCTAAAATCATCCACCCAACTCTATTCGATCCGACTGCACTACAGCAAGTTGCCCCTCAAAGGGAGCCCAGACTGCCCATCAGACGCTTTGAGCAGGAGTGTGAGTTCATGAGTGCCATAAGACACCCCAACATCGTCCAGTACCTGGGCATGTTCAGAGACACCGACACAAGCTTGCCCGTGCTCCTAATGGAGCTGATGGACGACAGCTTGACCCACTTCCTGGAAAGCTCCACACAGCCAATTCCCTACAACATTCAAGTCAATCTTTGTCACGATGTCAGTCTAGCGCTATCATTTCTCCACTCCAACAAAATCGTCCATAGAGATCTCTCTAGCAACAACGTTCTGCTGATCGGTAATGTGAGAGCCAAAGTGACTGACTTTGGAATGGCAAGGCTGGGTGACATTAATCCTCAAGCAACTCGCTTCACCAGCACCATGTGTCCCGGCACTGATGTCTATATGCCTCCAGAAGCTGTTCAAGACAAACCAGTGTACACAGAGAAGATTGACTGCTTCTCATTTGGTATCATTATAGTCCAAATGTTGACACGACAGTTTCCCAAACCTGGAGATCGATTGCAGGAGGTAGAATTCAACCATCCAGGAGTACCAGCTGGAACAGTATGTGTGCGTGTACCTGAAGTCAACCGTCGACAAAATCATATCAGCAAAATTCCTCCAAACAACTCTCTCCTACCAATCGCACTCGATTGTCTGAAGGATAAAGATATTGAGCGTCCTTCAGCTCATCAGCTTTGTGAGAGAGTAGCTGATCTGAAGGGAAAATCTGATTACAGAGACAGTGCTAGAGCTGTTCAGGACGAAAATGAGCAGATTCAGCAACTAAGACAACAAATACAAGAAAAAGATCAAACCATTAGACAACAATCAGAGGAAGGAGAGAGACAGATTGGACTATTGAATCAGGAACTTAGACAGGTACAGTTGGAAAGCAATCATGTAGTGAGAGAAAATCTAGACAGATAGAAGAGAAAGAGAGACAACTTGGACGTGTAAACCAGCAACTAGAGGAGAATCAGCGGCTGAGACAACAATTGCAGCAAGAAAGAGATCAAGCCAACAGACAACTACAAGAGAAAGATAGACAACTTGGACGTGTAAACCAGCAGCTAGAAGCAAGTGAACAAGTGGTAGCTCAGTTTGAGAGACGAATCACTGAACTGGAACAGCAACTTAGTCAGAGAGAGCAGCAAAAGACGAAGGCCAGCTGCACAGGAAAAGAGCTGACCAGCTTCAAACTGACATTGAGAGAGGGAAAGAGGGCACCTTGTGAAATGAGTAGATTATATGACGCTGTTGTGGATGGTAACACAGTGTATGTTATAAACAGCAATACTGTAAGTATTTATTCCTATGATGTCATCAGTGACAGCTGGTCTCAACTACCAGACTGTGTTCGTAGGGATGGCTCAATAGCAGTGATCAACGGCTGTCTGACCACTGTTGGGGGAAGTTCCTACCATTATTCCAATGAATTGTTTAGCCTCACTGGGAAAGGCAGCGGTAGGAGATGGACTCAGCAATTCCCACCCATGCCAACAAACAGAATGTGGACAACCTCACTGTGCACTGGAATTACACTAATCGTAGCTGGAGGATGGGGAGGAGGTGGCAGAGAGCTGTCGACAGTTGAAGTGATGGATACTGAGACTCACCAGTGGTCCACTGCTGCTGATCTACCTCAACCAATGTGCTGGGCATCAGCAACAGTCTGTGGAGATCAACTCTATATGCTGGGTGGAGTTGAGAGTCGTCATTTTGTCAAATCAGTATACATCTGTTCAGTGAGTGCCCTCCTCCAGTCTTGTGTTCCGAGTTCATTGGAAACAAAATTTCAGAGAACATCTTTGGAAGACAAAGCCAGAGTATGGAGAAAAATTGCTGATCTACCAGTTACACAGTCCACTTGTGAGTCCTTTCATGGCCGACTGCTGGCAGTTGGTGGGTCAGAATCAGACAAAGACACCACAGCTGTTTACATGTACAATTCTACTACCAACTCCTGGGAAATCATCAGTCACATGACAACTGGTCGATGTCGTTGTTTCACAGCTGTCCTCCCTGACAACCGACTGATGATAGTGGGAGGTGTCACTGAGCATGTTTATACTGACTCAGTAGAGTTAGCTACTGTGTGTGATGACTAGAGCACTAGTCTTAGTATTATTATGAATACTTGACCATCTCCCCAGTAGCTGCACAGTGAAATGGTGCATGTGGTAAAAGGTCGTCAATAGAATGCGTACACATCGATCGATGCTGGCCCCAGAAATCATGGAGATGGCGTCTAAGATCGACTCTCAACCTTGATAGCGACAAGTTTCGATGCTTCAATTACAGAGACGAACTCGACTGCACAGTATTCCTTCCGAATTTCAGGTTGGTCACGCTGCTGCAGTCGCCGCGCGGGCCAGCCCCTTGTGACAGTGATGCGTGCTATATATAGCGCATGGCTAGCTTTATTTATCCACGGCATTACGTAAGCCAAGGAAATACGTGAAGTTTAACCAACAGTACTTCTCAGAGAAAGTAGCGCTCAGCTTGTAATGTATTCGCTGGATACGCGCGTAAGATATTCTACATATTTACTGATTTTCAAGTCCCAGAAAGGCTCCAGCGAGGCCCTGGATTTTCTCATAATTACCTCATAGATTACCTAAGAGATTACACCATAGGTTTCATCATACATTACACCACAATTACCTCATAACCACAGAAAAGTAAATTTCTACTGGGGAGATAATGAACAACTTAGAGACTACGTCCAGAGTCCCTCACGAATACGCCGCCATAAATTCGAACTAGGACTCATCGACAAACTGCGCATGCTCCGTATACGCGTACAATATTGGGGCGCGCGGCTTGAGCCGGTTGACCTTCACCCGCCATGTGCTCGACTGAATAGGGAAATCCCCCCGAGTGCGAGCTCGCCAAAGAAAGCGAACCGAGAAAATCGCCATATCTCATCGATAGTCCACGATGTCTTCTACGCTAGGTTCGAATTCTGGGTCCCAACAACCTTTCATGCGTGCTAAACATTTTGAAACAGTTTCACAGGAATTACATCATAAGTTTCATCATATATTTCATCATAGGTTTCATCATCATTTCATCATCATTTCATCATAGCGAGAGCCGAATTCTTTGTTTCTAATTGGGACTCTGGACGTAATGAAAAACTTAGAGACTACATCCCTCGTCCCTCATGAAAAGTATTACACCTCGCTACTGTAACCGCCATAATTCGAACTAGGACATATCGACAAACTGCGCATGCATCCGTGTACGCGAATATTGGGGCGCGCGGCTTGAGCCGGTTGACCCGGACGTGACCTCCACCTAGTACCTGCCATGTGCTATATATAGACTGAATAGGGAAATCCCTCCGAGTGCGTGCTTGCCAAAGAAAGCGAACTGAGAAAATCGCCATATCTCATCGATAGTCCACGATGTCTCCTACGCTAGGTTCGAATTCTGGGCCCCAACAAGATTTCATGCGCGCTAAACATTTTGAAACAGTCTTAACCGCATTTTCGTCATATTTTACGTCACAATTACCTCATCGGTCGGCCGAACAGATTTTCTAATTGGGACTCGGGATGTAATGAACAACTTGGAGACTACGTCCAGAGTCCCTCATGAAAAGTACCACATCGCGCTACTGTACCCGCCATAATTCGAACCAGGACAAGTCGACAGACTGCGCATGCTCCGTATACGCGTACAATATTGGGGCGCGCGGCTTGAGCCGGTTGACCCGGACGTGACCTCCACCTGCCATGTGCTAGACTGAACAGGGGAATCCCCCCGCGTGCGAGCTCGCCAAAGAAAGCGAACTGAGAAAATCGCTATATCTCATCGATAGTCCACGATCTCTTCTACGCTAGGTTCGAATTCTGGGTCCCAACACCCTCTCATGTGAGCTAAACATTTTGAAGCAGTTTTCACCCAATTTCATCATAGGTTTCATCATCATTTCATCATAGGTTTCATCATCATTTGTCATAATTACCTCATCGCGAGGCCGAATATCGATTTGTGAATTGGGACTCTGGACGTAACTATGATCATTGGTGAAATTGTGCATTATAGTAATGCTACACATGGCATTGTACGATGCATAATAATTATTACTATAATACAAACCATGTATTGAGTTTGATGCTGACACCAGCTAGAACAATCTTTTCTCATACCTATCAAGATTCAGCAAAAATTAATGTTATACAATAAGACATCATCATGACTTACGAGTGCAGTCCATGTACCCCTCCCTCTACGATGGTGGAACTTGTTCTCTTCTCAAACCTCAGCTCTCCACTGTACATCATCGAGTGAAGGACAGTCAGGCTTCTAGAATCAACATCCTGACAGCTGTGCTGGATATTCGTAACAATGAGTGTGCATTGGTGACACCAAGGGCTTATAAGCCCTTGGTGACACTGAGTCTATATGTAGCTATGTATTTGTCATCACTTATCCATAATTATTAATAATTATTGTTTTAAAATCAAAATTAATTATCAGCTATGAGGTGAATGTGGATGATCCTAGGTACAGTGATGATAATTGAATGTAGGTCCTATTAGACTCATGCATGAACAAGTTTAGCTACATGACATTAATTATAGTGCACTCCACCATGCATCGCATACACCCTGATAAATGTCATGCATAGCTAACTAATATTATAGTACTGTGTGGGTGGGATGTATGTGGATGCATGATTAATTATTACTACAGTGCATAATCTAGCATGTAGAATGAGGAGTGTGCTGGAATGTAAACTGACTGAATAAGCCCATGCCACTCAGATGGATGCAATCAACTAAATCACATTTTAGCTTCTCGTACTCTCAATATTTTGTTTCAGTCTCAATATCATTGAGTCTTGCTATTAGCTAAGCACAGAAATTTGTACACCTGTCATCGCCACCTTTATTTAATGAAATATGTAAGTGAGTTCATGACTACTTAGGTGTGTCTATCACTTTGGTGTATGTATACATTACGCAAAAATTTGATGATTGGGCCATTTTTATGGACTCATATAATATTATTCTACTGTTGCAGATGGCTGAGGTACCAAAATGTCAATTTAAGAGTGTGCAACCTCTCAAGAATCAATCCCTTGGCATTGGGTCTTATGGAGCTGTCTGTAAAGCGAAATGTGATGGCCTCCTCTGTGCTGCTAAAATCATCCACCCTACTCTATTTGATCCGACTGCACTACAGCAAGTTGCCCCTCAAAGAGAGCACAGACTGCCCATTAGACGCTTTGAGCAGGAGTGTGAGTTCATGAGTGCCATAAGACACCCCAACATCGTCCAGTATCTGGGCATGTTCAGAGACACTAACACACACTTGCCCGGTCTCCTAATGGAGCTGATGGGTGATAGCTTGACCCACTTCCTAGAAAGCTCCACACAGCCACTTCCCTACCACATCCAAGTCAATATCTGCCACGATGTCAGTCTAGCGCTATCATTTCTCCACTCCAACAAAATCGTCCACAGAGATCTCTCCGGCAATAACATTCTCTTGCGTGGAAACATCCTGGCCAAAGTGACTGATTTTGGAATGGCAAGGCTGGGTGACATTAATACTCAAGCAACTCGCTTCACCAACACCATGTGTCCCGGCACTGATGTCTACATGCCTCCAGAAGCTGTTCAAGACAAACCAGTGTACACAGAGAAGATTGACTGCTTCTCATTTGGTGTCATTATAGTCCAGACATTGACACGAGAGTTTCCAAGACCTGGAGATCGATTAAAGAGAGTGGAATTAAATCATCCAGGACTGCAAAAAAAGTCAGTGTTGGTAGAAGTATCAGAAATTGACCGTCGACAAAACCACATTGGCCAAGTTGATCCAAACCACTCCCTCCTACCAATCGCACTCGACTGTCTGAAGGATGAAGGCAGTGAACGTCCTTCAGCTCATCAGCTTTGTGAGAGAGTAGCTGATCTGAAAGGAATGCCCAAATACAGAGACAGTGCTAGAGCTGTTGAGGACAAAGATGAGATCATTCGATCACAAGCAATTAGTATGGAAGAAAAGGATCGTACAATATCAGCAAAAGAGGAGGAGAAACAGCAACTAAGGCAACGAATACGAGAAAAAGATCAAACCATTAGACAGCAATTAGAAGAAGGAGAGAAACAGATTGGACTATTGAATCAGCAACTTCGACAGCAACAGTTAGAAAAAGATCATGCAGTGAGAGAAAAATCTAGGCAGACAGAGGAAAAAGAACAACAATTGAGGAATAAAGATAAGCAACTGAAGGAAAAAGAGAGACAACTTGGACGTGTAAACCAGCAGCTAGAAGAATGTGAACAAGTGGTAGCTCAGTTTGAGAGACGAATCGCTGAACTGGAACAGCAACTTAGTCAAAGAGAGCAGCAAAAGACGAAAGCCAGCAGCAGAGGAAAAGAGCTGACCAGCTTCAAACTGACATGGAAGAAAGGAAAGAGGGCACCATGTAGAATGTATAGAATGTGTGACACTGTTGTGGATGGTAACACTGTGTACGTTAAAAAGAGCAATACTATCCATTCCTATGATGTCATCAGTGATAGCTGGTCTCAACTACCAGACTGTGTTTGTGACTACGGCTCAATAGCAGTCATCAATGGCTGGCTGACCACTGTTGGGGGAGGTTCCTTCTCTAAGTATTCCAATGAATTGTTCAGCCTCACTGGGAAAGGCAGTGGTAGGAGATGGACTCAGCAATTCTCACCCATGCCAACAAAGAGAAGGGCAACAACCTCACTGTGCACTCAAACAGCATTGATTGTGGCTGGAGGACAGGGAGTAGGCTGCAGAAAACTATCAACAGTTGAAGTGATGGATACTGAGACTCACCAGTGGTCCACTGCTGCTGATCTACCTCAACCAATGTACTGGGCATCAGCAACAGTCTGTGGGGATCAAATTTGTATTCTGGGTGGAGTTGAGGGTGATTATTATGTCGAATCAGCATACACCTGTTCAGTGAGTGCCCTCCTCCAGTCTTGTGTCCCGAGTTTATTGGAAGCAAAATTTCATAGAAGATCTTTGAAAGACAAAACCGGAATAAAATGGAAACAAGTTGCTGATGTACCAGTTACACAGTCCTCTTGCAAGTCCTTTTATGGTCGAATACTGGCAATTGGTGGCTGGATGGAATCAGGGGAAGCCACCACAGCTGTTTACATGTACAATTCTACTACCAACTCGTGGGAAATCATTAGTCACATGACAACTGGTCGATGTAATTGCTTCACAGCTGTCCTCCCTGATAATGGACTGATGGTAGTGGGAGGTTACATCGGTCTTAGTTCCACCACCAACTCATTAGAGTTAGCTACTGTGTGTGACGACCAGTATTAGAACATAATAATATATTTATTATACAATAATATTACGATAGATAGCTATAATATTATCGTATGGTACAATGTACAATTATACAAAAATTAATGTGTGTTGAATTTGATGCTGACACCAGAACAATCTTTTCTCATATCTATCAAGATTCAGTAAAAATTAATTTTAGACATCAGAATGACTTACGAGTGCATTTACACCTCCCTCTACAATGGCGGAATTTATTCTTTTCTCAAACCTCAGCTCTCCACTGTACATCATTGAGCGAAGGACAGTCAGGCTGTAATTTCCAACAAACTTGTCTTGGCTGACAATTCCAATTGAGTAGGAATCCTCATACAATTTCAATTCTTCCTCACACCCCCCTCCCATTTTCACTCTTTGTCTTACTTTTATTCCTCTCTTCTCTGCAGGAATCCAGCACAGCTGTCCATGGTAGGATGTTGATTCTAGAATCACAATCAGTGGAGCATGGTCTGGGGGCCTTCAAATGCTGATCTCTTTGAGTTTAGGATGAGGTGAAAAGATATGATTGCCTCTACCTCTCCCTGGATTCATCACTGATGCGCTGGCTAAACTTCTGAGACCTCTTTTCCGCTCCTTCCAGAGTACGTACTATCTACACTTGGATGTGGGGGAGGCCACGTGCTGATGTCTTCAATACCACGGAACATGTCGTAACCTTCAGGGAATCCAAGGTCTCGAAAGAGACTTTCGTAATCGTTGGCTGTGTACTTATGATTGGGAGTCTCCACAATTACTGTGTCCTTCCAGAGCGATGCATGAGGCAGTTGTACCCACACACTGCTTCTACAGTACTGGTGTCCCTACGCCTGAGATTTTCAAGTACAGTGAGGATTTTCCTGAGATCTCTGAACCGGTGGCAGAGGCCGGGAAGGAGGGAGGTGGACAGGTGAGCAGGGAGGGAGGTGAAGTGTGTCTGCGATGGGCTGAAGGTGACGCTGGTCACGGCTATCCATCCCAAGCTCACCATTATCGTGGCATTCATCACGTGGATCTGTTTCAAGATGATGGTGTGCTGGAAGCAATTGGTGATATTGTCAATCCAAAGAAAAAAGTTTATTAAATTTAATAACAGTTACTAGAGCTGCCAGTATTAATATTAAAACTGAAGCAATGAAATTATAGAATCAGTAATCTAGTTCACTAGAAAATGGATTAGAACTCTAATTAGATGATTATTAGCATTGTAGTGAGTTTGTAAAAAGAATTTGCTTATCTTTGTTCACTAATCATCCATACTGTCTACGCATGCGCAATTAAATATAATGTGATAGGCGTGGTTCATTTAAAGGTCACCAGATTTGGACGACGCCATTTTTTGAGTGAGAATCGATATCTTTACAATCTCGCTAAGAAAACACTTGCAACATCGAAAAAAATGTAAGAAAATGAAAAATGATAGCTCTATATTAAAAATAATGGTCTAGATATAGCTGTGTAAGATAAAAAGTAGGCGGATCTGCTATAATATTTTAATAATATTTTTTACACATATTTGCACCTCTATAGAGGATTGCTGATGATGGCTGAGGTACCAAAATATCAATTCAAGAGTGTGCAACTTCTCAAGGATCAATCCCTTGGCATTGGATCTTATGGAGCTGTCTGTAAAGCAAAATGTGATGACCTCCTCTGTGCTGCTAAAATCATCCACCCTACTCTATTCGATCCGACTGCACTACAGCAAGTTGCCCCTCAAAGAGAGCACAGACTGCCCATTAGACGCTTTGAGCAGGAGTGTGAGTTCATGAGTGCCATAAGACACCCCAACATCGTCCAGTACCTGGGCATGTTCAGAGACACCGACACACGCTTGCCTGTGCTCCTAATGGAGCTGATGGACAACAGCTTGACCCACTTCCTGGAAAGCTCCACACAGCCAATTCCCTACCACATCCAAGTCAATATCTGCCATGATGTCAGTATAGCACTATCGTTTCTCCACTCCAACAAAATTGTCCACAGAGATCTCTCCAGCAACAATGTTCTCTTGCGTGGAAATATCCTAGCCAAAGTGACCGATTTTGGTATGGCAAGGCTGGGTGACATTAATCCTCAAGCAACTCGCTTCACCAGCACCATGTGTCCCGGCACTGATGTCTACATGCCTCCAGAAGCTGTTCAAGATAAACCAGTGTACACGGAAAAGATCGACTGCTTCTCATTTGGTGTCATCATAGTCCAGACATTGACACGACAGTTTCCAAAACCAGGAGATCGATTACAGGAGGTAGAATTCAACCATCCAGGATTACCTAGAGGTACAGTATGTGTTCGTGTACCAGAAATTGACCGTCGACAAAACCACATCAGTCAAGTTGATCCAAACCACTCCCTCCTACCAATCACTCTCGATTGTCTGAAGGATAAGGATAATGAGCGTCCTTCAGCTCATCAGCTTTGTGAGAGAGTAGCTGATCTGAAAGGAATGCCCGAATACAGAGACAGTGCTAGAGTTATGGAGGACAAAGATGAGGTGATTCGGCAACTAAGACAACAAATGCGAGAAAAAGATCAAACCAATAGACAGCAACTAGAGGAAGGAGAGAGACAGATTGGACTATTGAATCAGCAACTTAGACAGGTACAGTTGGAAAGTGATCAAAATGCTAGACTAAAAGAGCGACAACTTGGACATGTAAACCAGCAGCTAGAAGCAAGTGAACAAGTGGTAGCTCAGTTTAAGAGACGATTAGCTGAACTGGAACAGCAATTTAGTCAGAGAGAGCAGCAAAAGATGAAAGCCAGCAGCAGAGGAAAAGAGCTGACCAGCTTCAAACTGACATGGAGGGAGGGAAAGAGGGCACCGTGTAGAATGTATAGATATTGTAACACTGTTTCGGATGGTAACACAGTGTATGTTATGAAGAGCAGCACTGGAAATATTTATTCTTATGATGTTACCAGTGACAGCTGGTCTCAACTACCAGACTGTGTTTATAGGGATGGCTCAATAGCGGTGATCAATGGCTGTCTGACCACTGTTGGGGGATACTCCTACCCTAATCGCTCCAATGAGTTGTTGAGCCTCACTGGGAAAGGCAATGGTAGGAGATGGACTCAGCAATTCCCACCCATGCCAACAAAGAGAAAGTTGACAAGCTCACTGTGCACTGGAACGGCACTAATTGTGACTGGAGGATTTGGAGAAGGTGGCAGAGGGCTATCGACAGTTGAAGTGATGGATACTGAGACTCACCAGTGGTCCACTGCTACTGATCTACCTCAACCAATATACCGTGCATCAGGAACAGTCTGTGGAGATCAGCTCTATAATATGCTGGGTGTAGTTGAGCATGGTCTTTATATCAAATCAGTATACACCTGTTCAGTGAGTGCCCTCCTCCAATCTTGTGTTCCGAGTTCATTGGAAGCAAAACTTCAGAGAACATCTTTGGAAGATAAAGCTGGAGTATGGAGACAAGTTGCTGATGTACCAGTTATACAGTCCACATGTGAGTCCTTTCACGGTCGACTGCTGGCAGTTGGTGGGATGATGGAATCAGGCAAAGACACCACAGCTGTTTACATGTACAACTCCACTACCAACTCCTGGGAAATCATCAGTCACATGACAACTCATCGACGCCTTTGTTTCACAGCTGTCCTCCCTGACAACCGACTGATGGTAGTGGGAGGTTACAATAAGCAAGTTTCCACTACTGACTCAGTAGAGTTGGCTACTGTGTATGATGACTAGAGCACGATTTATTATGAAATTGTGCACTATTTGTTACTCATGAATAGAATTCCATACTCATGACATTGTATGATACAATAATCATAACTACGATGTTTATGCTAATAGAGCGCAAGCTAAAAAAAAAATTAATTACGATTTTAATTTTTTTGGTAAAGGTCATCACATTCTGAGAAGTCCTAGAACGTGTATTTTCTTGCGCTAATTAGATCTTGTGTTTTATTTGCATAAATACGGTATAATAAAATTATTATACAAAACATATATTGAGTTTGATGCTGACAACAATTTTTTCTCATACCTATCAAAATTTAGCAAAACTATAAAATTAATGATAATCATATGAAAACTTGACCACTTGCCTAGTAGCTGCATGCATAATGGTTCATATGGTAAAAGGTCGTCAATATAGTGCACATTGATACTGGCGCCTCAATCGCAGAGATGGAGTCTGAGAGTCGACCGCGGCCGACTCTCGACCTCGACACTGACAATTTTCAATCACAGGAGACGAACTCGACAGCTTCTGAACATCAGGTTAGTCGCGGTATGGCACACAGCGTGCGTGCTATATATAGCACTAGGCTGGCTTTATTTATCCACGGGATTACGTCAGCCAAGAGAACGCGTGAAGTTCGGCCAGCGGTACTTCACAGAGAAAGTAGCGCTCAGCTTATAATGTATTCGCTGGATACATGCGTCAGATACTCTACATATAGACCGATTTTCAGGTCTCACAAAGGCTCCACGGAGGCCCTGAATTTTCTGGCAATTACCTCATCGATTACGTCATCATTACCTAATAGCCGCAGAAAAGTAAATTTCTACTAGGCAAGTAATGAACAACTTAGAGACTACGTCCAGAGTCCCTCACGAATACGCCGCCACAAATTCGAACTAGGACACATCGACAAACTGCGCATGCTCCGTATACGCGTACAATATTGGGGCGCGCGGCTTGAGCCGGTTGACCTTCACCTGCCACGTGCTCGACTGAATAGGGAAATCCCCCTGCCCTGAAAGCGAGCTCGCTAGAGAAAGCGAACTGAGAGAAACGCCATAAGGATATCATCGGATAGTCCACGATCTCTTCTACGCTAGACTCGAATTCTAGGCCCCAACAAGCCTTCATGCGTGCTAAACATCTTGAAACAGTCTTAACCGCATTTTCGTCATATTTTACATCACAATTACCTCATCGGTCGGCCGAATAGTTTTTTTTCTAATTGGGACTCTGGACGTAACGTAATAATGAACAACTTAGAGACTACATCCCGAGTCCCTCATAAGTATTGCACCGCGCTTACTGTACGCCGCCATAATTCGAACTTGGACACATCGACAAACTGCGCATGCTCCGTACACGCAGTATATTGGGGCGCGCGGGTTGAGCCGGTTGACCCGAACGTGACCTCCACTGCCATGTGCTAGGCTGTATAGGGAAATCCCCCCAGAGAGCTCGCTCGCCAAAGAAAGCGAACTGAGAGAATCGCCATATGTCGTCGATAGTCCACGATCTCTTGTACGCTAGGTTCGAATTCTGGGTCCCAACACCCTGTCATGCGCGCTAAACATTTTGAAGCAGTCTTCACCCCAAATTCATCATCATTTCATCATAATTTCATCATAGGTTTCAATAATTTCATCATAGGTTTCATCATAGGTTTCGTCATAATTACTCATCGCGCGGCCGAATTCTTTTTTGCGGATTGGGACTCGGGATGTAATGAAAAACTTAGAGACTACATCCCGAGTCCCTCGTGAAAAGTAGCCGCCATAAATTCGAACTAGGACACATCGACAAACTGCGCATGCTCCGCTCACGCGTATACTGGGGCGCGCGGCTTGAGCCGGTTGACCTTCACCTGCCATGTGCTCGACTGAATAGGGAAACCCCCCTGCCCTGAAAACGAGCTCGCTAGAGAAAGCGAACTGAGAGAAACGCCATAAGGATATCATCGGATAGTCCACGATCTCTTCTACGCTAGGTTCGACTTTTGGGTCCCAACAACCTTTCATGCGCGCAAAACATTTTGAAGCAGTCTTCACCCCAATTTCATCATAATTTCATCATAATTTCATCATAGGTTTCAATAATTTCATCATAGGTTTCATCATAGGTTTCATCATAATTACTCATCGCGCGGCCGAATTCTTTTTTGCGGATTGGGACTCGGGATGTAATAATGAACAACTTAGAGACTACGTCCAGAGTCCCTCAATAGAATTGCACCGCGCTTACTGTACGCCGCCATTATTCGAACTAGCATCGACAAACAGCGCATGCTCTTTATATTGGGGCGCGCGGCTTGAGCCGGTTGACCCGGACGTGACCTCCACCTGCCAATGTGCTAGACTGAACAGGGAAATTCCCCCGAGTGCGAGCTCGCCAAAGAAAGCGAACCGAGAAAATCGCCATATCTCATCGATAGTCCACGATGTCTTCTACGCTAGGTTCGAATTCTGGGCCCCAACAAGCTTCCATGCGTGCTAAACATTTTGAAACAGTCTTAACCGCATTTTCGTCATATTTTACATCACAATTACCTCATCGGTCGACCGAAGCGTTTTTCTAATTGGGACTCTGGACGTAATGAACAACTTAGAGACTAGTCCCTCATAAGTATTGCACCGCGCTTACTGTACGCCGCCATAATTCGAACTAGGACACATCGACAAACTGCGCATGCTCCGTATACGCGTATATTGGGGCGTGCGGCTTGAGCCGGTTGACCCGGACGTGACCTCCACCTAGTGTGCTATATATAGACTGAATAGGGAAATCCCCCCGAGTGCGTGCTTGCCAAAGAAAGCGAACTGAGAAAATCGCCATATCTCATCGATAGTCCACGATGTCTTCTACGCTAGGTTCGAATTCTGGGCCCCAACAAGATTTCATGTGCGCTAAACATTTTGAAACAGTCTTAACCGCATTTTCGTCATATTTTACGTCACAATTACCTCATCGGTCGGCCGAACAGATTTTCTAATTGGGACTCGGGATGTAATAATGAACAACTTAGAGACTACATCCCGAGTCCCTCATAAGTATTGCACCGCGCTTACTGTACGCCGCCATAATTCGAACTAGGACACATCGACAAACTGCGCATGCTCCGTATACGCGTATATTGGGGCGTGCGGCTTGAGCCGGTTGACCCGGACGTGACCTCCACCTAGTGTGCTATATATAGACTGAATAGGGAAATCCCCCCGAGTGCGTGCTTGCCAAAGAAAGCGAACTGAGAAAATCGCCATATCTCATCGATAGTCCACGATGTCTTCTACGCTAGGTTCGAATTCTGGGCCCCAACAAGATTTCATGTGCGCTAAACATTTTGAAACAGTCTTAACCGCATTTTCGTCATATTTTACGTCACAATTACCTCATCGGTCGGCCGAACAGATTTTCTAATTGGGACTCGGGATGTAATAATGAACAACTTAGAGACTACATCCCGAGTCCCTCATAAGTATTGCACCGCGCTTACTGTACGCCGCCATAATTCGAACTTGGACACATCGACAAACTGCGCATGCTCAGTACACGCGGGGCGCGCGGGTTGAGCCGGTTGACCCGAACGTGACCTCCACTGCCTTGTGCTAGACTGTATAGGGAAATCCCCCCAGAGAACTCGCTCGCCAAAGAAAGCGAACTGAGAGAATCGCCATATGTCATCGATAGTCCACGATCTCTTGTACGCTAGGTTCGAATTCTGGGTCCCAACACCCTGTCATGCGCGCTAAACATTTTGAAGCAGTCTTCACCCCAATTTCATCATCATTTCATCATAGGTTTCGTCATAATTACCTCATCGAGCGGCCGAATTTCGATTTGTGAATTGGGACTCGGGATGTAATGAACAACTTAGAGACTACATCCCGAGTCCCTCACGAAAAGTAGGCGCCATAAATTCGAACTAGGACACGTCGACGAACTGCGCATGCTCCGTACACGCGTATATTGGGGCGCGCGGCTTGAGCCGGCTGACCCGAACGTGACCACCTGCCAAGTGCTAGACTGAACAGGGAAATCCCCCCGAGTGCGAGCTCGCCAAAGAAAGCGAACTGAGAAAATCGCCATATCTCATCGATAGTCCACGACGTCTTCTACGCTAGGTTCGAATTCTGGGTCCCAACAACCTTTCATGCGCGCTAAACATTTTGAAACAGTTTCACAGCAATTACATCATGAATTTCATCATAAATTACCTCATCGGTTTTCATCATCATTTCATCATCAATTACTCATCGCGCGGCCGAATTTTTTTTTGCGAATTGAACAACAACTTAGAGACTACATCCCGAGTCCCTCATAAGTATTGCACCGCGCTTACTGTACGCCGCCATAATTCGAACTTGGACACATCGACAAACTGCGCATGCTCCGTACAGGCAGTATATCGGGGCGCGCGGGTTGAGCCGGTTGACCCGAACGTGACCTCCACTGCCATGTGCTAGGCTGTATAGGGAAATCCCCCCAGAGAGCTCGCTCGCCAAAGAAAGCAAACTGAGAGAATCGCCATATGTCATCGATAGTCCACGATCTCTTGTACGCTAGGTTCGAATTCTGGGTCCCAACACCCTGTCATGCGCGCTAAACATTTTGAAGCAGTCTTCACCCCAATTTCATCATAATTTCATCATAATTTCGTCATAGGTTTCAATAATTTCATCATAGGTTTCATCATAGGTTTCGTCATAATTACTCATCGCGCGGCCGAATTGTTTTTTGCGGATTGGGACTCGGGATGTAATGAACAACTTAGAGACTACATCCCGAGTCCCTCACGAAAAGTAGGCGCCATAAATTCGAACTAGGACACGTCGACGAACTGCGCATGCTCCGTACACGCGTATATTGGGGCGCGCGGCTTGAGCCGGCTGACCCGAACGTGACCTCCACGGTCGTACATTAGAATACTTAAAATTAGAGGAAATTCCATGGGTTATACATGGGATTGATTTAAGTCAAGGATCCCATGGGCTATACATGGGACTGAATTAAGTCATCTACTCCATGTGTTATACATGGGATTGTTTTAAGTCAACTTAGTTTGACTTAAATTGCCGATAATATAATACGTGTACCTTAACTATTATCAGGGAAGATTTTAAGTCAACCTTCAAAACCTCTAAGAACAGTACAAAACGTCTTAATTTGAACTTTGACTTAAAATGCTCCCAATGGCAAAGATAACGTCACCTTTGTGAGTTAATGCCAAGCATTTATAAGCCTTGCACAGCAGACGAGCGTGCGGACAATTACAGTGTATATGCATGCTGATTAGCTCCACCCACTCATCTCAAGGTACGGCTCCCGAACCCAAACGCACCACCACTGCTGCCGCTGCTGTAGATCTAACCCATTTTGTCACAATTATAATAGCTACACGTGCACCAAACAGCAATGATACTAACCCTGCTACCCTACCGAACTAACCCTGCTAACCATACGATAGCCGAAACCCAACCCTACCTAGCTACCCTGCCGAACTAACCCTGCTAACCATATATACGATTGCCGAAACCCAACCCTACCTAGCTACCCTGCCGATCTTACCCTGCTAACCATACCATAGCCAAAACCCAACCCTTCCTACCTACCCTAACCTATGGCCGAATTAACCCCGCTAACCATACAAATTATAGCCAAAACCCGGCTGCTACCACTGCGCATTTTAATAGCAATTACTCGTTGCCACGAACTAATTTTAATAACTATTATACGTAATTATTATATAAATAGAATCTGCTGTTTAATATGTATAGCTGAAAATATCCCCAGAATTTGCAGTGTAAAATTTAATGATACTAGCTATAGTTTCATGTGCCACATAAAAATTTAATTATATAGCTAGCTACTTCAGTGGCAATTATATTATTATGATCAATTGCAAGTGGACCTATAGTATATATTAAATATATTATATGGTTGTGGCCAGACAAAGTCTACATAAGACGTCTTATTGGCAACATTAATTATTTTAAGTCAGAGTTCAAATTTTGACGTTTTATACACTTTTTAGAGTTTATGAAAGTTGACTTAAAATCTTCCCTGATAATAGTCAAGGTATACGTCTAATATATCGGCAATTTAAGTCAAACTAAGTTGACTTAAAACAATCCCATGTATAACACATGGAGTAGATGACTTAATTCAGTCCCATGTGTAACCCATGGGATCCTTGACTTAAATCAATCCCATGTATAACCCATGGCATTTTCCTATCCTTTAAGTAAAGTTGTGCATGACGGACCTCCACCTGCCATGTGCTAGACTGAACAGGGAAATCCCCCCGAGTGCGAGCTCGCCAAAGAAAGCGAACTGAGAAAATCGCCATATCTCATCGATAGTCCACGACGTCTTCTACGCTAGGTTCGAATTCTGGGTCCCAACAACCTTTCATGCGCGCTAAACATTTTGAAACAGTTTCACAGCAATTACATCATGAATTTCATCATAAATTTCATCATAAATTACCTCATCGGTTTTCATCATCATTTCATCATCAATTACTCATCAATTACTCATCGCGCGGCCGAATTCTTTTTTGCGAATTGGGACTCGGGATGTAATAATAATGAACAACTTAGAGACTACATCCCGAGTCCCTCATTATAAGTATTGCACCGCGCTTACTGTACGCCGCCATAATTCGAACTAGGACACATCGACAAACTGCGCATGCTCCGTATACGCGCATATTGGGGCGCGCGGCTTGAGCCGGTTGACCCGGACGTGACCTCCACTGCCAATGTGCTAGACTGAATAGGGAAATCCCCCCAGCGTGTGAGCTCGCCAAAAACAGCGAACTGAGAGAATCGCCATATCTCATCGATAGTCCACGATCTCTTCTACGCTAGGTTCGAATTCTGAGTGCCAATACCCTGTCATGCGCGCTAAACATTTTGAAGCAGTGTTCACAGCAATTACATCATAAATTTCATCATGAATTTCATCATAAATTTCGTCATTTCAATTCGTCATCATTTCATCATCAATTACTCATTGCGCGGCCGAATTGTTTTTTGCGGATTGGGACTCGGGATGTAATGAAAAACTTCGAGACTACGTCCAGAGTCCCTCATGAATACGCCGCCATAAATTCGAACTAGGACACATTGACAAACTGCGCATGCTCCGTATACGCGTACAATATCGGGGAGCGCGGCTTGAGCCGGTTCGGACCTTCACCTGCCATGTGCTCGACTGAATAGGGAAATCCCCCTGCCCTGAAAGCGAGCTCGCTAGAGAAAGCGAACTGAGAGAAACGCCATAAGGATATCATCGGATAGTCCACGATCTCTTCTACGCTAGGTTCGAATTCTGGGTCCCAACAACCTTTCATGCGCGCTAAACATTTTGAAACAGTTTCACAGCAATTACATCATAGGTTTCATCATCATTTCATCATAGCGAGAGCCGAATTCTTTTTTTCTAATTGGGACTCTGGACGTAATAACAAGTAATTAATTTTAGACATCATCATGACTCATGAGTGTAGTCCATGTACCCCTCCCTCTACGATGGCAGAACTTGTTCTCTTCTCAAACCTCAGCTCTCCACTATACATCATCGAGCGAAGGACAGTCAGGCTTCTAGAACCAACATCCTGACAGCTGTGCTGGATATTCGTAACAATGAGTGTGCGTTGGTGACACTGAGTCTGTATGTAGCTATGTGTTTGTCATCACTTATCCATAATTATTATTTATGGTCAAAATAATTATTAATTAACAGCTATGGGATGAGTGTGGATGATACTTGGTACAGTGATGATAAGATTATAAACCCATGCATGGACAAGTTTAGCTGCATGATATTAATTATAGTGCACTCCACCATGCATCGCGTACACCCTGGTATGATGAATGTCATGCATAGCTAACTATATACTGTGTGGGTGGGATGTATGTGGATGCATGATTAATTATTACTACAGTGCATAATCTAGCATATAGATTGAGGAGTGTGCTGGAATGTAAACTGACTGAATAAGCCTATGCCACTCAGGTGGATGCAATCAACTAAATCACATTTTAGCTTATCGTACTCTCAATAATATTATTTTGTTTCACTCTCAATATCGTTTAAGTACACTGAGTCTTGCTATTAGCTAAGTACAGAAATTTGTACACCGGTCATCGCCACCTTTATTTTAACGAAATAACATGTAAGTGAGTTTATGACTACTCAGGTGTGTCTATCACTTTGATGTAGCTACATGTATATTAGGCAAAAATTTGATGATTGGGCCATTTTTATGGACTCATAATATATTATTCTACTGTTGCAGATGGCTGAGGTACCAAAATGTCAATTTAAGAGTGTGCAACTTCTCAAGGATCAATCCCTTGGCATTGGATCATATGGAACTGTCTGTAAAGCGAAATGTGATGACCTCCTCCTCTGTGCTGCTAAAATCATCCACCCTACTCTATTTGATCCAACTGCACTACAGCAAGTTGCCCCTCAAAGAGAGCACAGACTGCCCATTAGACGCTTTGAGCAGGAGTGTGAGTTCATGAGTGCCATAAGACACCCCAACATCGTCCAGTACCTGGGCATGTTCAGAGACACCGACACACGCTTGCCTGTGCTCCCTATAGAGCTGATGGACGACAGCTTGACCCACTTCCTGGAAAGCTCCACACAGCCAATTCCCTACCACATCCAAGTCAATATTTGTCACGATGTCAGTCTAGCGCTATCGTTTCTCCACTCCAACAAAATTGTCCACAGAGATCTCTTCAGCAACAATGTGTTGCTGATTGGTAATGTGAGAGCCAAAGTGACTGACTTTGGAATGGCGAGGCTGAGTGACATTAATCCTCAAGCAACTCGCTTCACCAGCATCTATGGAGATCAAATTTATATGTTGGGTGGAACTGAGGATAATTGTTATTGCAATTCAGCATACACCTGTTCAGTGAGTGCCCTCCTCCAGTCTTGTGTTCTGAGTTCATTGGAAGCAAAATTTCAGAAAACATTTTTGGAAGACAAAGCCGGAGTATGGAGACGAATTGCTGATTTACCAGTTATACGGTCCACTTGTGAGTCCTTTCACAGTCGACTGCTGGCAGTTGGTGGGATTGAATCAGGCAAAGACACCACAGCTGTTTACATGTACAACTCCACTACCAACTCATGGGAAATCATCAGTCACATGACAACTGGTCGACGCCTATGTTTCACAGCTGTCCTCCCTGACAACCGACTGATGGTAGTGGGAGGTTACAATGAGCTATTTCATACTATTGACTCAGTAGAGTTAGCTACTGTGTGTGATGACTAGAGCACTAGTCTTAGTCTTATTATTATGATCATTGGTGAAATTGTGCACTAATACAATACAATAATATTTTTATTATAATCATACAAAACATGTATTGAGTTTGATGCTGACACCAGCTATTATAAAACAATCTTTTCTCATATACCTATCAAGATTCAGCAGAAATCAATATTATACAATAAGTTACCATCATGACTTACGAGCTGTGTTGGATTCCTGTAAAGAAGAGAGGGATAATAAGAGATGAGAAAGGGAGAGGGAGAGAGAGAAAGAGAGGGAGAGGAAGAGGGAGAGAGAAAGAGAGGTGGGGGGGGGGGGAGAATGAGGTAAGTATGCATAGTGAGAGTGCACATAATTATGTGTAATGTAGTGATACAATATCATGAGTGAAATAACACAATGTCATTGTAAGTATGTTGAATATTGTGTGTATATGTGTATTACCTGAAATGAGGTATGGTAGGAATTGGAAGATGGATCCTTTGTCGACCACACTGCCTGACACTCCCTGAGCTATTTTGATCTTGTCCTCTGTACTAAATTGGTGATATTATCAACCCCAAAAAAAATATTTAACACAGCTGCCAGTATGTGAAAAACTGTAAGACTTAGTAGGACCATAGAAATTGGTAGAATCAGAGCTCTAGCTCATTAGAAAATGGATTAGTTTGTTGTTGAATATTAGCTTTAGAGTGAAGTTTGTAAATTGATGCACCACAAAATGTGCAATCATACATACCATGATACTGCGCATGCACAAACAAACTGATGGCGTGGTTCATTAAAGGTCACCAAATTTTTTGTGCAACGCTATTTTTGAGTGAGAAATCGATATCTTTACTATCCCGCTACTAATCGCCAAGGAAACACTCGCAACTTCGACTAAGCATGTAAGCAAATGAAAAGTGATAGCTATAGAATGGTCTAGATGTAGCTATGTACAATGTTTAATAAAGAGTGGGCGGATCTGGAATTACATAATTTTTACACATATTTGCCCACTATACTAGCTATAGAGGATCGCTGATGATGGCTGAGGTACTGAAATATCAGTTCAAGAGTGTGCAACTTCTCAAGGATCAATCCCTTGGAATTGGATCTTATGGAACTGTCTGTAAAGCAAAATGTGATGACCTCCTCTGTGCTGCTAAAATCATCCACCCTACTCTATTCGATCCAACTGCACTACAGCAAGTTGCCCCTCAAAGAGAGCACAGACTGCCCATTAGACGCTTTGAGCAGGAGTGTGAGTTCATGAGTGCCATAAGACACCCCAACATCGTCCAGTACCTGGGCATGTTCAGAGACACCGACACACGCTTGCCTGTGCTCCTAATGGAGCTGATGGACGACAGCTTGACCCACTTCCTGGAAAGCTCCCCACAGCCAATTCCCTACCACATCCAAGTCAATATTTGTCACGATGTCACTCTAGCGCTATCATTTCTCCACTCCAACAAAATCGTCCACAGAGATCTTTCCAGCAACAATGTGTTGCTGATTGGTAATGTGAGAGCCAAAGTGACTGACTTTGGAATGGCGAGGCTGAGTGACATTAATCCTCAAGCAACTCGCTTCACCAGCACCATGTGTCCCGGCACTGATGTCTACATGCCTCCAGAAGCTGTTCAAGACAAACCAGTGTACACAGAGAAGATTGACTGCTTCTCATTTGGTGTCATCATAGTCCAAATGTTGACACGAGAGTTTCCCAAACCTGGAGATCGATTACAGGAGGTAGAACTCAACCATCCAGGACTACCAGCTGGAACAGTATGTGTGCGTGTGCCTGAAGTCAACCGTCGACAAAATCACATCAGTGAAATTCCTCCAAACCACTCCCTCCTACCAATCGCACTCGATTGTCTGAAGGATAAGGATAATGAGCGTCCTTCAGCTCATCAGCTTTGTGAGAGAGTAGCTGATCTGAAGGGAAAGTCTGACTATAGAGACAGTGCTAGAGCTGTTCAAGACGAGAATGAGGAGATTCGGCAACTAAGGCAACAAATACGAGAAAAGGATCAAAACATTAGACAGCATTCTGAGGAAGGAGAGAGACAGATTGGACTATTGAATCAGCAACTTAGACAGATACAGTTGGAAAGTGCTCATGTAGTTAGAGAAATATCGAGACAGATAGAGGAGAAAGAACAACGATTAAGGGATAAAGATAGACAACTGGAGGAAAAAGAGAGACAACTTGGACGTGTAAATCAGCAGCTAGAAGCAAGTGAACAAGTGATAGCTCAGTTTGAGAGACGAATCGCTGAACTGGAACAGCAACTTAGTCAGAGAGAGCAGCAAAAGATGAAAGCCAGCAGCAGAGGAAAAGAGCTGACCAGTTTCAAACTGAGGTGGAGAGAGGGAAAGAGGGCACCATGTGGAATGTACAGAAATTATGACACTGTTGTGGATGGTAACACTGTGTATGTTGTAAAGAGCAGTACTGTGAATATTTATTCCTATGATGTCATCAGTGACAGTTGGTCTCAACTACCAGACTGTGTTCATGAGAATTGCTCAATGACAGTCATCAATGGCTGTCTGACCACTGTTGGGGGAGGTTCCTACCCTAATTATTCTAATGAGTTGTTCAGCCTCATTGGGAAAGGCAGCGGTAGGAGATGGACTCAGCAATTCCCACCCATGCCAACAAAGAGAAGGTTGACAACCTCACTGTGCACTGGAACTGCACTAATCGTGGCTGGAGGACGGGGAGAAGGTGCCGGAAATCTGTCAACAGTTGAAGTGATGGATACCGAGACTCGCCAGTGGTCCACTGCTGCTGATCTACCTCAACCAATGTACTATGCATCAGCAACAGTCTGTGGAGATCAACTTTATATGCTGGGTGGAGTTGAGAGTGGTCATTATGTCAAATCAGTATACACCTGTTTAGTGAGTGCCCTCCTCCAGTCTTGTATTCCAAGTCCATTGGAAGCAAAATTTCAGAGAACATCTTTGGAAGACAAAGCTGGAGTATGGAGAAAAGTTGCTGATTTACCAGTTACACAGTCCTCTTGTGAGTCCTTTCACGGTCGACTGCTGGCAGTTGGTGGGAATGAATCAGGCAAAACCACCACAGCTGTGTTCATGTACAACTCCACTACCAACTCCTGGGAAATCATCAGTCACATGATAGCTGATCGATGTCGTTGTTTCACAGCTGTCCTCCCCAACAACCAACTGATGGTAGTGGGAGGTTACACCGACTCGGTAGAGTTAGCTACTGTGTGTGATGACTAGAGCACTAGTCTTAGTCTTATTATTATGATCATTGGTGAAATTGTACACTATAGTATTGCTACTCATGACATTGTATGATAAAATAATTATGCATAACTATAATAATTATACAAAATATGTATTGAGTTTGATGCTGACATCAGCTAGAACAATCTTTTCTCATACCTATCAAGATTTAGCAAAAATTAAAATCATATTATTAATAATTTCAGACATCAGCATGACCTACGGGTGCAGTCCATGTACCCCTCTCTCTACGATGGCGGAACTTGTTCTCTTCTCAAACCTCAGCTCTCCACTGTACATCATCGAGCGAAGGACAGTCGGGCTTCTAGAACCAACATCCTGACAGCTGTGCTGGATTCCTGTAAAGAAACAAGAAGAGAATGGATAAAAACAAGGGAGAGAGGGAGAGAGAGAGAGAGGGAGGGAAGGGGAGAGAGAGAGAGTGAATGAGGTTATCTTAATAGTGTATAATATTATGTGTAATATAGCGATTCTGAGTGAGACATCATGTACATGCATGTGCGTTGAATATTGTGTGTTACCTGAAATGAGGTATGGTAGGAATTGGAAGATGGATCCTTTGTCGACCACACTGCCTGACACTCCCTGAGCTATTTTGATCTTGTCCTCTGTACTGAAGTATCTCTGTTGGCTAGCTGTCTTCTCCATGGCTCCCAACGATCCCATACCTCGATATCTCTTCAGACAAACACCATCCTGGAGGGAGAGGGAGGGGGAGAGAGAGAGAGAGAGAGAGAGAGAGAGAGAGAGAGAGAGAGAGAGAGAGAGAGAGAGAGAGAGAGAGAGAGAGAGAGAGAGAGAGAGAGAGAGAGAGAGAGAGAGAGAGAGAGAGAGAGAGAGAGAGAGAGAGAGAGAGAGAGAGAGAGAGAGAGAGAGAGAGAGAGAGAGAGAGAGAGAGAGAGAGACGTAGAGGAGTGAATGAAGAGTTTAGATAACTTGAATAGCACAAGTATACTCGATTTGATAAGTATGAACAATACATGCACACATACCTCACAATGTTTTCCTACTAAAAAAAACCTGCTATAAATAGACTGCATGCACATGCACATGTACATACATGTACCTACCTGAAAATAGTACTGTCCTGGAGCCTCAGAGGTCCCAGCTAGTAGTGACCCCATCATGACTGTGGACGCGCCCAGTGCCAGGGCCTTGATGCAGTGACCCACGTTCTGTATCCCCCTATCAGCGATGACCGGGATGCTGAACCTTCTGGCGTACTCTGCCACCTTGTAGACGGCCGTTCCCTGAGGTCTGCCAACTGCCAACACCTCCTGAAACAAGAAGGAGAAGCATATCTCAAGAACACTTTTGTTTGAGGGTACACTTTTGTACTGAATTTAGTGATTTTCCCATTCTAAAAATTGTACCTGTGAATATTAAAAAAATAGAATGTTATTTTTGAAAATTTTGCTAAAATGGGTACCTGCTAAACACGCTATTTTCAAAATTTGTACCCACAAATAATCGTAGCCCTAAGGTCATTATGATATTAGCTATTATAAATTTGTAATAGCTTTTGAAGTCTCAGTCATTGTCTAGTATATACACCAGCCAGCATTCATAATCATGGGGATTACAAGTTGGGGACCCAAATTTGGAGAGGGGAATCGAATAAAAAGCCTTTCCTTGCCCCCCCCCCCACCTCCTTTTTTGATCTTGCAACTATGTGACACTAATTGGTATTCTGTGTGTGTATTTTGGGGGGGATACTGTGAAGATACCATATTTAATCTAATACAACGCATGGGAAAAAATAATTTCAATTTTGAAAAAAGTGTATTTTTCTGATAAAGATTGTCAATTGCTCCATATCAAAAAGTCGGTAGACTCTATAAGTAGGGATGGCATGGATATTCAATACATTACAAATACCCAAAATTTTATATCTCAAAACAGGTAACATTGTGAAATTTCTAAGTTTCAAAATCACGACACTTTACATACTGAATCAGAAGTGTATGATTATTATTATTAAAATATTGAGAAAAGCAAGCGTAGGGATGTATAGTGGATGTGATACATTATCCCTACAAATCTTGTTTGTGTATTTTTTGGTCGCGGCTATCCATCTCAAGCTCACCATTATCGCGGCATTCATCACGTGGATCTGTTTCAAGATGATGGTGTGCTGGAAGCCATTGGTGATATTGTCAATCCAAAGAAAAAAATTTAACACAGCTGCCAACTAGAGCTCTGTAGAGCACATACCCTGCGTGCACATTGTGCAATCTATTGAATTGCTTTTGTGTGCATGGCTATAATTTTGTGAACTTCAGAAAATTAGTGGAAGTGCTGCTGTATGTAGCTACCACAGGTCCTGGTGACAAAAAGCACTCTCTCTGCACCAGATCTAGACTAGAGATGTGAACCGATACTCCCAATATTTTGTTGTAATAGTATAGCCATATATAGGGCTTCAGATTTCAGACTAGAGAGGGTTGAATTAAATCATCCAGGGATACAAAAGAGGTCAGTGTTGGTAGAAGTATCAGAAATTGACCGCCGACAAAACCATATCAGCCAAGTTGATCCAAACCACTCCCTCCTACCAATCGCACTTGACTGTCTGAAGGATAAGGATAGTGAACGTCCTTCAGCTCATCAGCTTTGTGAGAGAGTAGGTGATCTGAAAGGAATGCCCAAATACAGAGACAGTGTTAAAGCTGTTAGAGATAAAGACGAGGTAAATCAGCAACTAAGACAACAAATACGAGAAAAAGATCAAACCATTAGACAGCAATCAGAGGAAGTAGAGAGTCAGATTGGACTGTTGAATCACCAACTTAGACAGGTACAGTTGGAAAGTGATCAAAATCGTCAACAAAAAGAGGAAAAAGAGAGACAACTTCAAGAGAAAGAGAGACAAATTGGACACATAAACCAGCAGCTAGAAGCAAGTGAGCAAGTGGTAGCTCAGTTTGAGGGACGAATCGCTGAACTGGAACAGCAACTTAGTCAGAGAGAGCAGCAAAAGACGAAAACCAACAACAGAGGAAAAGAGCTTAGTCAGAGAGAGCAGCAAAAGACAAAAGCCAGCAGCAGAGGAAAAGAGCTGACCAGCTTCAAGCTGAGGTGGAGGGAGGGAAAGAGGGCTCCGTGTAGAATGAATAGATGGTGTGATGCTGTTGTGGATGGCAATACAGTGTATATTATGAAGGATGCTACTATAAATATCTATTCCTATGATGTCACCAGTGATAGCTGGTCTCATCTACCAGACTGTGTTCATAACGATGGCTCAATAGCAATCATCAATGGGACTTTGACCACTATTGGGGGAGGTTCCTCCCCTTTTTATTCTAATGAGTTGTTCAGCCTCACCGGGGAAGGCAGTGTTAGGAGATGGACTCAGCAATTCCCACCTATGCCAACAAAGAGAAGGTGGACAACCTCACTGTGCACTGGAACTGCACTAATCGTGGCTGGAGGACAGGGAATAGATAGCTTAGTGCTGTCAACAGTTGAAATAATGAATACTGAGACTCACCAGTGGTCCACTGCTGCTGATCTACCTCAACCAATGTACCATGCTTCAGCAACTGTCTGTGGAGATCAACTCTATATGCTGGGTGGAGTAGAGGACCGTCTTTATGTCAAATCAGCGTACACCTGTTCAGTGAGTGCCCTCCTCCAGTCTCATATTCTGGGTTCATTGGAAGCAAAATTTCAGAGAATCTCTTTGGAAGACAAAGCCAGAGTATGGAGAAAAATTGCAGATTTACCAGTTACACAGTCCACTTGTGAATCCTTTCACGGTCGACTGCTGGCAGTTGGTGGCTGGATGGAATCAGGCAATAAAGTCACCACAGCTGTTTACATGTACAATTCCACTACTAACTCCTGGGAAATCATCAGTCACATGATAACTGGTCAATGTCGTTGTTTAACAGCTGTCCTGTCTGACAACCGACTGATGGTTGTGGGAGGTTGCATCAAGTATGATTACTCCCTCTATTCAGTAGAGTTAGCTACTGTACGTGTGTGAATACTAGTACTAGAGCACATGAAGATTGATATAATTATTGTATGATACAATGTACAATTATACAAAACATGTATTGAATTTGATGCTAACACCAGCTAGAACAATCTTTTCTCAAGAATCAGCAAAAATTACAATAAGACATCATCATCACTTACGAGCAATGGCGTAACTTATTCTCTTCTCAAACCTCAGCTCTCCACTGTACATCATCAAGCGAAGGACAGTAAGGCTTCTAGAACCAACATCCTGACAGCTGTGCTGGATTCCTGCAAAGAAGCAAGAAAGAGAAAGGATAAAAAAGGGAGGGACCTGGAGGGAGGGAGAGAGAGTAGAGGGAGGTGGGGGGGGGGGGGGGTGGGGGAGAGGGGGGGGGGAGAGGGAGGGAGACTCAGAGGGAGTGTCCCATGCATGCCTTTATGTTATTTATATGAATTGGCTATAACAATGCAGCTTTGAAGTTTCATATCAAGGAGATGTACTATGACAATGATCGCACTGTATCGATAGTCGTAGTCAGCTACGGAGGACCCGTTTCTCACTACTTCCTGATAAGTGGAATTGTCAGCCAAACCTGGAAAGATAAGTTAGTTGGAAATTACATCACAATAGGTGGAGCATGATCGATGTGGAAATTTTCTCCTTCAAATGCTGATCTCTTCAACGTTAGGATTAGGTGAAAAGATAATTTGCTTATACCTCTCCCTGGAATTATCGTAGATACGCTGGCTAAACTTTTGAGACCCTTTTTCCGCTCCTTCCAGAGTACGTACTCTCTGTTGCCTCGCACATCGCTCTGGAAGGACACAGTAATTGTGGAGACTCCCAATCACAAGTACACAGCCAACGATTACGACAGTCTCTTTCGAGACCTTGGATTCCCTGAAGGTTACGACATGTTCTGTGGTATTGAAGACATCAGCACGTGGCCTCCCCCACATCCAAGTGTACCCACACACTGCTTCTACAGTACTGGTGTCCCTACGCCTGAGATTTTCAAGTACAGTGAGGATTTTCCTGAGATCTCTGAACCGGTGGCAGAGGCCGGGGAGGAGGGAGATGGACAGGTGAGCAGGGAGGGAGGTGAAGTGTGTCTGCGATGGGCTGAAGGTGACGCTGGTCGCGGCTATCCATCCCAAACTCACCATTATCGCGGCATTCATCACGTGGATCTATTTCAAGATGATGGTGTGCTGGAAGCCATTGGTGATATTGTCAATCCAAAGAAAAAAAGTTTATTAAAATTTAATTTAATAACTAGTGCTGCCATAAAACTGAAGTAATGAAATTGTAGAATCAGTAGACTAGTTCACTAGAAAATGGATTTGAACTTTAGTTGGATGATTATTGATAGTGAGTTGTAACCATTATTACTACGCATGCGCAGTCTACGATGGCGGAACTTGTTCTCTTCTCAATCCTCAGTTCTTCACTGTACATAATATTGCATCATCGAGCGAAGGACAGTCGGGCTTCTAGAACCAACATCCTGACAGCTGTGCTGGATTCCTGTAAAGAAGAGAGGGAAAATAAGAGATGAGAAAGGGAGAGGGAGAGAGAGAAAGAGAGGGAGAGGAAGAGGGAGAGAGAAAGAGAGGTGGGGGGGGGGGGGGAGAATGAGGTAAGTATGCATAGTGAGAGTGCACATAATTATGTGTAATGTAGTGATACAAGAGTGAAATAACACAATGTCATTGTAAGTGTGTTGAATATTGTGTGTACATGTGTATTATACCTGAAATAAGGTATGGTAGGAATTGGAAGATGGATCCTTTGTCGATCACACTGCCTGACACTCCCTGGGCTACTTTAATCTTGTCCTCTGTACTAAATTGGTGATATTGTCAACCCAAAAAAAATATTTAACACAGCTGCCAGTATGTGAAAAACTGTAAGACTTAATAGTAGGACCATAGAAATTGGTAGAATCAGAGCTCTAGCTCATTAGAAAATGGATTAGTTTGTTGTTGAATATTAGCTTTAGAGTGAAGTTTGTAAATTGATGCACCACAAAATGTGCAATCATACATACCATGATACTGCGCATGCACAAACAAACTGATGGCGTGGTTCATTAAAGGTCACCAAATTTTTTGTACACGCTATTTTTGAGTGAGAAAGTTTCAGTATCGATATCTTTACTATCCCGCTACTAATCGCCAAGGAAACACTCGCAACTTCGACTAAGCATGTAAGCAAATGAAAAGTGATAGCTATAGAATGGTCTAGATGTAGCTATGTACAATGTTTAATAAAGAGTGGGCGGATCTGGAATTACATAATTTTTACACATATTTGCCCACTATACTAGCTATAGAGGATTGCTGATGATGGCTGAGGTACTGAAATATCAGTTCAAGAGTGTGCAACTTCTCAAGGATCAATCCCTTGGAATTGGATCGTATGGAGCTGTCTATAAAGCAAAGTGTGATGACCTCCTCTGTGCCGCTAAAATTATCCACCCTACTCTATTCGATCCGACTGCACTACAGCAAGTTACCCCTCAAAGAGAGCACAGACTGCCCATTAGACGCTTTGAGCAGGAGTGTGAGTTCATGAGTGCCATAAGACACCCCAACATCGTTCAATACCTGGGGATGTTCAGAGACACTGACACACGCTTGCCTGTGCTCCTAATGGAGCTGATGGACGACAGCTTGACCCACTTTCTGGAAAGCTCCACACAGCCAATTCCCTACCACATCCAAGTCAATATTTGTCACGATGTCAGTCTAGCACTATCGTTTCTCCATTCTAATAAAATTATCCACAGAGATCTCTCCAGCAATAACGTTCTCTTGCGTGGAAATATCCTAGCCAAAGTGACCGACTTTGGAATGGCAAGGCTGGGTGACATTAATCCTCAAGCAACTCGCTTCACCAGCACCATGTGTCCCGGCACTGATGTCTACATGCCTCCAGAAGCTGTTCAAGATAAACCAGTGTACACAGAGAAGATCGACTGCTTCTCATTTGGTGTCATCATAGTCCAGACATTGACACGACAGTTTCCCAAACCTGGAGATCGACTAGAAAGAGTGGAATTAAATCATCCAGGGATACGAAAAAAGTCAGTTTTGGTTGAAGTATCAGAAATCGACCGTCGACAAAACCACATCAGCCAAGTTGACCCAAATCACTCCTTCTTACCAATCGCACTCGATTGTCTGAAGGATGAAGGCAGTGAGCGTCCTTCAGCTCATCAGCTTTGTGAGAGAATAGCTGATCTGAAAGGAATGCCAAAATACAGAGACAGTGCTAGAGCTATTCAGGACAAAGATGAGGAGATTCGGCAACTAAGACAACAAATACGAGAAAAAGATCAAACCATTAGACAGCAATCAGAGGAAGGAGAGAGACAGATTGGACTATTGAATCAGCAACTAAAACAGGTACAATTAGAAAGTGATCAAAATTCTCGACTAAAAGAGGAAAAAGAGAGACAACTTGGACGTGTAAATCAGCAGCTAGGAGCAAGTGAACAAGTTGTAGCTCAGTTTGAGGGACGAATCGCTGAACTGGAACAGCAACTTAGTCAGAGAGAGCAGCAAAAGACGAAAGCTAGCAGCAGAGGAAAAGAGCTGACCAGTTTCAAACTGACATGGAGGGAGGGAAAGAGGGCTCCATGTGGAATGAGTAGACGGTGTGATGCTGTTGTGGATGGTAACACAGTGTATGTTGTGGAGAGCGATACTGTAAATATTTATTCTTATGACATCATCAGTGACAGGTGGTCTCAACTACCAGACTGTGTTCATAGGGAAAGCTCAATAACAGTCATCAATGGCTGTCTGACCACTATTGGGGGAGGTTCCTACCCTGTTTGGGGAGAATTGGCTAACTTGAGATGGACTCAAATTCAGCAGTCTAATTATTACAATGAGTTATTCAGCCTCACTGGGAAAGGCAGTGGTAGGAGATGGACTGAGATATTCCCACCCATGCCAACAAAGAGAAGGTCAACAACCTCAATGTGCACTGGAACTACACTGATTGTGGCTGGAGGATGGGGAGAATGGGGTGGTGGCAGAGTGCTGTCAACAGTTGAAGTGATGAATACTGAGACTCATCAGTGGTCCACTGCTGCTGATCTACCTCTACCAATGTACCATGCATCAGTAACCATTTGTGAAGATCAACTTTATATGCTGGGTGGATATAGACTCGTTGAATCAGTATACACCTGTTCAGTGAGTGCCCTCCTCCAGTCTTGTGTTCCGAGTTCATTGGAAGCAAAAATTCAGAGAATATCTTTGGGAGATAAAGCCGGAGTATGGAGACAATTTGCTGATGTACCAGTTACACGGTCCACTTGTGAGTCCTTTCGGGGTCGACTGTTGGCAGTTGGTGGGTGGGAATCAGGGGAACCCACCACAGCTGTTTATATGTACAACTCCACTACCAACTCCTGGGAAATCATCAGTCACATGATAACTGATCGATGTAATTGTTTCACAGCTGTCTTCTTTGACAATCGACTGATGGTAGTGGGAGGTATCACTGAGCAATTTCGTACTATTGACTCAGTAGAGTTAGCTACTGTGTGTGATGACTAGATTAGACTAGAGCATGATTATTATGATCACTTTTGAAATTGTGCACTATGACACAATAATATTATTATTATGCATAACTACAATCATACAAAACATGTATTGAGTTTGATGCTGACACCAGCTAGAATAACCTTTTCTCGTACCTATCAACATTTAGCAA
The DNA here is from genome assembly GCA_963930775.1 of Cliona cf. orientalis. Lineage (NCBI taxonomy): Eukaryota > Metazoa > Porifera > Demospongiae > Clionaida > Clionaidae > Cliona > Cliona cf. orientalis. The sequence continues at coordinate 848,287 of OZ005692.1, forward strand.
AAACTTGATTAATGATAATCTAATTTTAGACATCATGACTAAATCTTACGAGTGTAGTCCATGTACCCCTCCCTCTACGATGGCGGAACTTGTTCTCTTCTCAAACTTCAGCTCTCCACTGTACATCATCGAGCGAAGGACAGTCAGGCTTCTAGAACCAACATCCTGACAGCTGTGCTGGATTCCTGCAAAGAAGCAAGAAGAGAATGGATAAAAAAGGGAGAGAGGGAGAGAGAGAGAGAAAGGGAGAGGGGGAGGGAAGGTGAGCGAGGTTACACATGTATCTTAAATTTTGTGATAGTGTACAATATATATAGCGATTCAATATTATGAGTGAGACATCATGTACATGTACATGCATGTGCGTTGAAAATTATGTTACCTGAAATGAGGTATTGTAGGAATTGGAAGATGGATCCTTTGTCGACCACACTGCCTGACACTCCCTGAGCTATTTTGATCTTGTCCTCTGTACTGAAGTATTATATCTCCATTGGCTAGCTGTCTTCTCCATGGCTCCCAACGATCCCATACCTCGATATCTCTTTAGACGAACACCATTCTGGAGAGAGAGAGGGAGAGAGAGGATGTCCCATGTATGCCTTTATATTATTCAGAGCATCACATTTTCTTACATAAATTGGCTATTACGATGCAGCTTTGAAGTCTCTTATCGAGGAGATGTACTATGACAATGATCGCACCCCTGTGTCGATAGTTGTCAGCTACCCTAACGGACAACCCATTTCCCATTTGACAAGTGGAATTGTCAGCCAAACCTGGAAAGACAAGTTTGTTGGAAATTACATCACATTTGGTGGAGCATGGTCTGGGGGAAATTTTCTCCTTCAATCTTCGAAGTTAGGATTAGGTGAAAAGATATTGCCTATATCTCTCCCTGGAATCATCACTGATGCGCTGGCTAAACTTCTGAGACCTCTTTTCCGCTCCTTCCAGAGTATGTACTATCTATTGCCTCGCGCATCGCTCTCAGGGAAGGACACAGTAATTGTGGAGACTCCCAATCATAGAGATTAGGTGAAAAGATATTGCCTATACCTCTACCTGGAATCATCACTGATGCGCTGGCTAAACTTTTGAGACCTCTTTTCCGTGGTATTGAAGACATCAGCACGTGGCCTCCCCCACATCCAAGTGTACCCACACACTGCTTCTACAGTACTGGTATCCCTATGCCTGAGATTTTCAAGTATATATATATATATATAGTCTAGTGAGGATTTTCCTGAGATCTCTGAACCGGTGGCAGAGGCCGGGGAGGAGGGAGATGGACAGGTGAGCAGGGAGGGAGGTGAAGTGTGTCTGCGATGGGCTGAAGGTGACGCTGGTCGCGGCTATCCATCCCAAGCTCACCATTATCGCGGCATTCATCACGTGGATCTGTTTCAAGATGATGGTGTGCTGGAAGCAATTGGTGATATTGTCAATCCAAAGAAAAAAATTAATAACTAGAGGTGCCAGTATTATTATTAAAACTGAAAGAAACGAAATTGTAGAATCAGTACTCTAGTTCACTAGAAAATGGATTAGAACTCTAGTTGGATGATTATTGATTAGCATTGTAGTGAGTTTGTAAAAATAATTTATTCACTAATCATCCATTATTACTACGCATGCGCAATGATGGGCGTGGTACATTGAAGGTCACAAGATTTTGACGACGCCATTTTTTTGAGTGAGAATCAATATCTTTACATGATCTCGCTATTAATCGCCAAGGAAACACTTGCAACATTGAAAAGTGGGCGGATCTGTTATATTTTTACATAATAGTTATTATTATACCTAATATTATTATTTGCACCTATATAGACGATTGCTGATAATGGCTGAGGTACCTAAATATCAGTTCAAGAGTGTTCAACTTCTCAAGGATCAATCCCTTGGCATTGGATCTTATGGAGCTGTCTGTATAGCAAAATGTGATGACCTCCTCTGTGCTGCTAAAATCATCCACCCTACTCTATTTGATCCGACTGCACTACAGCAAGTTCATAGGCTCCAACTTTTCCTGAACAGCTCCAGGGACATAGACCACACCCACTAGATATGGCCATCATTAATTAAAACTCCACCCACACCACACCCAATATGATTAAATTTGATGACCACAATGCCCAGAATATACTTTCTAGAGCATGAATTTGCAAGCCCAGTAGAGCTCTTGTAGTGTTGCTACTGCAAAAACCAAAGTTTGTAAGGCACTACCACAAGCAGGTTGTTCATTTTACCACCAATAAGTGATTAGTTGTACTACTACTAAGTGTTTATGCTAGTGTCTGGACCTCTTCCGGACCATTAATACAATTATAGAAAAGCCTTCCGGGACGCGGGACAATTGCTAAAAATCCGGGACTGTCCCGGAGATTCAGGGACAGTTGGAGCCTATGCAAGTTGCCCCTCAAAGAGAGCACAGACTGCCCATTAGACGCTTTGAGCAGGAGTGTGAGTTCATGAGTGCCATAAGACACCCCAACATCGTCCAGTACCTGGGCATGTTCAGAGACACCAACACACGCTTGCCCGTGCTCCTAATGGAGCTGATGGACGACAGCTTGACTCACTTCCTAGAAAGCTCCACACAGCCAATTCCCTACCACATCCAAGTCAATATCTGCCATGATGTTAGTCTAGCGCTATCATTTCTCCACTCCAACAAAATCGTCCACAGAGATCTCTCCAGCAATAACGTACTGCTGATTGGTAATGTGAGAGCAAAAGTGACTGACTTTGGAATGGCACGGCTGGGTGACATTAATCCTCAAGCAACTCGCTTCACCAGCACCATGTGTCCCGGCACCGATGTCTACATGCCTCCAGAAGCTATTCAAGATAAACCAGTGTACACTGAGAAGATCGACTGCTTCTCATTTGGTGTCATCATAGTCCAGACACTGACACGACAGTTTCCCAAACCCGGAGATCGACTAGAGAGAGTGGAATTAAATCATCCAGGTATACGAAAAAATTCAGTTTTGGTTGAAGTATCAGAAATTGACCGTCGACAAAATCACATCAGCCAGATTGATCCAAACCACTCCCTCCTACCAATCGCACTCGACTGTTTAAAGGATGAAGGCAATGAACGTCCTTCAGCTCATCAGCTTTGTGAGAGAGTAGCTGATCTGAAAGGAATGCCCAAATATAGAGATAGTGCTAGAGCTATTCAGGACAAAGATGAGGAGATTCAGCAACTAAGACAACAAATACGAGAGAAAGATCAAACCTATAGACAGCAACTAGAGGAAGGACAGAGACAACTTGGACGTGTAAACCAGCAGCTAGAAGCAAGTGAACAAGTGGTAGTTCAGTTTGAGAGACGAATCGCTGAACTGGAACAGCAACTTAGTCAGAGAGAGCAGCAAAAGATGAAAGCCAGCAGCAGAGGAAAAGAGCTGACCAGCTTCAAACTGACATGGAGGGAGGGAAAGAGGGCACCATGTGAAATGTATAGAGAATAGATGCTGTTGTGGATGGCAATACAGTGTGTATTGTGAAGAAGGATACCGTGAATATCTATTCCTATGATATCATCAGTGACAGCTGGTCTCAACTACCAAACTGTGTTCATGAAGATGGTTCGATAACAGTCATCAATGGCTGTCTGACCACTGTTGGGGGAGGTCCCTTTCCTAATTACAATGAGTTGTTCAGCCTCACTGGGAAAGGCAGTGGTAGGCTGAGGTGGAGTAAGATATTCCCACCCATGCCAACAAAGAGAAGGTGTACAACCTCACTATGCAGTGGAACTGCGTTAATCGTGGTTGGAGGACGGGGAGGACGGGCAGGAGGCAAATCTAGTTCACTGTCGACAGTTGAAGTGATGGATACTGAGACTCACCAGTGGTCCACTGCTGCTGATCTACCTCAACCAATGCACTCTGCATCAGCAACAGTCTGTGGAGATCAACTTTATATGCTGGGTGGAGTTAAGGGTGGTCATTTTGTCAAATCAGTGTACACCTGTTCAGTGAGTGCCCTTCTCCAGTCTTGTGCTCCAAGTTCATTGGAAGCTAAATTTCAGAGAACGTCTTTGGAAGATAAAGCCGGAGTGTGGAGACAAGTTACTGATTTACCACTTACGCAGTCTACTTGTGAGTCCTTTCACGGTCGACTGCTGGCAGTTGGTGGGATGATGGAATCAGGCAAAGGTACCACAGCTGTTTACATGTACAGCTCCACTACCAACTCCTGGGAAATCATCAGTCACATGACTACTGGTCGATCTGATTGTTTCACAGCTGTCCTCCCTGACAACCGACTGATGGTAGTGGGAGGTTGCATTGGGTATGCTTCCACTGACTCAGTAGAGTTAGCTACTGTGTGTGATGACTAGAGCACTAGTCTTAGTCTTATTATTATGATCATTGGAAAAATTGTGCACTATAGTATTGCTACTCATGACATTGTAATACAATATTACTACGCATAACTATAATCATACAAAACATGTATTGAGTTTGATGCCGACACCGGCTACTTTTCTCATATACCTATCAAGATTTAGCAAAAATTAATGATAATCACATTATTATTAATTTTAGACATCATTATGACTTCTACAAGTGTAGTCCATGTATTCCTCCCTCTACGATGGCGGAACTTATTCTCTTCTCAAACCTTAGCTCTCCACTGTACATCATCGAGCGAAGGATAGACAGGCTTCTAGAACCAACATCCTGACAGCTGTGCTGGATTCCTGTAAAGAAGAGAGAAATGAAACAGAAAGGTTCGGAAGGAAGAAGAGTGAGGAAGGGAGAATGAAATGAATGGCACGAGGATTCCCACTACATGTTCTTGGCAGCCAAACCTGGAAAGACAAGTTTGTTGGAAATTACATCACAATTGGTGGAGCTTGGAGTGGTTGCAATTTTCTCCTTCAAATGCTGATCTCTTCGAAGTATGTTGGGATTAGGTGAATTAGAAAGTGATCAAAATTCTCGACTAAAAGAGGAAAAAGAGAGACAACTTGGACGTGTAAATCAGCAGCTAGAAGCAAGTGAACAAGTGGTAGCTCAGTTAGAGAGACGAATCGCTGAACTGGAACAGCAACTTAGTCAGAGAGAGCAGCAAAATATGAAAGCTAGTAGCAGAGGAAAAGAGCTGACCAGCTTCAAACTGACATGGAGGGAGGGAAAGAGGGCACCATGTGGAATGTACAGAAATTATGATACTGTTGTGGAGGGTAACACAGTGTATGTTATGAACAGCAATACTGTAAGTATCTATTCCTATGATGTCATCAGTGACAGCTGGTCTCGACTACCAGACTGTGTTCATAAGAATAACTCAATAACAGTCATCAATGGCTGTCTGACCACTGTTGGGGGAGATGGACTCGGCAATTCCCACCCATGCCAACAAAGAGACAGCTGACAACCTCACTGTGCACTGAAACTGCACTGATCGTGGTTGGAGGAAAGGGAGAAGGTGGCAGAACACTGTCAACAGTTGAAGTGATGGATACTGAGACTCGCCAGTGGTCCACTGCTGCTGATCTACCTCAACCAATGAACACTGCATCAGCAACAGTCTGTGGAGATAAACTTTATATGCTGGGTGGAGCTGAGGGTGGTTATTATGTCAAATCAGTATACACCTGTTCAGTGAGTGCCCTCCTCCAGTCATGTGTTCCAAGTTCATTGGAAGTAAAGTTTCAGAGAACATCTTTGGAAGACAAAGCCAGAGTATGGAGACAAGTTGCTGATTTACTAATTGCAGGATCCTCTTGTGAATCCTTTCATGGTCGACTGCTGGCTGTTGGTGGGTTGAAATTAGGCAAAGGCACCACAGCTGTTTACATGTACAACTCCACTACCAACTCCTGGGAATCTATCAGTCACATGAAAACTGGTCGATATGATTGTTTCACAGCTGTCCTCCCTGACAACTGACTGATGGTAGTGGGAGGTTATGCTGGGTATGTTCCTACCAACTCTGTAGAATTCGCTAGTGTGTGTGATGTCTAGTACTAGAGCACAATGTTGTTATAATTATCGTATGATTCAATAATATTATACAATTATGAAATATTGAGTCTGATGCTGACACTAGCTAGAACAATAATATTATAAGTTTTCTCATACCTATTACATGAAAGTCAGCAAAAAGAACATTGAACACTTACGAGTGTAGTCCATGTACCCCTCCCTCTACAATCATGGCGGAACTTGTTCTCTTCTCAAACCTCAGCTCTCCACTGTTGCAGCATGCTATAGCTACTGGCTCCGTGCTGGAATGGCTCACAAGAACTTAGAAAAATTTCGACAAGTGAACACTGTACATCATCGAGTGAAGGACAGTCAGGCTTCTAGAACCAACAATGTCATCCTGACAGCTGTGCTGGATGCCTGCAAAGAAGCAAGAATAAAAAGGGAAGGGGGGAGGGGGGGAGGGAGAGAGCGAGAATACCATAAATTTTGTGATAGTGTAGATGTACATGTAGCGATTCAATATTGTAAGTGATATGGCTTGCACGTGTGTTGAATATTGTGTGCATTAGGCATGGTAGGAATTGGAAGATGGACGACCACACTGCCTGACACTCCCTGTGTGGGCTATTTTGATCTTGTCCTCTGTACTGAAGTATCTCTGTTGGCTAGCTGTCTTCTCCATGGCTCCCAACGATCCCATACCTCGATATCTCTTCAGACAAACACCATCCTGGAGAGAGGGGGAGGGAGAGAGGGCATGTCTTTATACAGAGCATCACATTTTCTTGCATTGAAATTGGCTATTACGATACAGCTTTGAAGATTCTTATCCAGGAGATGTACTGATAATGATCATACCCCTGTATCGATAGTCTTGGTCAGCTACAGAGGACCTGTTTCTCACTACTTCTTGACAAGTGGAGTTGTCAGCCAAACTTGGAAAGACAAGTTCATTGGAAATTACATCACAATCGGTGAAGGTTACGACATGTTCCGTGGTATTGAAGACATTAGCACGTGGCCTCCCCCACATCCAAGTGTACCCACACACTGCTTCTACAGTACTGGTGTCACTACGCCTGAGATTTTCAAGTACAGTGAGGATTTTCCTGAGATCTCTGAACCGGTGGCAGAGGCCGGGGAGGAGGGAGATGGAAATGCAGCCTGTGAGCAGGGAGGGAGGTGAAGTGTGTCTGCGTGAAGGTGACGCTGGTCACGGCTATCCATCCCAAGCTCACCATTATCGCGGCATTCATCACGTGGATCTGTTTCAAGATGATGGTGTGCTGGAAGCAATTGCATGGTGATATCATCAATCCAAAAAAGAAAAATAAAGTTTATTAAATTTAATAACTAGAGGTGCCAGTATTATTATTAAAATTGAAGAAATGAAATTGTAGAATCAGTACTCTAGTTCACTAGATAATGGATTAGAACTCTAGTTGGATGATTATTCATTGTAGCAAGAGTAGATATACTCTTATAATACTCATGATTGTAGTAATGATGTTCATCCATTATTACTACGCATGCGCAGTGATGGGCGTGGTTCATTGAAGGTCACCAGATTTGGACGACGCCATTTTTTTTAGTGAGAATCGAGCGAGAGGTTAGACACGATCACGTGCGCACAAAAAGTGGGCGTATTGCCCCATATATAACACAGTACAAAATGTAAGTCACGATCTAAAGCCTTGACGATAGTTTTAAATGTGAAAGCAAGTTGAAATCCATGAGAAAAGAAGATCCAGCGCCATACCCCGCCCGTCCACCCCTCACACTTCTTGCAAATCGAGAAAACTCGTTCCTCAGAACGGCAACATCAAAAACAGTATTTGTCGATTGCAGTCAGCTTCTTTCGCCGTTATATCCTTAGATCTACACGATTCGTCTCCGTTTCAGCTTCAGATTTGGCCATAGTTCACAAACGCAAACATTTTAGCTACCAGCTACACTCGCAAATGGCCTTCTTTTGAACGCGTGGCAGCATAATTGCATACCAAGGTCATGTGACTACGGCGTAAATATGCGTCATGTCCAACCTCCTCTGATCGATATCTTTACAATCTCGCTATATTAGTCGCCAAGGAAACACTTGCAACATCGACTAAAAATGTAAGCAAATGAAAAATGATAGCTCTATATTAAAAATAATGGTCTAGATCACGGTAGCTATGTAAGATAATTTAAACAAAAAGTGCGCGGATCTCGCGGTATACTTTTACACATGCCTAATATTATTTACACCTGTATAGATGATTGCTGATGATGGCTGAGGTACCTAAATATCAATTCAAGAGTGTGCAACTTCTCAAGGATCAGTCCCTTGGCGTTGGATCTTATGGAGCTGTCTGTAAAGCAAAATGTGATGACCTCGTCCTCTGTGCTGCTAAAATCATCCACCCTACTCTATTCGATCCGACTGCACTACAGCAAGTTGCTCCTCAAAGAGAGCACAGACTGCCCATTAGACGCTTTGAGCAGGAGTGTGAGTTCATGAGTGCCATAAGACACCCCAACATCGTCCAGTACCTGGGCATGTTCAGAGACACCGACACACGCTTGCCCGTACTCCTAATGGAGCTGATGGACGACAGCTTGACCCACTTCCTGGAAAGCTCCACACAACCAATTCCCTACCACATCCAGGTCAATATTTGTCATGATATCAGTCTAGCGCTATCGTTTCTCCACTTCAACAAAATTGTCCACAGAGATCTCTCCAGTAACAATGTTCTCTTGCGTGGAAATGTCCTAGCCAAAGTGACCGACTTTGGAATGGCAAGGCTGGGTGACATTAACCCTCAAGCAACTCGCTTCACCAGCACCATGTGTCCCGGCACTGATGTCTACATGCCTCCAGAAGCTGTTCAAGACAAACCAGTGTACACAGAGAAGATCGACTGCTTCTCATTTGGTGTCATCATAGTCCAGATATTGACACGACAATTTCCAAAACCTGGAGATCGATTGCAGGAGGTAGAATTCAACCATCCAGGACTACCCAGGGGCAGAGTATGTGTTCGTGTACTAGAAATTGACCGTCGACAAAACCACATCGGCCAAGTTGATCCAAACCACTCCCTCCTACCAATCGCACTTGACTGTCTAAAGGATGAAAGCAGTGAATGTCCTTCAGCTCATCAGCTTTGTGAGAGAGTAGCTGATCTGAAAGGAACACCCAAATACAGAGACAGTGCTAGAGCTATTCAGGACAAAGATGAAGAGAATCAGCGACTAAGACAGCAAATACAAGAAAAAAATCAAACTATTACAATGATTAGACAACAATCAGAGGAAGGAGGCAGGCAGATTGGGCTATTGAATCAGCAACTAAGACAGGTACAGTTAGAAAGTGATCAAAATCGTCAACAAAGAGAGGAAAAAGAGAGACAACTTGGACGTGTAAACCAGCAGCTAGAAGCAAGTGAACAAGTGGTAGCTCAGTTTGAGAGACGAATCGCTGAACTGGAACAGCAACTTAGTCAGAGAGAGCAGCAAAAGACGAAATCCAGCAGCAGAGGAAAAGAGCTGACCAGCTTCAAACTGACATGGAAAGAGGGAAAGAGGGCACCATGTGAAATGGATAGGAATTGTGACACTGTTGTGGGTGGTAACACAGTGTATGTTAAGACGAGCAGTATACGTAGTACTGAGAATATCTATTCCTATGATGTCATCAGTGACAGCTGGTCTCAACTACCAAACTGTGTTCATAAGAATGGCTCAATAGCAGTCATCAATAGCTGGCTGACCACTGTTGGGGGACAGTCCTACTTTAATTATTCCAATAAGTTGTTTAGCCTCACTGGGAAAGTCAGTGGAAGGAGATGGATTCAGCTATTCCCACCCATGCCAACAAAGAGGAGGTCAACAACCTCACTGTGCACTGGAACTACACTAATCGTGGCTGGAGGACGGGGAGTAGGTGGAGTGCTGTCGACAGTTGAGGTGATGGATACTGAGACTCACCAGTGGTCCACTGCTGCTGATCTACCTCAACCAATAAACCATGCATCAGCAAAAGTCTGTGGAAATCAATTTTATATGCTGGGTGGATCAAACAAACACTTAACATATACCAAATCAGTATACACCTGTTCAGTGAGTGCCCTCCTCCAGTCTTGTGCTCCGAGTTCATTGGAAGCAAAAATTCAGAGAATATCTTTGGAAGACAAAGCTGGTGTATGGAGACAAGTTGCTGATTTACCAGTTATACGGTCCACTTGTGAGTCCTTTCACGGTCGACTGCTGGCAGTTGGTGGGATGGAATCATGCAAAGGCACCAAAGCTGTTTACACGTACAATTCCACTACCAACTCCTGGGAAATCATCAGTCACATGACAACTGGTCGATGTGATTGTTTCACAGCTGTCCTCCCTGATAACCGACTAATGGTAGTGGGAGGTTGCATTGATTTTCTTTCCACCACCGACTCAGCAGAGTTAGGTACTGTGTGATGACTAGAGTACAAATTATAATTATTATTATAATTTTTGATTATTATAATTTTGTAGCTATATACATTCTATAATATTTTTACTATTATAATATTATGTACAAGAAGAAGTAGGATTGCATAATAATTATACAAAGCATGTATTGAGTTTGATGCTGTCACTAGCTAGAATAATCTTTTCTCATACCTATAAAGGATCAGCAAAAAATTAATTTTTATTGTATAAAACATCATCATGACTTACGAGTGTAGTCCATGTACCCCTCCCTCTACGATGGCGGAACTTGTTCTCTTCTCAAACCTCAGCTCTCCACTGTACATCATCGAGCGAAGGACAGTCAGGCTTCTAGAACCAACATCCTGACAGCTGTGCTGGATTCCTGCAAAGAAGCAAGAAGAGAATGGATAAAAAGAGGAGGGGGGGAGGGAAGAAGAAGAAGAAAAAGGAGAGAGAGAGAGTGAGAGTGAGTGAGAGAGAGCGAGGGAGAGTGAGGTTATACCATAAATTTTGTGAGTGTACATGTACATCTAGCGATTCAATATCATGAGTGAAATGTCTTGCATGTGCATTGTGTATTACCTGAAATGAGGTATGGTAGGAATTGAAAGATGGATCCTTTGTCGACCACACTGCCTGACACTCCCTGAGCTATTTTGATCTTGTCCTCTGTACTGAAGTATCTCTGTTGGCTAGCTGTCTTCTCCATGGCTCCCAATGATCCCATACCTCGATATCTCTTCAGACGAACACCATCCTGGAGGGAGAGAGAGAGAGAGAGGCAAAGGCAGTGGATGAAGAATCTAGGTAACTTGAATAGCACAAGTATACTTGATAAGTTAGAGACATGAACTATACATGCACACATACATGGACCTCACAATGCTTTCCTACTAAAAATAACCTGCTATAAATAGACTGCATGCACATGTATGCACATACATGTATATGTATATGTATAATATTATAGAAAATAGTACTGTCCTGGAGCCTCAGAGGTCCCTGCTAGTAGTGAGCCCATCATGACTGTGGATGCTCCCAGTGCCAGGGCCTTGACGCAGTGACCCACGTTCTGTATCCCTCCGTCAGCGATGACCGGGATACTGAACCTTCTGGCGTACTCTGCCACCTTGTAGACAGCTGTTCCCTGGGGTCTGCCAACTGCCAAAACCTCCTGAAACGAGAACGAGAAGAATAACTCAAGGACACTATTGTTTGCGGTTACTAAATTTAGCAATTTTCGCTAAAATTTGTACCCGCTAATATTTCAAATGTTAATCACTAAAATGAGTACCCGCTAAATGTACTATTCCCGAAATCCACTAAAATTTGTACCCGCAAATAATTGTAGCCTAATGTTAGTTACAATAATAATATTATTATAAATTTGTGATAGCTTTTGAAGTCTTGGTCATTGTCTAGTATATATTATATACACCAGTCAGTATTCATAGAGTATCTCAATCATGGGGATTGCAAGTTGGGGACCCAAATTTTTGGGGAGGGAGAGCGAACACAAAGCCCTTCCTTGCCCCCCCCCCCCCCCCCCACCACAAACCGTCTTGGTGCTGCAACTATATGATATTCATTGACATTTTTGTATACATGTGTGTGTGGGAGTGGGGGTATATTATGCTGTATAAATACTGTACTTAATCCTGATCCCATGCCAACCCTCAGGGCGTCCACTCCAGCATCGATCAGATTCTTGGCCTGCTGAGCCGTCACAACGTTACCACCAATCACCTGGAGATCCGGGTAATGCTTCTTGATATACTTGATCATTTCGATTTGGAAGATTGAGTTGCCTTGAGATAAATCCTGTGCATAAATATTATCACAAAAATGAGCCATTGTTATAAGGGCCCGTAACATGTTCTGGCTATTTTTTGGAAAATCACCACAAAGTTCTGTGGTTAATCAATGGGAGGAGCTGTAGCATGTGTGCATGTATGCATGCTAATAGCTACCGTAAAATATACAATATTTATAATATACATGTAAAATTATCAGCCAAATCTGGAAAGACAAGTTCGTTGGAAATTACATCACAATCGGTGGAGCATGGTCGGGGGAAATTTTCTCCTTCAAATGCTGATCTCTTCGAAGTTAGGATTATAATTATAGGTGAAAAGATATTGCCTATACCTCTCCCTGGAATCATTGGTGATGCGCTGGCTAAACTTTTGAGACCCCTTTTCCGCTCCTTCCAGAGTACGTACTATCTATTGCCTCATGCATCGCTCTGGAAGGACACAGTAATTGTGGAGACTCCCAATCATAAGTACACAGCCAACGATTACGAAAGTCTCTTCCGAGACCTTGGATTCCCTGAAGGTTATGACATGTTCCGTGGCATTGAAGACATCAGCATGTGGCCTCCCCCACATCCAAGTGTACCCACACACTGCTTCTACAGTACTGGTGTCCCTACGCCTGAGATTTTCAAGTACAGTGAGGATTTTCCTGAGATCTCTGAACCGGTGGCAGAGGCCGGGGAGGAGGGAGATGGACAGGTGAGCAGGGAGGGAGGTGAAGTGTGTCTGCGATGGGCTGAAGGTGACACTGGTCGCAGCTATCCATCCCAAGCTTACCATTATCGCGGCATTCATCACGTGGATCTGTTTCAAGATGATGGTGTCCTGGAAGCCATTGGTGATATTTAATAAGAACAAGTAGAACTGCGGCCAGTAGAGTAGGGTTGGCATATTTCGGACAGCTAAGAAAAGACAGCGTTATATCACAGACAAACGAGCGGCACTAGATCGCAAGTATGCAACCACACTGTGACAGATAGGCCTAAACATTACCTACTAAACGAGCCCTTAACCGTGGCCCCACGTACTTCCGTTCGTGCAGGGCATGCGCACAAAGTACCGCTGGTTCCGGAGGTAGAGAACGGACAGTGTCGACCATTACCGGACGAAGGTGAAAAACAACACATAAAAAATCGCGGCTGCGGTTATCAATATATGACACATAAATGGCATCAAATGCATCATGAACAACATCCTTCTTACATCCTGCCTTTAGATTTGAAGATTCACCCAAAAGTTGTGAAATAATACATGAATACATAAAGTAATGCAATATATGCATTGTCCAGAAACTACCTCTGAAAGTTCTTTACAAAAAAAAATCCGGTTTATGCTTATAATAAGGTCAAAAAATTCCGGAAAAAATTCTAAAAATTCTTCATACATTCTAGTATGCACATACCAAATGAAAAAACCATTCATCAAAAATTGATGCCGCTGTGCCATGGTAATAATAGTATAAATCTTAGATACCATGAAAAAACAGCTTCTTGAAAAAAATACGAAAAAGTTGCAACTGTTTAGAGCAGTATTGTGCAGCTTCTGTGTGGATGCACACCACAAGAAATGAGATATAGCTAGTACTTACATGGCCCCTACCTCATGGCGAATGGTGAAAGATTACGTAATATCATTGGCCGTATAAACGCAATTATGTGCGAGGCGTCCAGTAACTGCCTCCGTCCGATAAGGCCACTGTAACTTGATTCCTTGTTTCCCGTCACCCGCCCGCATGCTTATTTTGTAGCCGCCTCAAAATTCATTATGCATTGCTACAGCAAGCCAGCTAGTCATGCTCCTGTAAACCACAGGAAGTGGGCAAGGTTTAGTGGTTACATAATGATATTCATACATAATGAATAATGAATAATGACCGCCCGCCCGCATGCTCTCCAGGTATAGAAGAGGACGGGAAACAAGCATGTAAGTTACAGTGGCCTAATACCCTACCCTACTCTATATTAACAATTCAGAAATTATTATATTGAATCTAGATAAAAAAAATTGCAGAATCAGTACTCTAGTTCACTAGAAAACTCTAGTTTGTTGATTATTAGCATTAGAGTGAGGTTTGTTAAATGAAATGGTTCTGGCTGGACCGCGAGACCGTTTTGCGCATGCGCAAACAATTATACTCTAAAGTTACGGGCGTAGTTTATTATTAAAGGTCATTACAACGCCCATTTTGTGATACTCAGTCACAAAATCTTTACAATCTTGCTACTAATTGTCGAAGAAACACTCGTCACCTCAATAAACATGTAAGCAAATGAAAAAGGATAGCTATAGCCAAGTTTAGATTATAGAATCTGATAGTAATAGAATAAATAGTGCCTAGAATACAACGTATTTTCGTGCAGACCAGATACAATGTCATGTAAATGTGAGCGGGTAGGTACGATGTAGCCTAATGCTACAAAGTTGGCAGATCTGAGAGATTCAGGCTATAAACATAAAAGGAGAGCTATGCTATTATGCAAAAAGTGGGCGGATCTGCTATAAAAAGTGGGCGTATCTGATCCAATGAAAGTGGGCGGATGTGGAATGACACATTTTAATTTGCTCCTCTATAGACGATTGCTGATGATGGCTGAGCTACCAAAATATCAATTCAAGAGTGTGCAACTTTTCAAGGATAAATCCCTTGGCACTGGATCTTATGGAGCTGTCTGTAAAGCAAAATGTGATGACCTCCTCTGTGCTGCTAAAATCATCCACCCTACTCTACTCGATCCGACTGCACTACAGCAAGTTGCCCCTCAAAGAGAGCACAGACTGCCCATTAGACGCTTTGAGCAGGAGTGTGAGTTCATGAGTGCCATAAGACACCCCAACATCGTCCAGTACCTGGGCATGTTCAGAGACACCGACACAGGCTTGCCTGTACTCCTAATGGAGCTGATGGACGACAGCTTGACCCACTTCCTGGAAAGTTCCATACAGCCAATTCCCTACCACATCCAAGTCAATATCTGCCATGATATCAGTCTAGCACTATCATTTCTCCACTCCAACAAAATCGTCCACAGAGATCTCTCTAGCAACAATGTTCTCTTGCGTGGAAATATCGTAGCCAAAGTGACTGACTTTGGAATGGCAAGGCTGGGTGATATTAATCCTCAAGCAACTCGCTTCACCAGCACCATGTGTCCCGGCACTGATGTCTACATGCCTCCAGAAGCTGTTCAAGATAAACCAGTGTACACAGAGAAGATCGACTGCTTCTCATTTGGTGTCATCATAGTCCAGATGTTAACACGACAGTTCCCCAAACCAGGAGATCGATTGCAGGAGGTAGAATTCAACCATCCTGGATTACCAGCTGGAACAGTATGTGTGCGTGTACCTGAAGTCAACCGTCGACAAAATCACATCAGTGAAATTCCTCCAAACCACTTTCTCCTACCAATCGCACTTCATTGTCTGAAGGATAAGGATAATGAACGTCCTTCAGCTCATCAGCTTTGTGAGAGAGTAGCTGATCTCAAGGGGAAATCTGACTATAGAGACAGTGCTAGAGCTGTTCAGGAGAAAGATGAGGAGATTCGGCAACAAAGAAAGCAAATTCAAGAAAAAAATCGAACTATTAGAACAATTAGACGGCAATCAGAGGAAGGAGAGAGACAGATTGGGCTATTGAATCAGCAACTTCAACAGGTACAGTTAGAAAAAGATCATGCAGTGAGAGAAAAATCTAGACAGATAGAGGAAAAAGATCAACAATTGAGAGATAAACATAGACAACTGGAGGAAAAAGATAGATACCTTGGACGTGTAAACCAGCAGTTAGAAGCAAGTGAGAAAGTGGTAGCTCAGTTTGAGAGACGAATCGCTGAACTGGAAAAGCAACTTAGTCGGAGAGAGCAGCAAAAGACAAAAGCCAGCAGCAGCGGGAACAGCTTCAAACTGAGGTGGAGGAAGGGAAAGAGGGCACCACGTAAAATGTACAAAAATTATGACACTGTTGTGGATGGTAACACAGTGTATGTTGTGAAGAGCAATACTGTAAACATTTATTCCTATGATGTCATCAGTGACAGCTGGTCTCAACTACCAGACAGTGTTCATAAGGATAGCTCAATGACAGTCATCAATGGCTGTCTGACCACTGTTGGGGGAGGTCCCTACCCTAATTTCAATGAATTGTTCAGCCTCACTGGGAATGGCAGTGGTAGGAGATGGACTCAGCAATTCCCACCCATGCCAACAAAGAGAATGCAGACAACCTCACTATGCACTGGAACTACACTAATAGTGGCTGGTGGATGGGGAGAAAGTGGCAGTGTGCTGTCAATAGTTGAAGTGATGGATACTGAGACTCGCCAGTGGTCCACTGCTGCTGATCTACCTCAATCACTGTATCATGCATCAGCAGCAGTCTGTGGAGATCAACTTTATATGCTGGGTGGACTCGTGGATGGGTCCTATGTCAAATCAGCATACACCTGTTCAGTGAGTGCCCTCCTCCAGTCTTGTGTTCCGAGTTCATTGGAAGCAAAATTTCAGAAAACATCATTGGAAGACAAAGCCAGAGTATGGAGACAAGTTGCTGATTTACCAGTTGTACGGACCACTTGTGAGTCCTTTTATGGTCAATTGCTAGCAGTTGGTGGGACAGAATTAGGGGAAGGCACCACAGCTATTTACATGTACAACCCCACTACCAACTCCTGGGAAATCATCAGTCACATGACAACTGCTCGATATCATTGTTTCACAGCTGTCCTCCCTGACAACCGACTGATGGTAGCAGGAGGTGTCACTAAGCATGGTTACACTGACTCAGTAGAGTTAGCTACTGTGTGTGATGACTAGAGCACTATAACTATAGTCATAGTCTTATTATTATGATCATTGGTGTAATTGTGCACTATAGTATTGCTACTCATGACATTGTATGATATATTATTATGCATAACTATAATAATTATACATGAGTTTGATGCTGAGAATAACCTTTTCTCATACCTGTCAAGATTTAGCAAAAATTAATGATAATTATATTAATTTTAGACATCATCATGACTTACAAGTGTAGTCCATGTACCCCTCCCTCTACGATGGCAGAACTTGTTCTCTTCTCAAACCTCAGCTCTCCACTGTACATCATCGAGCGAAGGACAGTCAGCCTGACAGGCTTCTAGAACCAACATCCTGACAGCTGTGCTGGATTCCTGCAAAGGAAGAGAGGAGAGAAAGGATAAAAAGAGAGGGAAGAGAGAGAGAGAGAGGGGGGGAGGGAGGGAGGGTGAGGTTACCATAAATTTTGTGATAGTGTACGTGTACATAGTGATTATGAGTGAAATATCATATTATTACGTGCGTTGAATTATTGTGTTACCTGAAATGAGGTATGGTAGAAATTGGAAGATGGCTCCTTTGTCGATCACACTGCCTGAAACTCCCTGAGATATTTTGATCTTGTCCTCTGTACTGAAGTACCTCTGTTGGCTAGCTGTCTTCTCCATGGCTCCCAACGATCCCATACCTCGATATCTCTTCAGACGAACACTATCCTGGAGAGAGGGAAGGAGAGAGGGGCATGCCTGTATATTAATTATTCAGAGCATCATGATTCTTACATAATTATTATGATGCAGATTTGAAATCACTTATCGAGGAAAAGTACTACGATAATGATCGCGATAGTCGTAGTCAGCTACGAAGGACCCATTTCTCACTACTTCTTGACAAATGGAATTGTCAGCCAAACCTGGAAAGACAAGGTTATTGGAAATTACATCACAATCGGTCAAGCTTGGTCTGGGGGTAATTTTCTCCTTCAAATGCTGATCTCTTCGAAGTTAGGATTAGGTGAAAAGATATTGCCTATACCTCTCCCTGGAATCATCACTGATGCGCTGGCTAAACTTCTGAGACCTCTTTTCCGCTCCTTCCAGAGTACGTACTATCTATTGCCTCGTGCATCGCTCTGGAAGGACACAGTAATTGTGGAGACTCCCAATCATAAGTACACAGCCAACGATTACGAAAGTCTCTTTCGAGACCTTGGATTCCCTGAAGGTTACGACAAGTTCCATGGTATTGAAGACATCAGCACGTGGCCTCCCCCACATCCAAGTGTACCCACACACTGCTTCTATAGTACTGGTGTCCCTACGCCTGAGATTTTCAAGTACAGTGAGGATTTTCCTGAGATCTCTGAACCGGTGGCAGAGGCCGGGGAGGAGGGAGATGGACAGGTGAGCAGGGAGGGAGGTGAAGTGTGTCTGCGCTGGTCGCGGCTATCCATCCCAAGCTCACCATTATCGCGGCATTCATCACGTGGATCTGTTTCAAGATGATAGTGTGCTGGAAGTAATTGGTGATATTGTCAATCCAAAGAAAAAAGTTTATTGAGATTAATAGCTAGAAATGACAGTATAAAATTTAATAATTATTAAAATTATTGTAGAATCAGTGCTCTAGTTCACTTCACTAGAGAATAGATTAGAACTGTAGATAGATCATAGATTATTATTATTAGCAATGCGTATAATGAAGTTGAAAATAAGTTAAATTTGCTTCTCTTTGTCACGCATATCACGCATGCGCAAACAAATATAATATGATGGGCGTGGTTCATTAAAGGTCACCAGCGCCATTTTTTGAGTGATAAAGTTTCATTGACGATATCTTTACAATCTCGCTACTAATCGCCAAGGAAAGTATTCGCAACATCGACTATACATGTAAGCAAATGAAAAATGACAGCTATATCCTAAAAATAATAGTCTTGATATAGCTAGGTAGAGAAGGTAGCTAACAAAAAGTGGGCGGATCTGGTATGACATAATTTTTACACATATTTGCACCTCTATAGACGATTGCTGATGACTGAAGTACCAAAATATCAATTTAAGAGAGTGCAACTTCTCAAGGATCAATCCCTTGGCATTGGATCTTATGGAGCTGTCTGTAAAGCAAAATGTGATGACCTCCTCTGTGCTGCTAAAATCATCCACCCTACTCTATTCGATCCGACTGCACTACAGCAAGTTGCCCCTCAAAGAGAGCACAGACTGCCCATTAGACGCTTTGAGCAGGAGTGTGAGTTCATGAGTGCCATAAGACACCCCAACATCGTCCAGTACCTGGGCATGTTCAGAGACACCGACACACGCTTGCCCGTGCTCCTAATGGAGCTGATGGACGACAGCTTGACCCACTTCCTGGAAAGCTCCACACAGCCAATTCCCTACCACATCCAAGTCAATATTTGTCACGATGTCAGTCTAGCACTATCGTTTCTCCACTCCAACAAAATAGTCCACAGAGACCTCTCCAGCAACAATGTTCTCTTGCGTGGAAATATCCTAGCCAAAGTGACTGACTTTGGAATGGCACGGCTGGGTGACATCAATCCACAAGCAACTCGCTTCACCAACACCATGTGTCCCGGCACTGATGTCTACATGCCTCCAGAAGCTGTTCAAGACAAACCAGTGTACACAGAGAAGATTGACTGCTTCTCATTTGGTGTCATCATGGTCCAGACACTGACACGAAAATTCCCCAAACCTGGAGATCGACTGGAGAGAGTGGAATTAAATCATCCAGGGATACGAAAAAAGTCAGTTTTGGTTGAAGTATCAGAAATCGACCGCCGACAAAACCACATCAGCCAAGTTGATCCAAACCACTCCCTCCTACCAATCGCACTCGACTGTCTAAAGGATGAAGGCAATGAACGTCCTTCAGCTCATCAGCTTTGTGGGAGAATAGGTGATCTGAAAGGAATGCCCAAATACAGAGACAGTGCTAGGGCTGTTCAGGACAAAGATGAGGTGATTCGGCAACTAAGACAACAAATACGAGAAAAAGATCAAACCAATAGACAGCAATCAGAGGAAGGAGAAAGACAGATTGGACTATTGAATCAGCAACTTAGACAGTTACAGTTAGAAAGTGATCAAAATGCTCGACTAAAAGAGGAAAAAGAGCGACAACTTGGACGTGTAAACCAGCAACTAGAAGATAGTGAACAAGTGGTAGCTCAGTTTGAGAGACGAATCGCTGAACTGGAACAGCAACTTAGTCAGAGAGAGCAGCAAAAGACGAAAGCCAGCAGCAGAGGAAAAGAGCTGACCAGCTTCAAACTGACATGGAGAGAGGGAAAGAGGGCACCATATGAAATGTATAGAGACTATGACACTGTTGTGGACAGTAACACAGTGTATATGATAAAGAATGATACTGTGAATATCTATTCCTATGATGTCATCAGTGACAGCTGGTCTCAACTACCAGACTGTGTTCATGATGGTTCGATAACAGTCATCAATGGCTGTCTGACCACTGTTGGGGGAGGTCTTTACTCCAACTATTCCAATGAGTTGTTGAGCCTCACTGGGAAAGGCAGTGGTAGGAGGTGGAGTAAGATATTCCCACCCATGCCAACAAAGAGAAGGTTGGCAACCTCACTGTGCACTGGAGCTGCACTAATAGTGGCTGGAGGAGAGGGAGAAGGTGGCAGAAAACTATCAACAGTTGAAGTGATGGATACTGAGACTCACCAGTGGTCCACTGCTGCTGATCTACCTCAACCAATGTACAATGCATCAGCAACAGTCTGTGGAGATCAACTTTATATGCTGTGTGGAGTTGAGAATGGTCGTTATGTCAACTCAGTATACACCTGTTTAGTGAGTGCCCTCCTCCAGTATTGTGTTCCGAGTTCGTTGGAAGCAAAATTTCAGAGAACATCTTTGGAAATCAAAGCTGGAGTATGGAGAAAAGTTGCTGATTTACCAGTTACACAGTCCTCTTGTGAGTCCTTTCACGGTCGACTGCTGGCAGTTGGTGGGAATGAATCAGGCAAAGCCACCACAGCTGTTTATATGTACAACTCCACTACCAACTCCTGGGAAATCATCAGTCACATGACAACTGGTCGATGTCGTTGCTTCACAGCTGTCCTCCCTGACAACCGACTGATGGTAGTGGGAGGTTATAATAAGCAATTTCGTAGTAGAAGTGACTCAGTAGAGTTAGCTACTGTGTGTGATGACTAGAGCACGATACGATCATGTGATTATTGGTGAAATTGTGCACTATGATACAATAATAATTAATATTATCATTATTTTGCATAACTACAATCATACAAAACATATATTGAGTTTGATGCTGACACCAGCTAAAACATACCTATCAAGAGTCAGCAAAAATTAATGATAATCACAAAAATTAATGATAATTTTAGACATCTTCGTGACTTACGAGTACTCCTCCCTCTACGATGGCAGAACTTGTTCTCTTCTCAAACCTCAGCTCTCAGCTGTACATCATTGAGCAAAGGACAGTCAGGCTTCTAGAACCATCATCCTGACAGCTGTGCTGGATTCCTGCGAAGAAGCAAGAAAGAGATAAGATAAAAAGGGAGGAAGGGAGGGAGGGAGAAAAAGAGAGAGAGGGAGAAAGAGGGGGGAGGGAGGGAGAGGTTACCTTAAATTTTGTGATAGTGTACATGTACATATAGCGATTCAATATTATGAATGAGAAGTCATGTACATGTATGTGCGTTGAATATAATGTTACCTGAAATGAGGTATGATAGGAATTGGAAGATGGATCCTTTGTCGACCACACTGCCTGACACTCCCTGAGCTATTTTGATCTTGTCCTCTGTATTGGAGTATCTCTGTTGGCTAGCTGTCTTCTCCATGGCTCCCAATGATCCCATACCTCGATATCTCTTCAGATGAACACCATCCTGGAGATAGGAGGGAGAGAGGGGGTGTCCCATGCATGCCTTTATATTGTTCAAAGCATCACATTTTCTTACATAAATTGGCTATTACGATGCAGCTTTGAAGTCTCTTATCGAGAAGATGTACTATGACAATGATTGCACTCCTGTATCAATAGTCGTAGTCAGCTACGGAGGACCTGTTTCTCACTACTTCTTGACAAGTGGAATTGTCAGCCAATCCTGGAAAGATAAATTCATTGGAAATTACATCACAATTGGTGGAGCTTGATCTGGGGGGCAATTTTCTCTTTCAAATGCTGATCTCTTCAAAGTTAGGATTAGGTGAAAAGATATTGCCTATACCTCTCCCTGGAATCATCACTGATGCGCTGGCTAAACTTCTGAGACCCCTTTTCCGCTCCTTCCAGAGTACATACTATCTATTGCCTCGTGCATCGCTCTGGAAGGACACAGTAATTGTAGAGACCCCCAATCATAAGTACACAGCCAATGATTACGAAAGTCTCTTACGAGACCTTGGATTCCCTGAAGGTTACGACATGTTCCATGGTATTGAAGACATCAGCATGTGGCGTCCCCCACATCCAAGTGTACCCACACACTGCTTCTACAGTAAGGTAAATGTCCCTATTATGAGTCACTTAAGCAAGTGATATGCCATATATGTAATTGGGGAGTTATTTTTTGTGGTTAAATTTTTTATGGACTTCCCAATGTGTCTATTACATCGGGTACGAATGAGATCTCCCCTATTAAAAGATGTGATTTTTAACTTGTCAGCACTATTACTGGAGGTAGTATGGACCGCCTGCTGGTATTATGAGTCACTACTTTCAGTGCCATGAACTCAACCATGATAAAGCTTCTTTAACAGATGGGATGTACTTAGCAGCCATCCAGAAGCGAGGCGTAGTTGTGAATACTAGATAGGAGTGGCTAAATATGCCAAAAGAAATTATTTTATTAAAATGATTCATCGAAGTTTGAAAACCCTTCTCTAAATATAAAATAAGCAGAAACTTACATGAAAATTCAATTGGGAATGGAAACAATTTATCAGATAATAATATCTCATAAGGTACAATACGCTGGCCCAATAGTTGGATACTTGCAAATTAATTAGTCTTGATGACCCATAATACAGGCTGACTCATGATAGGAACATCTACCTTACTGGTGTCCCTACGCCTGAGATTTTCAAGTACAGTGAGGATTTCCCTGAGATCTCTGAACTGGTGGCAGAGGCCGGGGAGGAGGGAGATGGACAGGTGAGCAGGGAGGGAGGTGAAGTGTGTCTGCGATGGGCTGAAGGTGACGCTGGTCGCGGCTATCCATCCCAAGCTCACCATTATCGCGGCATTCATCACGTGGATCTGTTTCAAGATGATGGGGTGCTGGAAGCAATTGGTGATATTGTCAATCCATAGAAAAAGTTTATTAATATTTCTAAACATCACAATTTTTCTGCCAGGCTTGTGTGTACTATTCCAATAGGGGAATGGCACGTAACATGTTGATTGCTTTAGAGGCCTATAACTCAAAAACTAGAGTACTGATTGACTCCAAACTAGCATGTAAGTACCTCTCTGCTTACTCTACTGATGAATTTAACATGCATTAATGAATAAAAAATTAGTGTGCATACCTGTTTGGCTGCTATTGTAGCTAATACTTCACTGCCTCAGAATTCCAGAAGCTGACTTCATGCATGATTGTTTGAAATTTCTAGTTTAGATGTCCACTCAAACACATACATAAACTCTCGCAGTGGTACACACACATGTTCACATATGTACATGCACATTATGCACATATTAATATTGTTTTTTGAAGTGGAATCTATTTTTGAAGTGTAAGACAAGCCCCAAGTTCCTTAGAAGCAACAAAGAGTTTAAAGTGCGTGCACTTTCTATATTATAACGTATTCTTTGGCAGAAATAGTCTAGCTAGGGGTAATTTGAGCCAAAAATTTTATTTTTCATATTTTCAACGAATTTTCTCATATGTACACATGCTATTTTACACAAAATAAAATGCTGATTGAGCTCTTTTCGACCAAACACTTCAAAAATGGTTGAAACTACTGAAAAATTTGAAATCAGCACCTTGAAGTACCCCTAGAAGCATAAAATGCCCTGGAGAAATGAGCAGCATGGAGCAAGTTGAAGTTATCCATTAGCAATATTTGTGTGCCACAGTAGTTAAGTATGTGGTATTAAATTTATGGAGTTTTCCTGAAGCCCTGCAATGCCGGAAGTGGTTACAACCCAACACTTTGGATACTGCAATGTAGTGCTATCTTTGCTGAAGCCTGTGGTGCAAGTTTGGTGTTTGTAGCACATTGTAGTGAGTAGTTATGATCCCTGAAACTTCATAACACTTGAATGTGTGCAGGTTTTTTATAGGCATTTTTTTGGGATTCTGACATGCCTAACAACAGTGCAGTGCATACATGCTAAAAAGTAATCTCATCTCATAAGATAGCTATAGCTACCGTGACCACACCACTCCTATTCACAGAAATTTTTATGAGCCAGCGCTAGCTATACTGGTAGCTATAGTATTATACGTATACCTCACATGCAAAAATTAGCTATTGTGTATTATGTTTCTGTTTCTAAGCAGGTCGTGATACTCAGCATCATGGCAGATTCCAATCCACCGCCACTGCTGCTGATCTCAACAAAAGCCCTGTCGAGGAAAGTATATGTTACAACACTATTTTTGCTAATCTTGTGGTAGCTGCTGAATCTTAATTAATTTATAATTATCGTTCACCATGCACCTGCTTAGTTCCTGGCTTGGTTTCCTCTGAACTCGATGCAAAAGTTAAAATATTGCTGGTCAAAATATTTCTACCAAACCCTTGCTATACGTTTGGGAGATTCAAAAATTTTTGGCTTGATTCATTAAGGTTTTTACTCTGCTCGAAGGAATTGGAGTAAGTTCACACCAAATAACTAATTAATGCAGGGGCTGAGTCTGACTCGAAGATCCAGGGGGAATGGATAGGGTGGCTAGCTGTAAGCTTTAATTAATATCAGCCATCCACCTTGTATCTGCATGAATCAGCCCCTGCTTAGCTAGCGCTATTGCTAGTAAGTCTTAGCTTTTCTCTGTGTGATCACTCTTTGATGGTGCCGCAATGCTTTATACATGCAGGTTGGAATACGACATTGCCACGAATACCTACAGAAATCTCTCTGGTATAGAGATCAGTGTACCCAACTTTGGTGATGACGTGGCATTTAACACTTACCAGAAGTTTATCGACTATTTACAGAATGAGCACGGGTACACCTCAAGGAATGTTCGTCTGGCACCTTATGACTGGAGACTAGCACCACGTAAAATCATCCCATTGTGTGTGTGCATGTCCTTAGAATGTCCAATGCATGCACTAGCTGTCACATTCACTGTCACATTATTTGCAGATATTAATAGCTAGTGATGGACTGCTTATTGAACTCCATCATAGCAGTATTAATAATGTCTCGATCATGTTATAATATGAATTTGTACTATTCAGAATTTTTTTTATTCGTGCATGCAGGTGAATTGGAACGAGTTGGCTACTATGATGCTTTGAAGTCTCTTATTGAGGAGCTGTACTACAACAATGATCGCACCCCTGTATCAATAGTTGTAGTCAGCTACGGAGGACCCGTTTCTCACTACTTCTTGACAAGTGGAATTGTCAGCCAAACCTGGAAAGACAAATTCGTTGGAAATTACATCACAATTGGTGGAGCATGGTCCGGGGGAAATTTTCTCCTTCAAATGCTGATCTCTTCGAAGTTAGGATTAGGTGAAAAGATATTTCCTATACTTCTCCCTGGAATCATCAGTGATGCGCTGGCTAAACTTCTGAGACCTCTTTTCCGCTCCTTCCAGAGTACGTACTATCTATTGCCTCGCGCATCGCTCTGGAAGGACACAGTAATTGTGGAGACTCCCAATCATAAGTTACACAGCCAACGATTACGAAAGTCTCTTTCGAGACCTTGGATTCCCTGAAGGTTACGACATGTTCCGTGGTATTGAAGACATCAGCACGTGGCCTCCCCCACATCCAAGTGTACCCACACACTGCTTCTACAGTACTGGTGTCCCTACGCCTGAGATTTTCAAGTACAGTGAGGATTTTCCTGAGATCTCTGAACCGGTGGCAGAGGCCGGGGAGGAGGGAGATGGACAGGTGAGCAGGGAGGGAGGTGAAGTGTGTCTGCGATGGGCTGAAGGTGACGCTGGTCGCGGCTATCCATCCCTAGCTCACCATTATCGCGGCATTCATCACGTGGATCTGTTTCAAGATGATGGTGTGCTGGAAGCAATTGGTGATATTGTCAATCCAAAGAACAAAGTTTATTAAATAATTATTTAATAACTAGTGCTGCCAGTATTTAATATTTTCTGAAGCAATGAAATTGTAGAATCAGTAGACTAGTTCACTAGAAAACTTTAGTTGGATGATCATTGATTAGCATTGTAGTGAGTCCGTAAAAATAATTAAATTTGTTCACCAATCATCTATTATTACACTAAGCATGCGCAGTGATGGGCGTGGTTCGTTAAAGGTCACCAGATTTGGACGACGCCATTTCTTGAGTGAGAATCGATATCTTTACAATCTCGCTATTGATCGCCAAGGAAACACTTGCAACATCGAATAAAACTGTAAGCAAATGAAAAATGATAGCTCTATATTAAAAAATAATGGTCTATATGTTGCTTTGCACAAAGTTTAACAAAAAGTGGGCGGATCTGGTATATTTTTTACACTATTTAATTTGCACCTATAATATAGACGATTGATGATGGCTGAGGTACCAAAAGAGCTGACCAGCTTCAAACTGACATGGAGGGAGGGAAAGAGGGCACCATGTGGAATGAGTAGATGGTGTGATGCTGTTGTGGATGGTAACACAGTGTACGTTATGAAGGATGATACCGTAAATATTTATTCCTATGATGTCCTCAGTGATAGCTGGTCTCAACTACCAGACTGTGTTCTTAGAGATAGCTCAATAGTAGTGATCAACGGCTGTCTGACCACTATTGGGGGAGATTTCTTCCCTTATTCCAATGAGTTGTTTAGCCTCACTGGGGAAGGCAGTGATAGGAGATGGACTCAGCAATTCCCACCCATGACAACAAAGAGAAGGTGGGCAACCTCACTATGCACTGGAACTACACTAATTGTGGCTGGTGGATGGGGTGTAGGCTACGGCGCTCCGAGAGACATGTCGACAGTTGAAGTGATGGATACTGAGACTCATCAGTGGTCCACTGCTGCTGATCTACCCAAACTAATGCGCCGTGCATCTGCAACAGTCTGTGGAGATCAACTCTATATTATGCCGAGTGGAGTTGAGGATCGTGATGTCCAATCAGCATACACCTGTTCAGTGAGTGCCCTCCTCCAGTCTTGTGTTCCGAGTTCACTGGAAGAAAAGTTTCACGAAGATAAAGCCGGGGTATGGAGACAAGTTGCTGCTCTACCAGTTACACAGTCCTCTTGTGAGTCCTTTCACGGTCGACTGTTGGCAGTTGGTGGGATGATGGAATCAGGCGATAAAGCCACCACAGCTGTTTACATGTACAACTCCACTACCAACTCCTGGGAAATCATCAGTCACATGACTACCGGTCGATATGATTGTTTCACAGCTGTCCTCCCTGACAACCGACTGATGGTAGTGGGAGGCTACACCGACTCGGTCGAGTTAGCTACTGTGTATGATGACTAGAGCACTAGTCTTAGCCTTATTACTATGATCATTGGTATAATAGTGCACTATAGTGTTGCTACACATAACATTGTATGATACAATATGCATAACTATATTTTATACAAAACATGTATTGAGTTTGATGCTGACACCAGCTAGAACAATCTTTTCTCATACCTATCAAGATTTAGCAAAAATTAATGATAATCATAATCATTAATTTTAGACATTATCATGACTTACGAGTGTAGCTAGTCCATGTACCCCTCCGAGTCCCTCTACGATGGCGGAACTTGTTCTCTTCTCAAACCTCAGCTCTCCACTGTACATCATCGAGCGAAGGACAGTCAGGCTTCTAGAACCAACATCCTGATAGCTGTGCTGGTTTCCTGTAAAGAAGAGAAGGAACGAGAAAAAGTGAAAATGGAGAGAGAGAGAAAAGAGGGGGGAAAAGAGGGAGAGGAGTGAGGAAGAGAGAATGAACTGAATAATACACTACTTCCTGACAAGTGGAATTGTCGGCCAAACCTGGAAAGATAACAATTACATCACAATCAGTGGAGCATGGTCTAGAGGCAATTTTCTCCTTCAAATGCTGATCTCTTCGAAGTTAGGATAATTTAGATGAAAAGATATTGCCTATACCTCTCCCTGGAATCATTGGTGATGTGCTGGCGAGACCTCTTTTCCGCTTCTTCCAAAGTACATACTAGCTATCTATTGCCACGTGCATCGCTCTGGAAGGACACAGTAATTGTGGAGACTCCCAATCATAAGAACACAGCCAACGATTACAACAGTCTCTTTCGAGACCTTGGATTCCCTGAAGGTTACGACATGTTCCGTGGTATTGAAGACATCAGCACGTGGCCTCCCCCACATCCAAGTGTACCCACACACTGCTTCTACAGTACTGGTGTCCCTACGCCTGAGATTTTCAAGTACAGTGAAGATTTTCCTGAGATCTCTGAACCGGTGGCAGAGGCCGGGGAGGAGGGAGATGGACAGGTGAGCAGGGAGGGAGGTGAAGTGTGTCTGCGATGGGCTGAAGGTGACGCTGGTCGCGGCTATCCATCCCAAGCTCACCATTATCGCGGCATTCATCACGTGGATCTGTTTCAAGATGGTGGTGTGCTGGAAGCAATTGGTGATATTGTCAATCCAAAGAACAAAATTTATTGAAACTAATAGCTAGAGCTGCCAGTATAAATTGAAATTGTAGAATCAGTGCTCTAGTTCACTTCACTAGAGAATAGAACTCTAGTTAGGCCAAATAAATTAGTTTAGTATTAGTTTCTCATCCCCGCCCGCCT
Source organism: Cliona cf. orientalis (assembly GCA_963930775.1). Classification (NCBI taxonomy): domain Eukaryota; kingdom Metazoa; phylum Porifera; class Demospongiae; order Clionaida; family Clionaidae; genus Cliona; species Cliona cf. orientalis. Next base: position 877,276 of record OZ005692.1, read on the forward strand.
CTATATAGCATATTTTAATTCATGAATATCATTAAAACTATCATTAAAAAATGCACGAGGCATTACGTCATAGACTCGCCCATTTTTTTAATGAAATTCATGATGACATTTAATGATATTCATGACAAAAAATAAAATAAAAAGCCACCCTCCCGCCCTGGGGAAATTCCTGACATAGGATGAGAAACTAATAATCAATTTTGCTTGGCCTTAGATCATAGATTATTATAATCAAAGAAAAAATTGTTGAAATTAATAGCTAGAGCTGCCACTGAAACCATAAATTGTAGAATCAATGTTCTAGTTCAATAGAAAATGGATTAGAACTCCATTTAGGTGATCAGCATCGTAGCGAGTCATACATTATTACTACGCATGCGCAGTGATGGGCGTGGTTCATTTAAAGGTCACCAGATGTGGATAACGCCATTTTTTTGAGTGAGAATCGACAATCTTGCTATTAATCGCCAAGGAAACACTTGCAACATAGACTAAAAATGTAAGCAAATGAAAAAATGATAGCTCTATATGAAAAATAATGGTCTAGATATAGCTGTGTACTAGTCTGGCGTAGCCGACCCTCGCAGCAAGCGGAGGAAGCGGAGGGTCGGCTACGCCAGACTAACTGTGTACAAGGTTACCAAAAGTGGGCGGATCTTGTATTTTTTTGCACCTCTATAGACTATTGCTGATAATGGCTGAGGCACCAAAATATCAATTTAAGAGTGTGCAACTTCTCAAGGATCAGTCTCTTGGCATTGGATCTTATGGAGCTGTCTGTAAAGCAAAATGTGATGACCTCCTCTGTGCTGCTAAAATCATCCACCCAACTCTATTCGATCCGACTGCACTACAGCAAGTTGCCCCTCAAAGAGAGCACAGACTGCCCATTAGACGATTTGAGCAGGAGTGTGACTTCATGAGTGCCATAAGACACCCCAACATCGTCCAGTACCTGGGCATGTTCAGAGACACCGACACACGCTTGCCCGTGCTCCTAATGGAGCTGATGGACGACAGCTTGACCCACTTCCTGGAAAGCTCCACACAGCCAATTCCCTACCACATCCAAGTCAATATCTGCCATGATGTCAGTCTAGCGCTATCATTTCTTCACTCCAACAATATCGTCCACAGAGATCTCTCCAGCAACAATGTTCTGTTGCGTGGAAATATCCTAGCCAAAGTGACTGACTTTGGTATGGCAAGACTGGGTGATATTAATCCTCAAGCAACTCGCTTCACCAGCACCATGTGTCCCGGCACTGATGTCTACATGCCTCCAGAAGCTGTTCAAGATAAACCAGTGTACACAGAGATGATTGACTGCTTCTCATTTGGTGTCATCATAGTCCAGACACTGACACGACAGTTTCCCAAACCTGGAGATCGATTACAGGAGGTAGAGTTCAACCATCCAGGACTACCTAGGGGTACAGTATGTGTTCGTGTACCAGAAATTGACCGTCGACAAAATCACATCAATCAGATTGATCCAAACAACTCTCTTTTACCAATTGCATTCGATTGTCTGAAAGATAAAGACGGTGAGCGTCCTTCAGCTCACCAGCTTTGTGAGAGAGTAGCTGCTCTGAAAGGAATGCCCAAATACAGAGACAGTGCTAGAACTGTTGAGGATAGAGATGAGGTCATTCGATCACAAGTAATTCGTATGGAAGAAAAGGATCATACAATATCATCAAAAGAAGAGGAGATTCAGAAACTGAGACAACGAATACGAGAAAAAGATCAAACCATTAGACAGCAATCAGAGAAAGGAGAGAGACAGATTGGACAGTTGAATCAACAACTTAGACAGCTACAGTTAGAAAAAGATCATGCAGTTAAAGAAAAATCTAGACAGACAGAAAAAAAAGAACAACGATTGAGGGATAAAGATAGACAACTTCAAGACAAAGAGAGACAACTTGGACGTGTAAACCAGCAGTTAGAAGCAAGTGAACAAGTGGTAGCTCAGTTTGAGAGACAAATCGCTGAACTAGAACAGCAACTTAGTCAGAGAGAGCAGCAAAAGACGAAAGCCAGCAGCAGAGGAAAAGAGCTGACCAGCTTCAAACTGACATGGAGGGAGGGAAAGAGGGCACCGTGTAGAATGTACAGAAATTATGACACTGTTGTGGATGGTAACAAAGTGTATGTTATAAACTATGATACTGTAAATATTTATTCCTATGATGTCATCAGTGACAGCTGGTCTCAACTACCAGACTGTGTTCATGAAGATGGCTCAATAGTAGTCATCAATGGCTGTCTGACCACTGTTGGGGGATATTCCTACCTTAATTATTCCAATGAGTTGTGTAGCCTCACTGGGAAAGGCAGTGGTAGGAGATGGACTCGGCAATTCCCGCCCATGCCAACAAAGAGAGGGTTGACAACCTCACTGTGCACTGGAACTGCACTAATAGTGGCTGGAGGACGGGGAGGAGATGGAGCACTGTCAACAGTTGAAGTGATGGATACTGAGACTCACCAGTGGTCCACTGCTGCTGATCTACCTCAACCAACATACTATGCATCAGCAACAGTCTGTGGAGATCAACTTTATATGCTGGGTGGACTTGTGGATGGGTCTCATGTCAAATCAGTATACACCTGTTCAGTGAGTGCCCTCCTCCAGTCTTGTGTTCCGAGTTCATTGGAAGCAAAATTTCACATAGCATCTTTGGAAGACAAAGCCAGAGTATGGAGACAAATTGCTGATGTACCAGTTACAATGTCCACTTGCGAGTCCTTTCACGGTCGACTGCTGGCAGTTGGTGGGGAGATGGAATCATGTAAAGTCACCACAGCTGTTTACATGTATAACTCCACTACCAACTCCTGGGAAATCATCAGTCACATGACAACTGGTCGATGCCTTTGTTTCACTGCTGTCCTCCCTGACAACCGACTGATGGTAGTGGGAGGTGTTACTGAGCATTGTTCCATCGACTCGGTAGAGTTAGCTACTGTGTATGATGACTAGAGTTCATTGGTAATTGTGCACTATACTCATGACATTGTATGATACAATAATATGCATAACTACAATTATACAAAACATGTAATATTGAGTTTGATGCTGACACGAGCTAGAACAATCTTTTCTCGTACCTATCAAGATTCAGCAAAAATTAATGATGATCATTATTTTTAGACATCATCATGACTTACGAGTGTAGTCCATGTACCCCTCCCTCTACGATGGTGGAACTTGTTCTCTTCTCAAATCTCAGCTCTCCACTGTACATCATCGACCGAAGGACAGTCAGGCTTCTAGAACCAACATCCTGACAGCTGTGCTGGATTCCTGCAAAGAAGAGAGGAAAGAAAGGATAAAACGGGGGGGAGAGAGAGAGAGATCATGTACATGTACATGTACATAGCGATTATGAGTGAAATATCATATTACGTGCATTGAATTATTGTGTTACCTGAAATGAGGTATGGTAGGAATTGGAAGATGGATCCTTTGTCGACCACACTGCCTGACACTCCCTGAGCTATTTTGATCTTGTCCTCTGTACTGAAGTATCTCTGTTGGCTAGCTGTCTTCTCCATGGCTCCCAATGATCCCATACCTCGATATCTCTTTAGACGAACACCATCCTGGAGGGAGAGAGAGAGAGAAAAAAGAGAGAGAGGGAAAGACGTACAGGAGTGAATGAAGAATGTAGGTAACTTGAATAGCACAAGTATACTTGATAAATTTGAGACATGAACAATACATGCACACGTACCTCACAGTGCTTTCCTACTAAAAATAAACTGCTATAAATAGACTGCATGCACATGTATGCACATGTATATGTACCTACCTGAAAATAGTACTGTCCAGGAGCCTCAGAGGTCCCTGCTAGTAGTGATCCCATCATGACTGTGGACGCTCCCAGTGCCAGGGCCTTGACGCAGTGGCCCACGTTCTGTATCCCTCCGTCAGCGATGACTGGGATGCTGAACCTTCTGGCGTACTCTGCCACCTTATAAAGGGCCGTTACCTGAGGTCTGCCAACTGCCAACACCTCCTGAAACAAGAATGAGAAGCATACCTCAAGGACACTCTTGTTTGAGGGTACACTTTTGTACTGAATTTAGTGATTTTCCCATTCTAAAAATTTGTATCCGTGAAAATTAAAATTTTGGAAAAAATAGAATGTTAATTTTGAAAATTTTGCTAAAATGAGTACCTGCTAAACACACTATTTTTAAAATCTGCTAAAATTTGTACCCACAAACAATCGTAGCCCTAAGGATATTAATTATGGTATTATTATAAATTTGTGGTAGCTTTTGAAGTCTCAGTCATTGTCTAGTATATACACCTGCCAGTGTTCATAGAGTATCTCAATCATGGGGATTGCATGTAGTTGGGGACCCGAATTTCGGGGAGGGAGAGTGAACACAAAGCCCATCCTTGCCCCCCCCCCCCCCCCACCTCCTTTTTTGGTGATGCATGTGTACTTCTTGGTATAAACTGGGATTTTTGGAAAAATTTAATATAATTATAGCATAATTGGAAGGGTCCACACCCCCTCCCCAGCCCATGACCCCTTACTTACCAGTATGATTACATCTAGCTGTCTTCTCCATGGCTCCCAACGATCCCATGCCTCGATATCTCTTCAGACGAACACCATCCTGGAGAGAGGGAGGGAGAAAGGGGGTGTCCCATTTGCATGTTTTTATAGCATGACACGTTTCTCACATAAATTGGCTATTAGCTACAATGCAGCTTGTCTCTTACCGAGGAGAATCGGATGTACTATGACAGTGATCACATCCGGGATCCCTGTATCGATAGTCGTAGTCAGCTGTGGAGGTCCTGTTACTCATTTATACTTCCTGACAAGTGGTCAGCCAAACCTAGGAAGATAATGGAAATTAGCTACATCACAATCGGTGGAGCATGGTCTCGGGGCAAATTTCTCCTACAAATGCTGATCTCTTCGAAGTTAGGATTAGGTGAAAAGATATTGCCTATACCTCTTCCTGGAATCATCACTGATGTGCTGGCTAAACTTTTGAGACCGCTTTTCCGCTCCTTCCAGAGTACGTACTATCTATTGCCTCGCGCATCGCTCTGGAAGGACACAGTAATTGTGGAGACTCCCAATCACAAGTACACAGCCAACGATTACGAAAGTCTCTTTCGAGACCTTGGATTCCCTGAAGGTTACGACATGTTCCGTGGTATTGAAGACATCAGCACGTGGCCTCCCCCACATCCAAGTGTACCCACACACTGCTTCTACAGTACTGGTGTCCCTACGCCCGAGATTTTCAAGTACAGTGAGGATTTTCCTGAGATCTCTGAACCGGTGGCAGAGGCCGGGGAGGAGGGAGATGGACAGGTGAGCAGGGAGGGAGGTGAAGTGTGTCTGCGATGGGCTGAAGGTGACGCTGGTCGAGGCTATCCGTCCCAAGCTCACCATTATCGCGGCATTCATCACGTGGATCTGTTTCAAGATGATGGTGTGCTGGAAGCAATTGGTGATATTGTCAATCCAAAGAAAAAAGTTTATTACAGTTACTAGAGCTGCCAGTATTATTTAATATTAAAACTGAAGCAATAAAATTGTAGAATCAGTACTCTAGTTCACTAGAAAATGGATTAGAACTCTAGTTGGATGATTATTGATTAGCATTGTAGTGAGTTTGTAAAAATAATTTTGTTCAACAATCATCCATTATTACTACGCATGCGCAGTGATGGGCGTGGTTCATTAAAGGTCACCAGATTTGGAAGACGCCATTTTTTTGAGTGAGAATCGATATCTTTACAATCTCGCTATTAATCGCCAGGGAAACACTTGCAACATCGAATAAAAATGTAAGCAAATGAAAAATGATAGCTCTATATTAAAAACAATGGTCTAGATGTAGCTATGTAAGATTTAACAAAAAGTGGGCGGATCTGGTATACTTTACACATGCCTAATATTATTTACACCTGTATAGACGATTGCTGATGATGGCTGAGGTACCAAAATATCAATTCAAGAGTGTGCAACTTCTCAAGGATCAATCCCTTGGCATTGGATCTTATGGAGCTGTCTGTAAAGCAAAATGTGATGACCTCCTCTGTGCTGCTAAAATCATCCACCCTACTCTATTCGATCCGACTGCATTACAGCAAGTTGCCCCTCAGAGAGAGCACAGACTGCCCATTAGACGCTTTGAGCAGGAGTGTGAGTTCATGAGTGCCATAAGACACCCCAACATCGTCCAGTACCTGGGCATGTTCAGAGACACAGATACACGCTTGCCCGTGCTCCTAATGGAGCTGATGGATGACAGCTTGACCCACTTCCTGGAAAGCTCCACACAGCCAATTCCCTACCACATCCAAGTCAATATTTGCCATGATGTTAGTCTAGCGCTATCATTTCTCCACGCCAATAAAATTGTCCACAGAGATCTCTCCAGCAATAACGTACTGCTGATTGGTAATGTGAGAGCAAAAGTGACTGACTTTGGAATGGCACGGCTGGGTGACATTAATCCTCAAGCAACTCGCTTCACCAGTACCATGTGTCCCGGCACCGATGTCTACATGCCTCCAGAAGCTGTTCAAGACAAACCAGTGTACACAGAGAAGATCGACTGCTTCTCATTTGGTGTCATCATAGTCCAGACACTGACACAACAGTTTCCAAAACCTGGAGATCGACTAGAGAGAGTGGAATTAAATCATCCAGGTATACGAAAAAAGTCAGTTTTGGTTGAAGTATCAGAAATTGACCGTCGACAAAATCATATCAGCCAGATTGATCCAAACCACTCCCTCCTACCAATCGCACTCGACTGTTTAAAGGATGAAGGCAATGAACGTCCTTCAGCTCATCAGCTTTGTGAGAGAGTAGCTGATCTGAAAGGAATGCCCAAATATAGAGATAGTGCTAGAGCTATTCAGGACAAAGATGAGGAGAATCAGCGACTAAGACAACAAATACGAGAGAAAAATCAAACCTATAGACAGCAATCAGAGGAAGGACAGAGACAACTACAAGAGAAAGAGAGACAGCTTGGACGTGTAAACCAGCAGCTAGAAGCAACTGAACAAGTGGTAGCTCAGTTTGAGAGACGAATCGCTGAACTGGAACAGCAACTTAGTCAGAGAGAGCAGCAAAAGACGAAAGCCAGCAGCAGAGGAAAAGAGCTGACCAGCTTCAAACTGACATGGAGAGAGGGAAAGAGGGCACCGTGTGGAGTGTATAGAAATTGTGACTCTGCTGTGGATGGTAACACAGTGTATGTTATGAATGGCAATAATTATTATTGCAAATATCTATTCCTATGATGTCATCAGTGACAGCTGGTCTCAACTACCAGACTGTGTTCATAACTATGGCTCAATAGTAGTCATCAATGGCTATCTGACCACTGTTGGGGGAAGTTATTTTTACAATGAGTTGTTCAGCCTCACTGGGAAAGGCAGTGGTAGGAGATGGACTCAGCAATTCCCACCCATGCCAACAAAGAGAAGGTCAACAACCTCACTGTGCACTGGAACTACACTAATCGTGGCTGGAGGAGTGGGAAAAGGTAGCAAATACTTATCGACAGTTGAAGTGATGGATACTGTGACTCACCAGTGGTCCACTGCTGCTGATCTACCTCACCTAATGTACCGTGCATCAGCAACAGTCTGTGGAGATCAACTCTATATGCTGGGTGGAGCTGAGGGTAGTTATGTCAAATCTGTATATACCTGTTCAGTGAGTGCCCTCCTCCAGTCTTGTGTTCCTAATTCATTGGAAGCAAAACTTCACAGAACATATTTGGAAGATAAAGCAGTATGGAGACAAATTGCTGATGTACCAGCTATACAGTCCACTTGTGAGTCCTTTCACGGTCAACTGCTGGCAGTTGGTGGCTGGACGGAATCAAACAAAGCCACCACAGCCATTTACATGTACAACTCCACTACCAACTCCTGGGAAACTATCAGTCACATGACAACTGGTCGACGCCTTTGTTTCACAGCTGTCCTCCCTGAGAACCGACTGATGGTAGTGGGAGGCTACAATAAGCTATATTCTACTACTGACTCAGTAGAGTTAGCTACTGTGTATGATGACTAGAGCACGATTATTATGATCATTGGTGAAATTTTGCACTATAGTATTGCTACTTATGACATTGTATGATACAATAATAACAGTTACTATAATTATATAAAACATGTATTGAGTTGATGCCGACACCAGCTAGAACAATCTCTTCTCATATCTATCAAGATCAGCAAAAATTAATGATAATCATGTTAATTTTAGACATCATCATGACTTACGAGTGTAGTCCGTGTACCCCTCCCTCTACGATGGCGGAACTTGTTCTCTTCTCAAACCTCAGCTCTCCACTGTACATCATCGAGCGAAGGACAGTCAGGCTTCTAGAACCAACATCCTGACAGCTGTGCTGGATTCCTGCAAAGAGAGGAAAGAAAGGATAAAAAGGGAGGGAGGAAGAGAGAGAGAGAAAGAGACAGAGAAAGAGAGGGAGAGAGGGAGAGAGAGAGTGGGGTTACCTTAAATTTTGCGAGTGTACAAGTACATCTAGCGATTCAATATTATCGTGAAACATCTTGTATGTGCGTTGAATAATACTGTGTGTATTACCTGAAATGAGGTATGGTAGGAATTGGAAGATGGATCCTTTGTCGACCACACTGCCTGACACTCCCTGAGCTATTTTGATCTTGTCCTCTGTACTGAAGTATCTCTGTTGGCTAGCTGTCTTCTCCATGGCTCCCAATGATCCCATACCTCGATATCTCTTTAGACGAACACCATCCTGGAGGAGAGAGAGAGAGAGAGAGAGAGAGAGAGAGAGAGAGAGAGGAAGAGAGAGGGAAGGAGTGAATGAAGAATCTAGGTAACTCGAATAGCACAAGTATACTCGTCTTGACAAGTTTGAGACATGAACAATACATGCACACATACCTCACAATGCTTTCCTACTAAAAATAACCTGCTATAAATAGACTATATGCACATGCACATGCATATACATGTACTGTGTACATGTACCTGAAAATAGTACTGTCCCGGAGCCTCAGAGGTCCCTGCTAGTAGTGATCCCATCATGACGGTGGATGCGCCCAGTGCCAGGGCCTTGACGCAGTGGCCCACGTTCTGTATCCCCCCATCAGCGATGACTGGGATACTGAACCTTCTGGCGTACTCTGCCACCTTGTAGACAGCCGTTCCCTGAGGTCTGCCAACTGCCAACACCTCCTAAAATGAGGATAATTTTTAATTTGTAGCTTTTGAAGTCTCCATCAATGTCTAGTACACCAGCCAGTATTCATAGAGCATCTCATTCATGGGAATTGTAAGTTGGGGACCCAAATTTCAGGGAGGGAGAATGAACCTAAAGCCCTTCCTTGCCCCCCCCCCCCCCCCCACCTCCATTTGGTGATGCAACTATATATGTGATGCTCATTGGCATTTGTGCGTGTATGGTACTAAAAAAATTTGAAAAAAAATTTTCTGGTAAAGATTGTCAATCGCTCCATATAATATTATTATGAGAATTCGTAAAATGGTAATTTATTGTATCAGGAGTACATTACTAGGAGTGTGCAACGCACACAATAGTAGTACAAACATCTCTTTCCAGGTTTGACATCACAACCACCCTTGTACATGGGCCTGAATATCATTAGAAGGTACTTAAGTTGCAACCACTGAGTTACATTCTGTATAGCTACAGCTGCAGCTAGTTACTGATAGGACAGTGCAGACATAACCTTCATGGCTTCATGGTTTTGGTGGTTGCATATTAATGATATTCTGTGATGTCAAATCTGGAAAGAGATGTTTGCACTGCTATTGTGTGCGTTGCACACTCCTAGTAATGTACTCCTGATTGTATTAAATTGGATCATGCGTTGTATTCAAGATTAACTACCGTACTTGGATTTGAGCTCTAGTTCACGTACCTGTGTGATACATATTGATCCTGATCCCATGCCAACCCTCAGTGCGTCCACTCCAGCATCAATCAGATTCTTGGCCTGCTGAGCCGTCACAACGTTACCACCAATTACCTGGAGATCCGGGTAACGCTCCTTGATATACTTGATCATTTCGATTTGGAAGATTGAGTTGCCTTGAGATGAATCCTGTGTATAAAAATTATCACAATCATTGTTATAAGTAAGGGCCCATAGCAATGTTCTGGCTATTTTTTGGAAAATTAGCACAAAGCCCTTTGGTTAATCAATGGGAGGAGCTAGCATGTGTGCATGCTAATAGAAACCGTATAATATATTACCGTACTTAATTATAATCTAATACAACGTATGGAAAAAAATAATTTTGAAAAAACATGTTTTTCTGGTAAAGGTCATCAATCGCTCCATAATATAAACGTAAAATTTTGTAAAATGCTAATCTCTTGCATTAAATTGGATCATGCGTTGTGTATTCGATTAACTACGGTATACAACATTTATATACATGTACATATGAATACATGTAAATGTACTTCTTGGTATAAACTGGGATTTTGGTAAAAATAATTATAGCATAATTGGAAGGGTCCACCCCTCTCCCCCCTCCCCCCGCCCATGCCCCCTTACTTACCAGTACGATTACATCTAGTCCTGCATTGACTAGAGCATCAAGCCTCTTCTTGTCCGGATCGTGGGTTCCAATGGCCGCACCGACCAGAAGCTGTTTTCTCTCATCCTTCGAAGCCAAAGGGAAGCTTCGCGACTTCTTCAAGTCTGTTCTGGCGATCAGTGCAACTAGCTCGTCATTCTCATTGACTATTGGGAGTTTTCCTATAATTAGAGGAGAAAAATCGAAATTGACGACCATTACCTACTGACCATAAGCCTTTTGCTGGGATGGTTGCCCCTCCTTAGGTTTTGGATTGGTAGTAGAAGATCACCCAATTTTCATGTAAAATACCTTTTTTATTGGTTGATAATATTTCGTTTGCCTCCTCCAATTTGACTCCATACTGCGCCACCACCAGATCTTCACGAGGGGTCATCAACTGAAATTTGACAAACTAACTAAAGTCCATGCTAGAGTAAGTTTTTTCATGGGGGGGGGGGGGGGGGGGAAGGATTGAAATAGCTAACTTAATCTGCTTTAGATAGGGATGGGGTGGGAGGGTACACGTAAGTGGGTGTCTCGTTCAGTTCAATCTCAATCTCCTAGCCAAATTCATTAGCAGCTAGTAAATGGACCACCTTTGCACTATTATTACAAATTGCATAAACAACCACTTTGAAAAGAAAATAGTATTGATTGGCAAGGTTAGCTATGAATATCCTTACAGTGTACTATGTATTATGTATTCAGTGACATGTGCATGTCCTATGATGGGCACATGCAATATGGCAACCTAACACATGTTCACATTGCTCCAACCACACAGTTATCGTCCACATATTTGGACAATTAACAAGACCTCGATGGCTCCACACACTTTGATTTGCTATATGTGACCGTCCACGACAAAACCAACCATTGCGCTGGATATCAATCTGAGATACAGGCCTATTTAGTTGCCCAAGGTGATAATTATCATTTTTCACTTTTTGGTGTAGATCGATAGAGGAATCATTCCTCTACACAAAAATCTGCTTCGTAGCTTCTAGAACGCTATACTTACTGAGTTATGGCTCGAAGAAGTCGGCCGGGTAGCTAACATTGACCGTCCATGATACGGAGCCGTTGCCATAGTTGCAGGTAGGCAAGCACGGCAGCTGCACAGAAAAACTCTCCAGTCTCTTCTTTCTTCGATTATGTGTACTAACGATCTATAGATACGCTTATCTTTTCGTTTTTTTTTTCCATCGAAACGCCGGCTGCTGCTTTCTGTCCAACGTTTTGGCCACCATCTGGGTCTTTGACTTAGTGGGCGTGGCCACGTACTTTGCATAAACGGCGAGTATACGGACTTCCGTGTGCAACGTACGTAGCAATGTTTCATTGAGCTTGCTGCACATTTTTATTACGGGCGATCCGGGTACATTTTGGCTCACATCTCCATGACTACACGGGCTAGAGACTTCAAATTTGCAGGAGCAATAGTTCGAAGGTTGTACTTGGTAATGGTGGGCTTAACTAAAAATCGGTTGTCAGCGCAATATGGTTGGTTTTGTCATGAAAGGTCACATATTATAGCCTGTGTGCACAGTGTGTGTGTGGGGGGGGGGGGGGGGGGAGGGGAGCATACACACACATTGGAGGTCACTAATTGTTGCCAAATAACTCTGCTAATTAACATACCTCCATAATTTGATAAACAACCTTATGTGGCCAGCTAGGCCTTTTGGCGAGGAGGGGGGGGGGGGGTGGTAAACTACAGTAGTTCTAGTATAGTAGTTACTATAATTTGAAATAGAAAGAGGCACATCAATGAGCTGGTCTGGAATTGGGGAACAATTGAGGACAAGGCTACATGTACATGCACAAGCACCCTGTTTTCATACATGTAAACTTCTTAAAATTAATACTTATAAGCAGTAGAAGGTATTTTGATGTGTGATGGCTAGAGCAGCTATATACACTGTAGAGGCAAGTGCCACAGCATCGTCACCCATGCAGGAAGTGTCATAATAATTATGAGAGAAATTCATCTAAAATTAAATTAACATTCTTGTGCATGCAGTGAGTGTAGCAGCTAGAGCTTACGTACGTCACTCAGTCTTCTGTCCATGGAGTCATCGTCCAGAAAATCGACGTCTCTCGACGTGACGATTCCCTTGAGCTTAGTGCCGAGCTTTCCGCTCTCGGTGATGGGAATGCCAGAGAAACCGCACTTCTTTTTCAGCTCTCGGAGGTCTCTCAGGGTGCTCTCCGGACTCAAGCAGACCGGATCAACTATGAAACCTTGCTTGTATTTCTGAGAGTTGAGAAGAGAGGGAGAGGTGGATGGAGAGAGAGGAGGGGGAGAGAGAGAGAGAGAGGGAGAGAAAGAGAAGAGAGAGAGATGATGTGGATACTAGTTACTAAAAAGTAATTAAAGCTGCCCATACTTTCTAGTGTACGTCTGTAGTTCACACATTTTTAGCCTTTGACAGTCATAACTCACTTTAACTTTTCTAACTTCGTCAGCTTGAGATTCTATGCTGCAGTTGTGATGAATGATGCCAATCCCGCCCATCAGCTGGAGTAAGACAATAAAAAACAATCTCACCATAGAATGCCTTTGATTTGACACCCTTTACCAAAAATTACATGTATTATGGAAAATATCTACTTTTCAACAAAGGTTGTCACACTGGAGTGTACATGTAGTATGGCATAACAGGAACAAATGCATGCATACTTAAATATTGACCATTTGTCTAAAAATTATTGTCAAAGCTTTGAGTATAATAATAATAATATTTGTGCAGAACAAAATTTAATATCATAACATTATTCAGCACCTATTAAACGTGAACCTTGGACAGTTGACTTGAATGTCACCCAACACCTGGTTAATAAGAACTGCCTTTTGGGAAATTAGTATTAGTATTCCTTGTGCAATAGTTTGTTGTATTATGTAATAATTATCATGTGGTCCACTGGTGTTGTCAATACTGGAGAATGTATAACTAATTTATAATTAATTTAAATGTGGGCACCAGTGCTTCTTACAGTAAGGGCTCAGGCAAGTAATTATCATTCCATGGAGACTAGCGAGCATTTCATACAGAACCAAGCAAGAATGGGATCCGAAAATTCTGGGGGGCAGAAGCTAATACAATATTACAGAGTCTAGAGTTCTGGAGGGGGAGGGGGGATATGGGAGAAATTCCAGGGCCCCCCATGCTCTGTATGAAACCCTTGTGACCATTACATTGTATATATACAAGTCCACTGTTACAACAAGAGTACTACTCTTCAAACTTACTGCCATAGCGATTGCCATTTTTGATTCAGTGACTGTGTCCATTGGGCTACTCACTAGCGGTGTCTTCAGTGTCAGTGTCCTAGTCAGAGCTGAGGTAAGATCCTGCATGTGAGGTTAGCCCATTACAGGAATCAATTATCACCAAAAAAAAAAAATTAGAAGGTTTGTACAAATATAAGATATCCAATACTTCCACGAGGCATTGGTGTGTCTTGCATGTAGTAGGAACCGGAAACATCTGTCAACTTAGCAAACCAGACCCTTCCTCCCCCCCCCCCCCCCCCCCCCCAATGTGCAATACCGTAGAAACTGGTTGTTAAGCGCTGCTCGCTGTTAAGCGCATACTTTTTATTAAGCGCATAGTTTTGTGCGAGCTTTACCGCTCTTTATTAGGTGCACATGCCCAGCAAGCCACCTGAACGACAAGCAATCGGTTACACGAGCCCAGAAAGAAGGCTAGAAGTAGGCTGGAGAAGAAAACGTCGAGAATTACGCTCTCTGGTCGCTCCTTGGCCATCGCTGTAGGCCTTTCTACCCTTGACACGTTCTTTATGCACGCCCCACCTACCGTGTTTTAGCACTTTTAATTAAGCGCATACTTTTTATTAAGCGCATATTTTCTTGCTGCCGCGTGTTATAAGTGCATGCGCTTAACAACCAGTTTCTACGGTAGTGTTGCATGATAATATTGACATAACAGTACTATATCCATCGAGTGTTATGAGATATTGATGGAAGCATGAATCAGATACAAAGACTGTTTTGAGTTCTACCAACAGTGTCCATTAGACGTTGCTTATGCATTGTGGTTAGTTCGTTTAGTCTTGCTAATAATTAACTGTACTGTGCACCTCTAAAAATTTAAGTAATGGACAGAGAATATGCATTAAATTTAATTGTGATGTTGGAATGGAGATGAAGGGTGATCTGGGAAATTATGGCTCACTCACTTACCACTTGTGATGCAGTGAAGTCTATAAAGCCGGGTAGCATAACGAAATCACTGGAGAGAGAAGGAAAAGAGAAAGTGAATTTAATACAGCCTTCTTTCGGGTCAAGTGGCATAAACGGCACCCAAAATTTTCGCTTGCTATTTTGACAGGGTTTTAGATCACCGGTATCTTCTATGGTTGAAAATTTTCGCGGTGCCATTCTTGCCACTTGATCCCCAATTTAGCTGGTGCTACAGCATGATTTGTTGTTATCAGGTCAAATTCACAAGGAGGCTACTGAATAAGGTCCAGCTGTACAATTACATTCACAACTCGTGATGAACAACGAAAAACATCGTCTTTCAACTATTTTCACATGCATGTAAGCTTACTCATCACTCACTTGTAGGTGAGACCCTCTGCCCCGCCAAACATCTGAGCTCCCGTCATACCGTCCTCTGGAACGTAGGCCGTGCCGCCAGAGATCAGGTACTCCGCCATGAGGCTCGGCTCGGCCTGCAACTGATAATTACGAGACATTTCTAAAGCAGTTCAATGCCTCCAAACAGAAAATTCATTGAACAGTCCAGACGTTTTTGTATGCATGCACGTGGAAGGGGTATTTATGTGCGATAAATGGGAAGGTAAAGGTCCCCCTCTACTATCTATAGTCCCACCCAGTCCAGTAACTCACTTGATATTAAACGGAAGTGCAGTGGTACGTACGTGGGTATCGGTGACTACGTATAGCTTCTGTTACGTCCTTGCGAATTGCCTGAAGCTAAAATTAATTTTCGCACAAGACTATAGACTACGGCAGTACGCTACATAAATCGACGGCAATGTCACACCCACTCATGAATTTTTCGCACCATGGCGGATCACGGTTCACGCGTGCTGTTGTGCTGTACCACCCATTAAAGTACAACCAATTTGCTCATTTCACCCTATAAAACTAATCAATAATATCGATTTCACCCTACCAAATTAATAATACCAGCTACTCCATCAACACTAATTATTCACTACCATGCCCCCTCAATACTTCATTACTATCTACAATGGTGCCTACAATACCTCATTAAATCCATAAAAATACCCTCAATACTTCATTAAATCACCTTAAATCTTGATCCTACAATACTAATCAACCTTCCTCCATAGGGGTGTATCCTCATTATCTGGAATAACCCAATACTCAAAATTGCAGTCGTAGAAAGCACAAGGGGGTGTGGTTGATAGGCGTGCCCGATATTAATACTTATTTATCAGTAATTTTATTTTGATGGTCAGAATTCAGTGAATACCATTGGTGCCAAACCCTCGGCGGTGAGATTTATAATTTTATTGCAGTAGTGACTACGTTGCAAATTT
Organism: Cliona cf. orientalis; assembly: GCA_963930775.1. Taxonomy (NCBI): domain Eukaryota; kingdom Metazoa; phylum Porifera; class Demospongiae; order Clionaida; family Clionaidae; genus Cliona; species Cliona cf. orientalis. The sequence continues at coordinate 893,451 of OZ005692.1, forward strand.
GCAAGCCTGCAACACTCTGTTGCTAGCTACTTATTAAACTTATAATAGCAGTGTTGTATACTATAACCACAAGAATGCAGTACATGTACAGTACCGGTACCATTACTGATTGCACGGTATTACGTAATAGTACCACGTGCATGCCAGATCAGCAGATGTAGTACAAAGTACAGCCAAGTGATAGCCTACTGTGACGAGTCAGAAAATGTCCCCAGAACTTTTGAACAAAGCCTAATAGCACCTTACACGCGTAGTCTAGATAACGTGCCATGAAAATAATTACGAGTGCTGGGTGGCGCGCCATTGGAGCGTGAAAATTATCCATCGCGACCAGGTAGCGCGCAAAATCTGTACACAAAAGTATAGGGACGTGTGGGTGGGCGCATTTAAATTGCACTTCAGGCCGAGGTGGCGCATCTATAGATCTATAAGAGAGGCGCGTTAATTACCGTATATGTTCTAATATAGGCGCCACCCTAATTTAGGCGCCCTTTGGGACCTGCGCAATTTTTTCGGTTCTAATTTAAGGCGCCTTTCCGGACATCAATTATTTTTAGGCGGCGCCTATTTAATTGGAACGTATTGCCACGTGCAATATGGCAATACCTCGCGTACCGTCGATTGATCTATCGAGCTAGCAGTTTAGATGTCAAACTAAGCTGTCTCCTACATTTATATAGGCACTTACCGACTGCTTTGATGTCTTTCTGGAGTTAGAGACAATCGTTCTGATGGCTACGGTACCGACAACTCGAGAATGATTCAGCGATCAGAGTGAAATTTCCAAAAAGAACTGAAACTAGAACCATATTTTTGTTGTTCTCGCCACTATCATATTCACTGCCACTAAATAGGACCGCGATTAGTGATAGCGCTTGTGCTCTGGCAAAACTTCCAGAACCGTTCTAATTGCAGCTCTTAGGCGCCTCCCTAATTTAGGCGCCCTTTGACCTGCTCGTGAATTTTTCGGTTCTAATTGGAGGCGCCTGCACGATCTGTAATTATTTTTTGTGGGCGCCTATATTAGAAAGTATACGGTAGATCGGATACAGTATGCACTTACTCGAGTACTCGCGCATGCGCCGAGGGTTAATTATGCATTAACCCTTACTATCTATAGTACAGATCTTAGTCTCGTCCCCAGACCCCACCCCCAAAAGGAGGAAAGGGTCTGGTACACATCGAGCGCTTTTTGGGTCTTGCTGACTTGGCATGTCTGAATTCTGTCGCACCAATCAGATTCACGCCATGTGGCCTGCATGTGATTATCGTGTGACACCGCGCGCTAGCCGCCTATTGCTGCACGTGAGAGCCGCTGATGCGTTGCCATGCCTATACGACGCGTTGTCATGACGATCACATGACATGCTGCATCCTGTGCGCCCCAAAAAGCGCTCGATGTGTACCAGACCCTTTCCTCCTTTTGGGGGTGGGGTCTGGGGACGAGACTATACAGATCTAGCCGCGTTCCCAGGCCACTCCCACGTTTTCAATGCGTGCAACATTGAAAACGTGGGAGTGGCCTGAGGGACGAGGCTACTATAGTGCCATGCCAGACTCTTGACCGCATGCAACAAATACGTAATCAAATAATGGCATTTGGTTCGACAGTCATGCCAAACGATTTTACTCTGCTAGCTATATATATTAGGCTATATTCTTAGTAGGCCTACTAATACTAGTAATAGCTAGTAGCCTCGTCTATGTACAGTTTCAGGCGCTGATCCAGAAAATTTGCATGGAAGGTGGCTGACGGGGTGGCTACCCATAGTAAACCATACTAGTGCAAAGGGGGTGGCTGGTTAATAATGGTGGACATCTCCTATACTCTATGTTGCATAAAATAACTGGTGAAGGGGGGTGGCTAGCCACCCTATCCACCCCCCCCCCCCCCCCCCCCCCCCGGATCAGCTCCTGAGTTTACTAGCTAGAGCTCACTGCCTCTAAGAGTATACGCTAGTCTCATCCCTCTCGCGCACTGGAGGGTCTGGGGATGAGACTAAGTATATTATTTCCCCCTGAATGGTCGGGCCACCGCAAGGTATGACTATGCGCATGCGCCAAAAGCCAAACCACGATAATAATACGAGGGCGGAATATAATATACGACGTGATAATACGCCGCCTTTCGGGGAGATGGTGAGCTACTCTGTGTCAGTGTATCGTGGCAAGACCATGAAACTTTTATGAGGTTTGTGAGTCATATTCAAAAACTATAAACCTGGTATTTTATTTCAGAATAGTACATCGAGCTAATTTGCGCTCAATGGGAGTACCTACCGTGACCAGTTCAGTACGAAGGAGCCTGTCTCCGACGGACTTTTTTTAATAGCAATCATTAAATTTTGAGAAAGCAGCTAGCGACCTTTACTCAGATCGTTTGCCATGGGATTGAATTAGTATAAAAGATCGAAGTGCTTTGAAAGATACTTTCAGCACAAGCGCTCATCAGTAGCTAGCCAACTTACTAGCTAGCTACCTATAATATTATATGGCTATCTGTAATGTAGCTGTATGTGGTTTTCCCTAGAGTAATCAGTTCTGCTCGAGTCGTAGTTGAATTGTAAGATCTAGACATCATTATTGACCCATGGCTTCTGATAACTAGCTACATGTACCTACCTTATTTGACTAGTGGGCACATGTACACCTAAAAGGGCATTCATGATAATTTTGTTCCGAATAGTGATTGTGTAGTATTATGTCAATCTGCTCTGTTATTATAGGACAAAACCTCAAGATGTTGAGGTGATAAGACGTGCAGGTGGCTGGTGGATCATATTGCCAACGTTAACATAGCTGGCAACTATCAACCAACATGGCGGCCCGGCACCACGTCATCACGGCACACGTGAGTGACGTGACGTGATCCTTGAAGTACCACATGGCTTGTCCCCCAGAATTATCAAATCTGCATACCCACGAAACTTTATCTGCAGCCCTCGATCAGTGCCGGCGTTTGAGATTTTTAGCAGAGTTGGTGAGTTGTGGTACAGCTATAATATACGAAGGGTCTTCGGCTATACATTATTTAGCTATAGCTTTATGATTCTAATTAGTGCACTGCATAGCTCATTACAAGATTTACAAGCTATAATTATGCTCCATATGCTTGTTACAAGATATAGAATTTGTGCATTGGTTATGCCAGCATACTTGAGATTTATGTATGCATATTATAGCTATAGCTACACCATGATGTATGTACGTTAATAAAAACAACCTGGGTATACATAAGGTTCATGATATATATCAGCTCCTAATTGTGTACTTAATATTGATTAGGGGAGGGGTGCTATTTTAGTGATTTGCTAATCTATCCGTTTACCTAGGATGTATATGTACACGTGCCACAATAGCTCCCCAGATCTATATACCCCACCCCCGACTTGAAGGAGGGATGGCACATTGAGCGATTTCTGGGGCTTGCTGACGTGGCATTTCTGAATTCTGTCGCATTATGTGGCTTACATGTGATTATCACGCTATACTGCGGCCAGCTATAGCTGCTCGTGAGAGCGGTTGATATATGCGTTGCTATATGCCAAAACGATATGTTGTCATGACTGTCACATGACAAGCTGCATCTCTTGTGCCCCAAAAAATGCTAGTCTCGTCCCCAGACCCCACCTCCAAGGAGGAAAATGGTCTGGTGAGCTTGGGCAGAATCCTTGGGTCTATGCTGAGGAATTTCCACATGCCAATGAGATCACAGCTCTGTCTCAGTCACATGACAAGCTTATCGCAGGAATGCAACCTTGATCATTGCTGTAAAACCTATTTAATTTCGCTAACCAATCAGGTTCAAGGTTTGCTTTACCGCTGGTTGCGATCATATGCCAATGCAGCCATAGCGACCAATAGCTTTGTATGGCCTTGTCGTCGTTCGCCATAGAGCGAGAACTGAGGATTCAGCCAAAATTGAATCACCAGACCCTTTTCCCTCCTCGAGACGAGACTAAAAAAAACGCTCGATGTGTACCAGACCCTTTCCTCCTTTGGGGATGGGATTTGGGGACGAGACTACATATAGCTGTGGCTATAGTGATAGCTATAAAACAATAACTGAAGTATGAATTTTTGCCACACTGTACATGTACATGTATGCAGGGTATCCTTGTAGATATGGTGTAATGGCTAAAGTCGATGAAGGGGATATAAATGGTACGTATAGCTGTAATACACACGTATATACACATACTATGTGAACTAATATTATTGTACTACAATGAATCATAGATTCAAACTACGTTAGTGGGGCTGATGATAATTTCCTTGCCCCTGTACAAGAGTCAAATCAGGTCCCAGCTACATGTACTTCTCGTGAGTATATCCATAGCTAATGACTAATGAGTGCACAATCGTTATTATGTGACTGATGTTTTGTGCAGAACATATAGGTGTTTCACAGAATTCCCTAAAATCCCTCCTTAGTGAGCAACTAAAGCCATTTATTGAAAATGCAGGTGAGTCAGAAAATATTATTGTAACAATGGTTTGGCCACGCATCGTGTGCACGTGACTAAAATTAGCATTCCTGCATAAATTAGCGACTTAGTACTGTACTTGTTCCATTGCAGATTAATTTTAGTCTAAGACAGCCTGATTTCGAATCCAGAGGCATAGGCGGTGGAAGAAAGCTTGCTGGGGGGGGGGCAAAGATTAACAATCGCACACGAAATTTTTAGGGCACGCCCCTTTAATTGAAGTTCAAAGGTCACTCGTTTCGATCGGTGGTGCTGCTACTGTCAGAAACAAAGAAATGTGCACTGTGATCGATTCTTGAAGCTATTCTAGGCAGTTTTTGTAGGTATCTTGATAGATTTGTTATGAAAAGTAGCTACTTTATGATATCACTAGCTTGGATTTTGGGGGGTGGGGGGGGGGGCAATGCCCCCCATCTCTGAATGTACTTGGCCCCCCCCCCCCCCGCCTACTGTTGATTGATTATGAGCAACAATAAATCCTCAGTACTCGCTTATTTGGCTGGGGTTGAACGGGGTTGTCAAGGCTCACCGAGTTCTTTCCTCATAATTTATGTTTCTATATAATATATACATTTTATATTGGTGCACGTGATACACTGACAACACATGTCCAACCTCCTCTGGCCCCATACAATGTTATACTGTAGGTGACAACAACCAGACATGCACAGGGCCAATTGCAATGGAGGAACCCCGACCACCTCAGGTACAATATCATGTAATAATATTAATATTGCTATAGTTGATTCACCATAGATACATTGTATTGTAGGAAGAAGCAGGTGCTCGTGCACACCGTGTGGGAGACTAGTGGGACCATAATCTATAATATTTCTGGCCTTCCTATATCACTTCAATTTGATTCACATCTGATTCATACACTAGTAATTATTGCCAGCTGCCACATCAACCTACAATAATTATTGTGTGATTCCATATTTATTGCAAATCATGTCGTGTATAATGTCATTTGAAAAAAAGGTGCACAAAAGATAATTATTATGACATTATCATCCTTGAAAAATCATGTATACATATAAAACTTATCACTATGAAGCAGTAATGCGAGATGGTTGTGTCCAAAAGCGGTCCCTCCTCTCCCTGGCCTTCTGTATATAGCATGTCAGAAGCCACCGAGCAGCTTGAAAGTGACAGATGACAACGACAGCTCGTCCACCTCCCTACCTCTCCCTCTCCTTCCGTCAAGACCACTCGATGACCTCTGACCTCCATCCCTTCGTCCTCCTCGACGATCGCTAGAACCCAGACCGCTATCTGGTGGTTGATGATAATCACCGTCTAAATTAGTAGGGGCACCTATAGCTAACATACATACATACATACATACATACATACATAAGTACAGCGAATTCTTGTAGTACTGATTCTAGTCGCTCAGGCACTCCCCAATTATTATGGAGATGATAAGTGATTTGTATTGTACAACTATGGTAACCACTGGGAGCATGATGGCGTTAATTAGAACTTAGCTAGTGATCCTCAATTATTGAGTAAATAAAAATCAAGACTTAGTATTGTTAGTGTAGTGATTGATCATAGTAAGGAAATCAACTACTGACTGAAAATCCCATGATGACATATTATGTGCAAAGATGATTGTGAATCAATTTACTGTCAATTAAAATAAGCGGCAGTCTGAACTGTCACAGTTTTCAGTGGACATTTAGCTATACTGATATTTCAAGAGTATCTGTCATAATATGATATTGAAGCAGACATTAATCACGGTCACCATCATGATCACTGCCACCGTCTGGATCATAATCTATTAAATTCCATGCACATTTTCTGGCTTCAGTTCTCTGGCCCCTGGCAATGTAGTTGCGAACCTCTGGTGCAACCTCCTGAATAAAATGAATGCGGTTTAAGGAAGTTAAGCTAAGTTAACCACGAATGGAGCGTCTGGCTCCTCCTCCCGCTTGCAACATGCATTCACGTGCCTAGCTTATCGGTCATGCGCAGTTCATTGCCCCTTGCTAGCTACCTCGTGCGTCAATGTCAGCCATCTGAGCAGCTGGCGGCTCCCGATAGTGTGTTTGCATCATTCGCAGATAACATCCACAATAATTCATTTATTTATAATTTATCCTTGGGGGGTGGGACTTCGTCCACTGGGCCGTGTCGGCAGGACTTGCCTCCCTATTTACCCCCCAAGCATAATTACAATCCTGGCATGCATGCTACCCTATGAACATGCCAGTTGGCTAATGAGCATTTACCGCTTTCTAGATCTCACCTTGATCCTGTGCATGTACTAAGGCCCCGGCCGACAGGTTGCTTGTCCTGCCCCGGCACGGTCGGGCTCATCCTCCAGGGAGAGCAGCGGTATAAGGGTTGCTCACTCCATGCATGGTAGATATATTAAGCGTAGGCCCGCAGCCCTTTGCAGCATGGCCCCTTGCAGCATCTCAGCATAATGAGTGGTTAATGTGCAATCATTGATTCCATCTTCACTTCTAGTACTGTACATGTATATAGCTAGTATGTACCAGTACCTGCTGCAACCCAATCAGATTGCTCCATGTCATCCTATTATCACCAATATTAATTCTATATGGGGATGTCCAGATATTGTTCTATAATTTGTTTAAAGTGTGCCGTGCGACATGTGTGGGCGAACTGTTACGGGTGACAGTTCGCTACTCGAGCTCAGAGTCCACATCCAACGAGTCATCAGAACTGAGATGGCAGCTCAAAGAAGCCTAGGAAACACAGACACTGAAAAAGATAGCTACTGCCCGTATGCTAAGAATATCATTATAGTAAGTGTTGGGATGAATGATGAGAGTATTAATTTTATAAACTTGAAAGTACGTACATGTGACCATTGCCAAACTTGAAGTGGGTACATTATAGCTATCCTTTGATAGGAACTTGAAAGTACTATAGTCTATTGCCAAGTTTTGAAAATGGAAACCAGGACATTTGACCACACCCATCATTTAAACCGCACTCACTACCACTATAATATAATTGAATAATGATTCCAATCGGATGAGACAGAACTGAACAGTGAAAAATGCAGTAATGTACAAGCTTAAGAGCTAAATATAGACACTTGCTGCTCCGCCCACCTCAAGTTACAAGGAGCCCACTCAAGTCTGGCAATGGTCATATGTATGCGTACTTACTGACTTTCAAGTTTATAATTAAATAAAATTAATACTATTCATCCCAACACTTACTGTGACAGGACCTGCATGAAAACCTACTTTGTGTAGATGCAGCATACCTGTCAAAAATAAAATTTACTACTACTACTACTACCCATTCAGATTGCACCACGTCATCATATCACCAGCATATATGCGCTTGTTTAATATAATAGAGGTTTCCAATTGAAAGCAGCATGATATTGCTAGATATCACTCTATGCACCTACATGGTATCCAGATCACATGCCAGGTGATATTCAGTGGCCACAAAACGTATAAATGTAACTTCCGCATGCGTGATTCACTTCCGGGTACGTAAGAGAATTGGGGGTCTTCGTGCAGACTGATGATTGTGATATTAAACATACTTGTAATGTGTGTATTTGCATGGCTTCAGTGTTTCTGTTTGCTATGCTAATGATATTCATGGTTTACTTACTGTACTTATAGTGATACGATATTATGATGACGTGGTGCAATCTGATTGGGTTACAGCATGTACTATATATGTACATGTACATGTACCGTATACCGGATATGACATCGACATTCATGATGTGACGTGACTCGTACTCGCACGCGCACTTTCCTATAAAAGCTCCATGGGCCACGCATCTCCAGACAGACAATCACAGTCTGCATTGGGAGAGGCGACAAATTTTTGGAATCGAGAATCACGATTTCTATCCGGGAACCTTTCGTGATAAAGATTGATGGGAGATTGCTAGGCTGTACTCGTAGCTATCCAATCGTCAAATCTGATGTGAGCGGGTGGTAGTTTGCTGTATTATGTAATAATTATCATGTGGTTGGTTGGTGTTGCCAATATAGAAGGTGTTAGAATGCATAATTAATTTTAATGTGAACACCAGTGCTTCTCAGAGTAAGGGCTAAGGGCCCATGGAGACTAGTGAGTGTTTCATACAGAACCTATAATATAAGTCAGCAAGCATGGGATCTGAAAATTCTGGGGGGCAGAAACCAATACAATATTAGGGTTCTGGAGGGGGAGGGGGGATATAGGCGGAATTCCAGGGCCCCCCATGCTCTGTATGAAACCCTTGTGACCATTATAGATAAGTCCACTGTTATAGAAGAGTACTACTCTTCAAACTTACTGCCATAGCGATTGCGGTGACTGTGTCCATTGGGCTGCTGACTAGCGGTGTCTTTAGGGTCAGCGTCCTAGTCAGAGCCGAGGTAAGATCCTGCATGTGAGGTTGGCCATTACAGGAATCAATTATCACCAAAAAATTAGAAGGTTTGTACAAGTATAAGATATCCATCCAATACTTCCACGAGGTATTGATGTGTCTTGCATGTAGTAGGAACCGGAAACACCTGTCAACTAGCAAACCAGACCCTTCCTCTCCCCCCCCCTAATGTGCAATAGTGTTCCACGATAATATTGACATAACAGTACTATATCGATGGAGTGTTATGAGATATTGATGGAAGCATGAATCGGATTCAATGACTGTTTTGAGTTTTACCAACAGTGTCCATTAGACCTTGTTTATGAATTGTGGTTGGTTCGTTTTGTCTTGCTAATAATTAATTAACTGTACTGTGCACCTCTGAAGATTTAGGTAATGGAAATAGAGTATGCATTAAATTGTGATGTTGGAATCGGAGATGAAGGGTGATCTGGAAAATTATGGCGTACTTACCACTTGCGACGCAGTGAAGTCTATAAAGCCGGGTAACATGACGAAATCACTAGAGAGAGAAAGAAAAGAGAAAGTGAATTTAATATAGCCTTCTCTCGGGTCGAGTGGCATGAACGGCACCCCAAATTTTCGCTTGCTATTATGACATGCTTTTAGATCACCAGTATCTTCTATGGTTGAAAATTTTCGCGGTGCCGTTCTTGCCACTTGATCCATAATTTAGCTGGTGCTACAGCATGATTTGTTGTTATCGGTCAAATTCACAAGGAGGCTACTGAATAAGATCCAGTTGTACAATTACATTCACAACTCGTGATGAACAACGAAAAACATCGTCTTTCAACTTATTTATGTATTTTCACATGCATGTAAGCTTACTCATCTTAATCACTCACTTGTAGGTGAGACCCTCTGCCCCGCCAAACATCTGAGCTCCCGTCATACCGTCCTCTGGAACGTAGGCCGTGCCGCGAGAGATTAGGTACTCAGCCATGAGGCTCGGCTCGGCCTGCAACTGATAATTTATACGAGACATTTCTATGTAGTTGCCTCCAACAGAAATTCACCAACAATGCCTCATGTATAGTTGAGTAAGGGGATCCGAGTAAAGCACACGTGGACGCGGTATTTATATGTGCGATATTAAAAAAATGGAAGGTAAAGGTCCCCAGGTGCAACTCACCGACGGAAGTGCAGTGGTGGGGGTGGGGTGGGTTTGGCTTGGCTCTTCTCGAGCTAGCTACGTAGCTCTGCCACTCTGACACGTCACTGCAATAAATTCCACGGCTCAGCTACAGATTTGGATCTAGATGCTCGCCAATTCAATTAGGACGCTGCTGATAAAATCCTTGGAGCGACGTCAAGCTGTAAAAATTTAATTAACAAATTCACACTACTGAATGCCACACCCTCAAACTTAAAGTGCGCATGCGCAGTTGATATTCACTTTCGGACATGCGATTATCTACAAAGCAGAAATCGACCAAGAGCTTAGTATAGGCTCTATAAGCCCTTGAATACGGCACACTTATTAATCTGTTGACATGATGTAGCCATACGATATTACGCATCACAGGTCGGTAAGGGTCGACTGCTGCTGGCGTGTCGAGCGCGGACTCAACTAGTACAGTCTCTATGACATATTATTGTTAATGATTTTATGTCTCAATGATACTGGGATTCATTCAGATGTGATTTGGAATACTATCGAGCGCTTGTATTGTTGCGTAGCACGGCCACGCCCTTTTATCTAGGCACCGCGCACGCGATCACGTGACTCGCTGACTCGACCGATTCGCGGCTTCATCGCCGCCGATCGCAGCAATGACAACGTCAAATAAACTCTCTGGAGCAGAAGGCCCGTATGATCAGTGTGGTGAGATTTGATTTGATCTCTATTGAAATTTAATTGTTCAATATCCTAGAATGATTTATAGCTACAGTAGTGGAATACCGTAACAATTGATGGGTGGGTCCGCCCCGATGCGGTGGTCTCTCAGTACATCTACCTAGTTGTAGCTATATAAACTTAAGCCTTGGATCTGGGAAATTATTTACACATAGACCAACCACGTCTAATGCAATGTCATAAGGTAACCAGGCATAGTGAGTGGTGAGACAATCATTGCTGAGCCTGTCCTCGGACACATGATTCAAATTTTGTTGTGAATTTACAGTAACTTACAGTGTTGCTTACATAATAATTTGCTATAAGCTTAATTATGGTGCCAAAAGTGTAATTTTAGTGATAGCATTGATCAGAATAGTACTTCAATCCATCAGCAAGAATCTACCTAGCTATAGAGCGACTGCGTGTGACGTCATCACCCATATAGCTAAACCAATGCCAGTAAATTTTCATGTAAATTCACTTCTGCATGGCAAGCAAGACTCGCATACAAACGTGCGCCGTACTCGAGCCACAGTTACAGTTAAAATAGCTCAGGGAGTGTCAGCTTAATAATAATATCCTCCATCTCTTCTCTTTCCGACTCAGCTTTCCAATGATATTGTACACATGTACCATCGCTAAGCAATGATGCATGTAGCTATCTATAGTGTCAAAATTTTTTGATGCTGATTGGATGCTGCATGGTTACAACCACATGCAGACCCTTGACAATGTGATCATAGTGAGCTTTTCTATAATAATAATAATACATGTAGACCTATACCCATAATAATTACATATTATGCGTGCATGGCTTTATGCACAACACAATGACATGCATGCTGCAGGTGTATATTTCAACTGGGAGCCCCCACCACCGGTACCTCAGGTAAATTTTAATAATATTGTTAATGAGCTTGCTGTACTATAAAAATTAATATTGCAGAAAGAAACAGGTGGACAGCGCAGGAGAATGGAGTAACGTACCGTATAGATAATTTCTGACAGTGCATCAATCACTTCGATCCAAATTGCAATTCATGACCATGCACACTAGTCTTCTTATTATCCGACAATCACCAATCAATCTGTGATCCTATAAAAATATTAATTATTATTATTTCACAATAGCAATGGTATAATAATTATTATGACATTATTATAATGTCATTAGAAAAATGGTGCACAAAAGATACTATGTCATGTAATTATAATAATTATTATGAAAAGTGACGTAAATTACTGAACTTTTATCATGAAGCAGTAATGTGAGATGGTTGTATCTAAAAGCAGTCCCTTCTCTCCCTTGCCTTTTGCAGCATAATTATTGGAAGTTAAGTGATGGAGAAGATAACGATAGCTTTAGGTATAACGAAAAGAGTGTGCATTAATTAAATTTTGATGTATATGCAGGGTGACTTAGAAAATTATTATAGCTCACTTATATACCACTTGTGATGCAGTGAAGTCTATAAAGCCAGGTAATATGACGAAATCACTGGAGAGAGAGAAAGAAAAGAGAGAGAGAGCAAACTACAATGTAATTTTAATACAACCTTCTTTCGGGTCAAGTGACATAAATGGCACCTCAAAATTTAATTTGCATGCTATATTATGGGTTCTTCTGTATTGGCGGTGTCGGGCGCCATTTGTGTCATTAAGTCCCTTTCTAGATAATTATCGGGTGCTACAACACATGCAATCTGCTCTTCTGCTCAAATTCACATTGCAAGGAGGCTATACCAACAGGATCTGAACTGATCCAGTTGTATTAAATTCACATATTAAAATCATCAATTTCACACGATTATTTCACATAAATGAACTAGTGCTCATCTTGATGATCCTGACATAATTTTGTAGGTGAGACCTTCTGCCCCGCCAAACATCTGAGCTCCTATCATCCCATCCTCAGAAACGTAAGCCGTTCCACCTCCGCCATGAGGCTGGGCTCGGCTTGCAACTGGTAATTATGAGACAGTTCAAAATTATAGAAATTCACTGAACAATACTACACACACTTAATAGTCCACATGATTTTGTATGGCACACACGTCGTGGAGGGGGGGGGGGTATTTATGTGCACTAAAATTTTAATGGGAAGTCTATATCTATGGTCTCACCCAGGTGGACAGAAATTTACTTGGATCTGGACAGAAGTGGTGGGGGTGGGTTTGGTTTGGCTAGCTGCCCAGCCACTCATGTCACTGGGTTGCAAATTGTCTCTGAATCTGTTCCTGCAGATGTTTGTTCATTCAATTCTAGTACGTTGCTGACCATATATATCACTTCCTTAGAGCGACGTGAAGTTGTACAATGGTTACACAAAACCGTGGAACTGTGACTACCATGGTTCTTGACGATATAATCAAATGGACCTCCTTTTATTGCTATTTAATCAATGGGCTTTTCCATTTAATAGTGATACACCCCCATGGAAGATCTAGAGCCATAATTATTTCTGAGGGGTCTAAATTTAGCTATGTCATTTTAATGAGTTCTTGACGGGTAAAAGTAGGTTTTTAATGAAATCTTGATGGATAAGTACCCAATTTTAATGAAATCTAGATGGTTACCATGAAGACAATAATAAATGCTGCAGCAGGCAACACTCTGGACCCACATCACGTGATCTATATGTGCACTATTTAACTTTTGCGCACATGAATGCCATAATATAGAGTAAGATCTTAGAGATGTGTACGTTTCACTTACCGGTTGGAGAGAAAACCCTAAAATAATTATTAATTATGTAAAGGAAACGGATGTTGGCATAGTGACTCGCGATCGCTGATCGAGCGAGGACTGCTACACCCAGTGTATTATATATTATGCGCATTCGAGGACTGTGATTCCGCCTTCTTTCGCTATGAATTTGGTGCCGGGGAGACGGCGAGCTACTTGTACATCAGCATTCCATATCAGATTGGAGGTAAGACCATAGAACTATTATGAGGTTTGAGTCACATAAAAAGTTGGTAGCTAGCTATATAGCTAGTAGTATAACTTATTGAAGCCGGGGCCATATCAGATTGGAGGTAAGACCATAGAACTATTATGAGGTTTGAGTCACATAAAAAGTTGGTAGCTAGCTAGCTATATAGTAGTATAATTGAAGCCGGGGCCATATCAGATTGGAGGTAAGACCATAGAACTATTATGAGGTTTGAGTCACATAAAAAGTTGGTAGCTAGCTATATAGTAGTATAATTGAAGCCGGGGGTGTGATTCAAATGCTACATACTCTTGCTCAGTGAGTCTGACTACACCAGTTCAGTATGAAGGAGTCTCGGATGATGGTTATAGTCACGATCTCGCTATACTCAGTTCTGGGATTGAACAGTTAGTTTCAGGTGCTCAGGAAGTTATTTTCAGCATCAAGTAGCTAACATAGTAGATATCTGTGATACATGTAATTGTATATCATTAGTTTTCCCTAGAGTAGTCACAATTCTGAAATCTTGTAGTTGAATTGACAACCGTGACTAAGCCTAAAGAGATCATCACATGCTAGCTTACCTGTAGCCGAGTCCTGATACATGTAGCTACCTTATTTGATATTGGGCATTGATAATAGTCAACTTGGCATTTGTTCCAAACGGTCACGGATTGTATAGTACTATATAAATGAACCTGTCAATGGTATGCCCATGCAGTATCCCCTCCCTCTCCAAGTGAGGGCATACTGTGATATAGGGGATTTGACAATGATCATTTCGATAATTCAATTGCCCCAGGGTTGGAGCAATAATATTTGCCTGTCAAATCCCCTATTCAGTACCCTAGGAGAACATAGGGGATTTGATTGCTTTTGCTGTGATGTGGTAATCGCAGTCTTGCGATCGAACCACACCCCCTAGCTTATAAATAGAATATAACAGAAACTCAAATGCCCCACCTTCTCCTGTAAAAACCTCTTTTGGTAGCTACCCCTTGATTTTGCATGGGAGGGAGGTAGTGGGACATGCTCAGGCTGTTGACAGGTGCATAACGGCCCCCGCTATTTGTTTATATACAGGATAAGATCACAAGAATGTTGCATACTACGTACTCTGCACCTGGTCGGCTGATCCGTGATCAATTGCCATAGCTAATGATGGAACATGATGGATGACGGCATGTGACGTGATCAACCACTGGGCCACGTGGCCATCTGGCTCAATCTGCAGGCGGCTCGTCCGCATATCGGATTATCTGTATCCTCGAGCACGAACGGTGGTGAGTCGTGGTATAGATAGCTATATATACCAAGGGTCTCTGGTTGATGGCATATACCAGAAACCCTAGAGCCTATAACTGACTTTCTGGGGAGCCATGCACACACATGCACATACATGTACACGTCCTCAACTAGCTTCTTGATATCTGCATGATATCATACCTCCCTATTATGCTACCGAGCTAGTGGGAATCTCCTATGTGCTATAAGATTTTTGAGTCCTGGCAACTAAATTTAAGGTAGCAATAATAATAATTATTATGATTCCAATTAATGCCCGGTGACCTGCATAGCTTGTGCAAGATCTACAAGATGTTGCAGGCTTGTTACAAGATTACACACTGATTAACGATTATTATTATTAATTCTAATTAATGCACCAACATGTGAAATTTTAAGCCAATAAATGTACTCATTGAGCTGTGGTCGCTATATATTAATATTATAGCTATATTATAATAGCAATAGTTGTAAAATCAGCTGAACATGCAATATTAATGAATTATGATGCCACACAATGTCATACATGTATGTAGGGTATCCTTGTAGACATGGTATTATGGCTGATGAGGATATAAATGGTATGTGGAGCTCTATAATATATTATAATTTTTATACATGTATACAATTATTATGTGGGCTAATATTGAATCATAGACCCAAACAGTAACTATCAGAGTGAGGCTGATAATACTTTTACCACCCCTAAACAAGACTCGAATCAGATCCCAGCTACTTCTTCTCGTGAGTATAATAATAGTTATATAATAATATAGTGGCATGTACCAAGCACGTATAGCTAACGACAATTGAGTGCACAGTGGTTATCATAATGACTGTATGTTTATGCAGACCATATAGGTACTGTAAGTGCTCCACAAAATTGTCCAAAATCCCTCCTTAGTCAGCAATTAAAACCATTTGTTCAATTGCAAGATGCAGGTGAGTCAGAATATAAAATAAATATTATTATTGTAACAATGGTGCCCTATAGATACAATGTTATACTGTAGGTGACGATGACCAGACAGTGCTGATGGAGGAACCCCGATCACCTCAGGTATTACACATGGCATTGTAATAATTACCTTAGGGCTATGATTATTTGCAGGTACAAATTTTAGCAGATTCGGAAATAGTGTGTTTAGCGGGTACTCATTTTCAAAATTAGCATTCTATTGAAAATGTTGAAAAAATTAATATTTGTGGGTACAATTTTTAGCGAAAATTGGGCAATTGCTAATTTTGCTAAATTTAGTACCCGCAAATACATTACATGTATTCTTGCCTTAAGGTAATTGCTATACTTATTCACAATTATTACATTGTATTATAATAATAATATTATTATTGTAGGAAGAAGCAGGTGCACGTGCACACTGTGTGGGAGACTAGCACGACCATAATTATATTTCTGCCGTTCCAACAATCATATATCACTTTTCAATTTGATTCACATCTGATTCATACACTAGTAATTATTGCCAGCTGCCGCACTAATCATATATACAATTGTGTGATTCCATATTTATTGCAAATCATGTCGTGTATAATGTCATTAGAAAAAAAGGTGCACAAAAGATAATTACCAGGATTATGTCATCCTTGAAAAGTGACGTGTACATTTAAAAAATATCACTATGAAGCAGTAACATGTGATGGTTGTGTCCAAAAGCGGTCTCTCCTCTCCCTAGCCTTCTGCAGCATGTCAGAAGCCACCGAACAGCTCGAAAGCGACAGAGACGACAACGACAGCTCGTCCACCTCCCTACCTCTCCTTCCGTCTAGACCACTCGATGACCTCTGACCTCCCTCCCTTCGTCCTCCTCGACGATCGCTAGAGCCCAGACCACTATCCGGTGGTTGATGATAATCACCGTCTAAATTAGTAGGGGCACCTCGAGGATCAATCGAGTGAGAGGCAAGCTTCGATCGAATCTCGTTCACTTTGAACTGGCTATGTTGTTGTAAAGCATTGGCCCTGTCGTTGTGTAGCTGGCTGAGATTAGTGGGTGGAGCCACCCGTCCGGAACGCCCCGCCCCTAGAGCACCAACACCACCACCCAGTACAGCTGATGAGCGAATATGAGACCCACACGTTTCACAAGACTTCACGTTCGAACGAGATGACTTAGCAGATGATACACCAGATGTCTTAGTGTACTGTTGTGAAGAGGTCAACATAAATTTTTTTGTCGCGTGCTGGGCACGAAGCTGTGATGTAGAAGGTTGCTTGCTGTGGCTGTCGAAGAGTAGCTTACGAACGGGGCTGGAGTACGAAGTCTGAGGTGGCCTTACGGTCGTTTTCTTAGGCTGAGGTACGTGTACACTGATAGGTGCCGTTTTGTGGGCCTGTGATTTGTGAGTAGTGTGATGGTGTGAGGGTTGTGAAGATGGTGCATGTGTGAGGTTGTGAGTTGGCTTGGAGTGAGGTATGGTGGATGGGCGTGGCACCAGGATATTACGAGGTCCGAGATTGTCCGAAATTGACTGAGCATGAGAAGGTGCTTCGTTAGTGGTCGAACTAACGATAGGGGTGTCCCCTTTTTGATGACCACTATCGACTTTCCTAGGCGGTGGTGGAAATATTGGCACTTTACTTCTCATGTCTCGACGATATTTTGGCGAAACTGGAGGGTAGGGCAACTCTACAGATTTCACCACACCCCTATCTCCTCCCATTTCCGGTTTGGAGGGAGAAATGAACAGTCCCCCATCTGACGGAGTTGTAGTGTCCAAATGATGTCGACTCTGTTGGCCAGGGACAGATTTCCTCAGCTCAGGAGTCGGAACACGTCCCTCGATAATTTCACCCTCTCCTCCTCCCAAGCTAAAGGCATTTGGTCGTGGTATGCTTTTCAACCTTCCCACCTCCACACCAGGCTCCAGAAATTTGCTGAGCTCAGCATCACCACGGCCACGAGTCTTTACGTATAAACGGCCATCCTGGGGTTGTGATGGTGGTGGTGTACTTGTGCGAAATTTAGTGCCATAGTCTTGCAACGAGCTCTCCCCATCGTCAGAAATTGTCTCGAAATCCCAGCTTTCCTCGACATCTTGAACCTGCATTCGAACATGATCTCCATCTCTTTTCACCCCCAAAGGAGCTGCAGTCTTGGTAAAAAGTTGTGGTGAATGATATTGTTTCTTTACTCGATCTTGCAACCTTCCAACGTCAAGGCGACCTTGATTTTGGCTGAAATGCTGATCTCTTTTGTCACGAGGTACATGTACGTGTACTTCATCACCTGCACCGTCTGATGTTGGTTGTGATGATATCTCAGTTGGAGTTTGGTCTTCAGAACTAGAAGGTGGTGATGTCATACTTGATGCAGTGACGGAAGAAGAAGAGTCTTGGTCGACATTGTCGTGATGTGTGGTGGAGAGATGGTAGGGAGGGAAGTGCACTCTCTGGGCTCTGGTGCGGTAGTCATCAGCTCTCTGACGAAGCTCTACGAGCTATAATGAGAGGGGAGAGGGAGAGAGAGAGAGAGAGATCACTTGTGAACCAGTATGCCTCTAAGGCCGTTATTTTCAAACACAATAATAATTATTATTATGGTACTCTTATGGAAACGCATTGTTTAGTGACAGAACACACATTGAAATAGAAACTGCCTGGTGAATAAACTTGTTGACAGTACCTCAAAATAATGAAAACAAACTTTCAACTAGAGTCAGACATCTGTACCACCATGCAACAGGTACACATAGTACAGTGGCTATTACAATTCCCCATTGGCTCAAATGATCTTGATTACTAGGGGCACCCCATTGAATTTAAAAATATTTTCAATTTTAAGTCCACTACTAGGGACACCCCTCACTCTGATAAAGTTTGATTACTAGGGGCACCCCTCTAGAACACTAATAGAGATTCCCAATAACACATCCCAAAATAACTCCCAGAATGAACCGATAAAAGGTTGCAGGGACAATCCCAGGCTGCCCATAGGAAGCTGGCTAATAGGATTTAAGTGGAAACGGGGCCTCCACTACATATTTCTGGGGAAGTAATTCCCCAAATGACAAGAAGAATCCAATCTATACATGTAATGGAACCTTCCATGCTTCCTCTACACATGTGCAATCATGTAACAATTATAACCATGGTGATAAAGTTTACTTATTCATCACAAATGAGGAGCTTTTTAATAAGGCTAGGCACCCAAACACCTTCTGCTGGGATTAGGTTTACTGCCTGAGCAGGCAAATAAAATGGATGGCCGCCCCTTAGGTTTGGGATTGCATTGGTAATAGAAGATGATTTATAACGTCATGTAGATGAACCTAGTGAATTTTTTCGTGCATATCTTGTACCTGATCGAACCATGAGACAGCGGCTGATGGTTGTGGAGGAAGTGGTCGTTGTCGTTGTTGTTGTTGTTGTTGTGAGGGCTGATCGGTAGCGGCAGGTGGCCGTGGGGACGATCCTTCAGCCTGTAGCAGGACAGGACGATTAATAGTAAATAAACATGAAACTTCATTATTATAATTAATATTATTACCCCACCGATAGTATAGTACTCCAAATGTACAGATACATGTACATGTGTAGAGAGAGTACAATGCACATATACATGCTACGGATGACTAATAATTATTATTTGCAGAGAGAGAGAGAGAGAGAGAGAGAGAGAGAGAGAGACCTCTACACTCATACCTTCATGAAGAGCTCTGGATGGGGTGCTCCCTTCCACGCTCCTCTCTCGTACACAAAGTCCAACGGCGACATAAAGTTCGCCGAATACTCTGAACCCCACCTGGCTATGGGCATGTGTGCTGGTAGTGGCTTGTGTTTGAGCAGTCGTGGGTCAGAGCTGTCCGTTAGAACCTGGGGATTGCCTGCAACTACATGCATGTACACAACATGTAAATACATTTTCAATATCACAATAATATTATTTACATATACCCCTTAATCAGAACGTTAGATTTATGCAGTAGTTTCAGCTACTTACTTAGAAAGGTATATCATAATTAAATCAGATGTGTATACGTGCACATGTACATGTACTTTGTACATACATGTACGTAATCAAGAGCATACCGTATAGCCGGAAATATTGGCGGGCATTAAATTTGGCGGTTGAGCCCAAAATCGCTATTGAAAGAATATTGGCGGATTTAAATTTGGCGGTTCGGTACGGGATCGCCATACGTATATATGCGAGTAGGAAATTTTGGCGGATTTTAATTTGGCGGTTGTAATAATAGACCGCCAAACCGCCAAATTTAATTCCCCGCCAAATTTTCCGGCTATACGGTAAGCATGTATGGATGTGCCTTCATGCTTTCAAAGGTAAAGCGCACTTCAATGGCTCTGCTATTTCTCCATCTACTTGTCTGAGTAGGGGAGGGGGGAGGTAGGCACTGGGATGTTCTTCTACTACGATTTGTGAAAGATGAGCCTTCTAAACTATCATGAGGATGAGTAATTGTGGCAGGTATCATTTTACCAGCCTCTACCCCCTAAGCCCCCTTCTCTACCAGCGCTCTAGCTACGAATAGCAGATTCAAGGCTTTGCAATAAAAAAAGTAGCTAAAACAAAACATATTATTATACAACATGACTTTCAGTAAAGACTGGCTGTTGCAAGAGTGCCTAAATTTGCTTCACTAGCAGATCAAAACATTTAAGCATGTATATACAATGTATGTATATCATGCACTATATTTACTACTCCAGTTCTTTGCTACAGAAATCTCTAGGATTACAAGGTGCTTGGTGTATGGTAGTTCTACTCAAGATAATTTTTGGTAGCGTAGGGGAACAAGGCTATCATTTTACATAACCATGCGGTTTTGGTTTGACATAATTTTCTTGATGGATACTGTTTTTAAAAATCTTCCCTGAATTCCATGAACTTCACGGGTGTACTCATGCGTACACTGCGTGTAGGAGAGGAAGCCTTAGTACAAGTCATCCATAAAAAATAATTATTGATTGCCCCAACTACACGTAAATGTACACAAAAAAAGCAACTCGACAGAAAATTAACTCGTTCCAGAATTTTTTTTTTTTAATCTTGACACTCCTTTTCCTATGCACTGCAAGTACTGTATATTGCAGATGATTCATACTAACAATGAAAATTTCCAATTTACCATACTCACCTATCTCATTCTTCTCCTTCTTGTTACCCTCTGCCTTCCCCTTGATTGCACCACTAGTTGATGATGGAACAGACCACGCCTTAAACTGCCTCTTATACTCGGACACGAATACCTTACTGCTGTGCCGACCGCCGCCATGAGCAACTTTATGTTTCTTCGATGCATGATGGTGACTTGCATGATGATGATGGTTGTGGTGATGATGGCTTTTAGGCTGTTGCTGTCACCATAGATATCACTGTATCTGAAGGCTCAGTATCCACACCGCTAGAATGGAGCTGTCATTGTCACACAGGTCGATGATAAAGTCTGCTCTTGCGAGCTAGTCTCGAAACCAGATCGCTCCCACTGCACGGTTAGTTCTTTCAGGATAAACACGCGGGAGGGAGGGTCTGCAGATCTGGGAGACTGCTTTGGATCCCGATTATGCAAGATGTACGTGACATCACGCATTGGGGTCCGCCCATACGATATGTCGGGAGTCAGCCAGTTAACGTTCTTTTTTGCTGTTAAGCAAGCTAAAAACCTTCTCTACGATCGAATTAGACTTTGAAAGGTATCCAGAGGTACTAAATTCAAAGAGAAAACTTCGATCTGGTGGTCAAACATGTGACGTCACTCGTGTTCTGCGATCTGATTGGCCCGACAAGATCTGTGCACGCGGATCCAAAATGGTAGGCAATCTCCCGGACCCTCCCTCCGAGCAGCTAGCTAGCTAGGCCCGTGGTGTGCTTTATTTAGAAAGTGTAGCCTGTCCACACGGGAGCCTTTATCTTGACCATGTGGCCGTGGCCCTACAGTAGGATTGGTGTACATACCACTACCAGGTAGTCCATATTATCCATAATATTATTATCTCAGCACACTCAACTTTCGAAAAATTTGCGCACCTTTTTCATTTAATATTATCATGCGCTCCTGTGCAGACCCTATATGGTAAGGTGTGGTTTAACCAGTTTACACAACTACATATCTATAATAATATTATTATTACATGATTATAGCCTTTCCCAGGCCTCTTTATTTTATACACGCGATCTTATTTACGCGAAATTATTGTGAAGAGCGAGCTCTCTTTAGCGCTATAGCCTCGTTCCCAGGCCACTCCCCTCGCGCGCGTTGAAAAAGATCGGGGAGACCATGGATAATATATATGTACACGTACATGGATAGGAAACGCGTACGTATACGGAGTAGTCCACGGAGGTTGTGATACACCATCCGTGTAACGCGAAATTAATGGTGGAAGCTGGTCGCTAATGAAATAGTTTTGGTCACCCACCGAGACCGCAAGAATGTAAGTTAGTGTATCTATCGTTTTTAAGTAGTTTTCAATACAGAAGGTCCGTTTACGCCCTTCTAGAGATTAAGGACGGTTATTGCCGCTTTTGGTGGCGGTTACTATGGCAGCCATGTGGCCTAAACGAGGGAGTCACAAATCTAGTGACTCTAAATCTCAAAAGCAACTTGCCTTTATCTATAGCTAACTCTAGCCAGAATTCTATAGCACTAGGGCCATTCTACTGGGATGTTTATTTACTGGCCGTCAGTTTCCTGTGCTTTCTGCTTAGCAGCCTGTCCAAACTTCAAGGCTTCTAACATCTTGCATTAATTGTAATAGCAAAACTTGTGATTCATAATCTCCAAACCTATGAAGTTATGTGGTTTATTTTAGCATTCATGAGGTAGCCAGAGGATTAATCTACGTAGATGTGCATAGCCCTGTACTTTTTGCTGGAAATAAAGCTGCATATTCTTGCTGCTAATAATGTTATAGGCTGCACTTTGGTCCAGTATGCATATGCATGCATAAATATGTGATCACAGCTGTATGTGAATGCATTGATCGTACATAATAATATTTATATTATTAGGAGCGATGGAACAGACACAGTCAGACAATTCAACATCTTCAGTGTTGACCCCTATTGATAATAATATAATCCGCACACATGCTATTAGAAAAATCAAAAGGAATAAAAGAAACCGGAGAGCATTATTTCACCGTAGGAAGTATGATATTAATAAGCGTAGATCCCAGCATGCAGTAAACACTCCAACATCTATGTCATACCCTCCTAATCAATGCCAGAAAACTGTAGCTTCATCCACACCAGAATGTCCTAATGCTATTACTTGTACTTCTACGTCACCTCTTAATCAACAACAGCAAACTATTATCCCCAAGTCGTCTAATCAGCCAGTAATTGCATCATCAGTATCAGAGCCTAACTCTCCTAATGCCATAATAACTCCCACTTCTACACCATTTACGAGTCAACAAGAACAAATTATTCTTTCCGAGTTATCCAATCGGCCAATTACAGAAGGACTCACATCATCAGTATCAGAGCCTGACTCGAGTAGCACTTATCGATATCACCCTAACGTTGATTTTTTCCAACTTCAAGAATCACTTTCAGATATTGATCTCGGTACAGATTGGAAAGTTGTACACAACAACAAAGGTATCCATTTGTACAAAATCAAGATGGGCCAGATATCTCAACCAGTGATCGAAAGATCAGTTTCCATCAATGTTTCCATGTCCTGGCATGCTCATGCAATGGGGAAGCTGCTGACGCATGCGACCTGCCAGTTATTACGCATGTTTCCACAAAGGATTTCGAGTATTGCCATAGTTAAAGAGATTGCAGATGCCATAGATAGAGCCCATATTTGCCCAGGAAATCCAGATCCAGAGATGGTTGAATTATTTGAGAGAAGAGGCCACTCGATCACTACTGCTGACAACCACAATATGCAAGCAGCATATATCGATGTGGTAGATGTAACTAACAGTAATGGAGCCCTGTTTGCCCGTACAGTTCGCCATAATGAGTGTGATATTTTATGCCAGCAAAAGGAAAGACATCCACACATGTGCTCAGCATGCCAGCTATACAGAAGTAACTTGCGTGTAATGAGATGGCGTTCTCAGCAGTGTGATAGTCTTGCAGCTAGTAGAACAGCTCACAACAGCCACACAAACATCCGCTTTTTAAATGTGAAGGAGATGGAGGAGAGATTGAGAAATGTCCAGCAAAAGAAGAAGATTGTGACTGCCAAGGTTCAAAAACTAGAGGAGAAAATGAAGAAAGATATTGATGAGAATGGAGTAATGCTAAGTGAACCAGAAGTTGAGGTTGTGAGGGATTTGATTGAGGATGCATCAGATACTATGTATCGCTTTCCTAAAGACTCGGTGCAATATATTTTATGGGAAGAGCAGAAAAAGTACAATGCCTTGAAAGACAAACGACAGATGAGGTGGCATCCCTTAGTGATAAGATTTGCTCTAAGTCTTAAGTATGCATCTACAGCTGCATTTCAGCAGGTAACAAAGCTGGGATTCCTTGCGTTACCTTCAGAGAGGACTCTACGAGACTATACACACTGGTGCTCTATCAAGACTGGTATGCAAGCACCTTTCATTAACCAACTAAAGCATGCAATCAAAGAAGAGAAAATCACTGAAGACAAGAAACAATTCTGTCTTCTAATGGATGAAATGAAGATAAAAAGTGGTCTAGTATTTAGCAAATCATCAGGCAAGCTCATTGGGTTTTGTGACCTCAGTAACGTCAATACAGAAATAGACGATTTGAGTTATTGCTTATCCGGTGAATGCACTAATCAGCCAGCAAAGCTTGCATCCCATATGCTAGTCTTCATGGTCCGTCCAGTGTGCAAACTATCATTGTGTTTCACCATTGCAATGTATCCGAGTAGTAACATCACAGGAAACAAGCTTTATCCAATTGTATGGGAAGTGATCGAATCATTGGAAATGAACCTACTGCAAGTTATTTCAGTCACCAGTGATGGTGCCAGCTCGAATCGCAGATTTTATAAGCTATGCAAAGATGGAGGAGCAAATCACAAGACAAGAAATCCATTTGACCCCAACAGACACATATTTTTTTTCTGCGATGCTCCTCACCTTCTGAAGACAGCTCGGAACTGTTTCAGTAATTCTCATTGTCATTTGAAGACTCGCAAACTTGAAGTAAGTGTATCACAATTATCCTAATTATTGTATATTACTGAAACACTACTCCTAATCAACTCAGAAAAATGGGCATTCCATCTCATGGAAGCATATTGAAGCACTCTATCTTATGGAAATGAATAGCACAACTCCCGGGGTTAGGCTTTGTCACAAACTCATGAAGTACCATGTATGGTTAACTCCCTATGCGAAGATGAAAGTCAATCTAGCTGCTCAAGTAAGCTTAATGGTACTTTGCTTTTTCCTATATCAACTATGCATGTATAATGTTATAGGTACTCAGTGAGACAGTTGCTTCAGCTCTTCAGATCTTAACCAAGGATGATACAGTCGAGACAAGATTATTCATCCGAATGATGGATCGTTTTTTTGACTGCTTGAATGTCAAGTCCCCTCGACAAGGCATTCTAGAAAGAAAGGAATACCGTCGTCCATACTCCAACCCTAACGATCACAGATTCAAGGTTTTCTCCAAATCTCCAGCATACATATTTATGCATATTTATACATACACACCCACAGTCGTACATACACACACACAGCATCAGTCACACACCCCTACACAAATATACTTGTACTCACACACACACACTGCACTCAGTGGCTGGAAAATGAATTTATGGGATATCTAAGGGAATGGCAAGAAGAGTTAAGAATGAAGTTTCCATCAAAGAAAGAGAGGAATAAGAGATGTTTGAGTCGAGAGACACTGGAAGGACTACAAATGACAGGTATGCAACTAGAACTGTAGACGATGAACATTATGGCGCATGACCTTGATTATTAACCATTTCTATTATATTATAGTGAAGTCATTTTGTGAACTGGGACCACACCTTATCAAGACAACAGGGAATTATCTGTTGAGTGAAGTTTTCTCCCAGGATCCCCTTGAGCGCTACTTTTCTAGGCAACGTAACAGAGGAGGAGGCAATGATAACCCCACAGTTCATCAATTTCAAAAAAATGCAGCAATTCTTTTGCAGAAGCAACAACTTCACTGGGACAACAAGAGTGCTAATATAGAGCCTACTAAACAAAATCCAACAAATAGAGCATGCATGGAACCTCTTCCTAAACGGCCTAGGTATGCAAAGTAACTAACATTAACACACACATGTACTTATCATATTATTATTGTGCTTCCTTTTCCGTATTTTTTGCTTTTAAAGTCCTCCTTGTCCCGTGCTTAACAAATTCTTGTTGTTGTTGCTGCATGGTGTAGCACTTAGCAAATGAGTTGCACCTTATTGTCGTCCAAAGTTTAACAACTTCTTTCAGTAATTCAAGGCTATATGATTCATATCTTGATGGAATCTTATGGCAAAGTTGGTCCCAACTGTCTAGGAGTGATGTATCCTGTAAAACGTCTTCAATGATGGCATGTTGATGGTCCTCATTGGGTTGAAGTGACGTAGTGCTGAGGTGTTGGCGAGCTTTGTACTCAACTGATTTCATGAAGTCCAATACCTGTACATGTATGGCAGCAAGCATAATACCCATTGCTATGTAGTTGCTAATTATAATACAGAATACTGGGTATATGTGATACAGTCCATCCATTATCAGGAGCATATGAGCCGCCAAGAAGCGTCCGACTATACGGTAGGGTTGGCTGTAGCATATGCACTTAGTCTGTTCTTCCTTATTTGGAATGTACAGCTGTTGCAGTGAATAGCTTTGGCAATTGGACAAGCCACACTAATACCCTGCAGCTGCCCACTCCATATAAGGTAAAGCAGTACGAATGAACTTTGCCTAACACATCTAGATCTGATACATGTACACATGTACTCAGCTCAGTTGGACACTCCTTGATCCTTCAGGCAGCTCATGTGCTCCTGCTATTATATAGTTACTTAGGTCCTAGGGCAAAGTCTATAGCTATAATGTACATGCACCATAGAATTAACCTACCTCATTATTGACATGGGTCAACCCACCACGGTCAATCAGTTCTGTCCACTCCACTGCATCGTAATCTCCAATATCTACATCTATTCTACTGATCACCATCTCTTTCAAAACAGACACAAACATACGATTCTTTTTCTGGGTTGCTTTATTAGCTGATTTCTTCTGGTAGCGCTTGATGAGCTTTGTAGTCACGTAGCCTGCCATATAATGGACTGCATTTTCTTCTCGTAATGTTATCTGGTTGGTACTTGGTGCTGGTGCAGTTGCTGGATTTAAACTTCCCTTCCTCTTACTGATCAACAATTTCACAAGCCTGTCCAGTAAAATCTGAAGAGCATGAATGCTATACTTTATTAAATCAGCGTCACTGCATATTGTTGATAAGTGATGCTTCCACTGTCGTTGGATATCAGCATTAAGTCTTAGCTGATGTAGTGCCGGCCAAACTCGTGCTCCAATTGATGATGCTAGCTTGCATCCACTTGCTTTATTCACACATGATTGTGCACGAATGCATAGGCTCGATATAAGTTGCCGGGTTGAAGGATCATCACAGTTTTCTTTGATGCATTTTAGCAACTCCAATACAGCTGGCCCAACATCTGAGTCTATTACAGGATCTTCTTTCAACTGTCCAAAAACCTCCAAGAATGTGAATTTGTGTACTCCATCACTATCCTGGCTATCAGACAAATTCAAAGCTCCTAGAGCTGGTTCCTCAGTATCATACTCCGGCTCAGATTCTTCACTGGAATAATCACTCTCAGTAGACTCATTCTCAACTGCGGGTACTGCTTCTGCCATACTGAGCAAACTGCACATTACGATAATAATATTAATATTATTTATACTTCAATTCTGTTCTGACCTTGAAGTACTATGCAGCTGCTTGATGCATTGCATGTGTTCATAATTGTGGGGCATATTCTCGCTTCCAGTGCAGGTAAAGTATTTATCTACTGTCAAATACAATCGCTATTTTCGCTTACCTTCGAGAGTAGTGGCTTTATAGCTCTTTTGTGGTTAGTATAGCTCAAGTTGGTGGTAAGAAGCGCCATGCAAGTCCGTATATTACTGTGCACGCGGTCCGCTATACGGATTACGAGGATGGAAACGCGAATTAGTATAGTATACGGAAACGTTTCCTATCCACGTAAGCGTATTATATTATCCATGGGGAGACTAGACTAGACTGGGGACGATATCGATCTTCACAATAATTTCGCGTAAATAAGATCGCGTGATAAACATGATGTCAGTGCGCAGAGTGAATGGGAAATACCCGGGGGAGGGTGAATGGGAAATACCCGGGGGGGTATACGGTAGTTCATGTTTATCACGTCAAGGTCGTGACGCCAATTTTCGTCATTAATCACATCGTACGTACGTACGTACGTACGTACGTACGACATTAATTGCCTTCGACGATCATGTCCGAGGCTATAGCTAACCCATGCCATGCCATGGCCACGTCACCTGTCAAAGTACGGAAGCCGAGTCTCTCTAGCTCTGTGAATTAAAATCGCTATCGTTAGTATGGCACGACCATCGTGTTGATCGACTGACAACTTCGAAATTTGGATCAATTTGCCATACAAGCCCATCACAGACAATTGTTCAATCTAGGGGAGTACTATGAAAGAGGCGACATATTATATTGATTTTTGGACTTGAGAATCACCATTTCTATCCGGGAACCTTTCTCGATGAAAGTTGATGGGAGATTGCTAGGCCGCACTCGTAGCTATCCAATCGTCAATCTGATGTGAGCGGGTGGCTCCAGGAAACTCTCAACTATGAGGTTTGAATTGATATTTTAAACATGGTACACTGTAGCTAGTAGAATTGAAAGGGTATAGCTAATTATTCATGTAGGTAATCACTTGTCCTACCAAATTATATGTGAAGGAGTAGCCCGGCCAAAGCAAATTTGGATCAAGTGGCAAAAACAGCACCACGAAAATTTTCGATCATAAAGATACCGGTGACCTAAAACCTTGTCACAATACTATTGTGACAAGCACGTGAATATTTGGGTGCGATTTATACCACTTGACCCTCAGTTTTAACTAGCAGAGACTTGTCATACTACAAGTACCGTATTTATTCGAATAGAAGCCGCACCCGAATAGTAGCCGCCCTCGAATAGTAGCCGCACCTGGAGCTTTGCCAAAGAAATAGTAGCCGCCCTCAAATAGTAGCCGCATGCATGCGTGAATACAATTAAGTGGGTATGGCCACGTTCGCACGTCATGAAGGATCGTCAGTTCGAGGCAAAAGCATGACAGAAGACGTCCCTGGCTTGATTCTACTGCTGATTTTCGATCATAATATCTCAACTATTCGAAAATTAGTCCTGAAAAACTAGTCTATCACAACAAGGTACCACCGGATCAGCGCAAGGTATCTCTCAAAAATAAATAAAAGCCTTCCTCGAATAAGAGCCGCCCTTGATTAGTAGCCGCACTCCAGCAAGGCTGAAATTAATAGTAGCCGCGGCTACTATTCGAATAAATATGGTAGTCCCCCTAAAAGCAGTCCCCAGACTGTCCATGGCAACTGTGCATGGTCCCCTGGGTCTGTATGTCAGGGCATAGCAGCATTAGTCTCCCAGATTTATCTTGGGGGAAGGGGGAGCAAATATGGCACAGTGGACAGTCCAGGGGGACCACAATTTGAGGTGGGGGGGGGGGGGGGGACTGTCGACAGTGTAGCAGACCCACTGGCAAGGTATAGTTGGCATTGGGGAGGAAAATATTTTCAGTAACTTGTGATTATGTCTGCAGGAAACTGTACAGTGCGTTGTGGACTGATACATGTACGAGCTAGCCTTATATGGCTAATTGAGTCAATATCAATTGTTTGTACAGGCGAGACCTCAAAAATGTATGAAGCTTATGCAAGACAACAAGTGCACATGACTGGTGGCCGGCTGATCACATGAGCAGCATGGCGCCCACGGTGCCATTGGGACCTCCCCTTGGACTTCCCCTTGTCAGCTGAACTATACATGTACATCGAACTACTGAATATCTTCTCTGATCACTTGAAAGTGGTAAGTCATGATAAGGTAGCTATTATATCAGGGGTGTTTGGGAAGTACATGTACATGTATATGTACCACAGAAACGCTCAGAGGTTTTACGTGTCCACAGGTATGAATTTTCAAGCCATGCATATGCATGAGTTATGACAACCTCAAACAAGCCTCCATGTCTGTGCCTCTCTCTGTTATGAGTAGTCTCCAGTGCATGTAGCAATTGGCTATATACATGTCTTATTCTCTGTAGTCTTGTCCCCAGACCCCAGTCTCGAGGAAGGAAAAAGGTCGATCCTGGCAACTTTGCATGGGCAAAAATTAAGCTTGGTCCAGTTGACGACCTATGGAGGTATTTGCATGTCCCAATCAGATTGCAGTGTTAGCCCAGTCATATGACTCGCCAGCCACAAGAATTTAACAGCGCCAGTGCCCGCTATAAACATTTGAATCACCTACGCAGCCTCATAATTACTTGGCCAATCAGATCCAAGCTTTGGTTAAGCGCACCCGTATCGGTACACACATCCAGAGCCGGCCAAACCAAGAAAATGGCCCAAAGTCACCAGACTTTTTTCCTTCTTTTGTGGGTGGGATCTGTGTCTGGGGACGAGACTATAGTCTCCGCCTCTGAGTACATTTCTAATTAATGCCCAGCAGCTCTTGCTTACAAGGTGCTAGAATGATTGTTACCAGATCTGTGTACAATGTATGGACTAGCTAATGATATACATTGTATAATGTAGTATAGCTCAGTGGTCAGAGCACCTGCAGCTCAAGCAGGAGGCCATGGGTTCGATTCTTGGTAGAGCTCTATATACCTTAGGTCGAACTTTTCTCTTTCAGCTGGCTATTAATGTACATGTAGATGCATGAGATGAAGGGTCTGTAATGCTCTAGTACAATCAGCACAGATATGAATGGAAGGGCCTAGCTGTGGTGCTCTAGTACAGTTTGGCTGCTATCAACACAGACATGAGTGAATGTGAAGGCCTCCATCAATATTTAGGCTAAGCCTGAGCTGTCATCTGTACCCAGGGGTTTTTCTGTGGGTTCCCCCTCCCCCCTCCCCCCCCCCCCCCAAATTTATCGAAAGTTAATTGATATTCATACTGTCGCTCCGCATGGGCCGTACATTTGAATGAAGGTTGCTACATGTACATGTACATTGACCCCACGAAACCCAGTGCACATGCAGGCACTTACCTGAGAGTGCATGGGCCCCTTCCCGGGACACTACGGTAGATGGCTTTTTGGGAATACTAGTATCAAATTATGCTTTGGGTTCCCATGATTCACATGGGAGGGGCCACGTCCCCTCCCATACCCACCCTCTTGGGCCACCAATGGCCAAGGCAGCCCATTATCTTCCCTGTCCCCCCCCCCCCCCCAAAACCCAATTTTTCAGGCCACATAATAATACCTTGATAGCTGTAAGTACAATAACGCGATCATGTATATCTCACTGTATAGGGTAATCCTGTGGACACAGTATGGCTGAACTCGATGATGACGACTTAAATGGTATAATTAATACTTGACGTTGTACATGTACATGTAAATAATTTTCTATATGGACTATAAATCACAGATTGTGTTAGTGAAGCTGACACGTTGTTTAATCCCCCAATACAAGAGTCAAATGAGCTGCCGGCTGCTCGTGAGTCTATGCATGTGTAGCGATGACAATCATCCATATAATATCATGTATATTTTTTGCAGAGGGTAGTATACATGTAGGTGTTCCACAGAGCTCCCTGGGGTCCCTCCTTGGTGAGGTGATTAAACCATTTATTCAAAACGCTGGTGAGTATCTATATATATATAATACATGTAATTATACACTGTTTAGGAGGTTTCTCCATGATTTAGAAGACCAAAGGGCTCTGTGTAGAATCCCAAGCAAAGCGAGGGTTCCACTGAGCCCTGAGGTCTTCTAAATTACGTAGAAACCAACGAAATAGTGTCTAACATGCTTAGATCCTAGCAATAATGCCCAAAAGCTTGACACATAAACTGCTGCCTACCCTAACCATAGGCAAGAAATTTTTCATGATTCTCTATAGAGCTTTACATAATTTTTTACAGAGCTTACATGATTCCCTATGAAGGATAGATACATGTGCAAGTACTTCAGTTTAATAAATCAGATCACAGTATTTGTTATAAGTAGGATATAACAAATAATTTAGACACTGTTTATGAGATTTATATACGTGAGAAGACTGAAGGGCTGTACATGTATATAAAATCTTGAGCGAAGCGAGGGTTCTACGGGTCCTGGGGGCTTCCTAATTGCATAGAAACAGAGTAAAGATCCTAGTAATGATGCCCATAAATAATAGTTGGACACTGTTTAGGAGGTTTCTATGACCGAAGGGCTCTACATGTATGTAGAATCTCGAGCGAAGCGAGGGTTCTACTGAGCCCTGAGGTCTTCTAAATCATGTAGAAACCAACTAAACAGTGTCCAACAACTTTAGATCCTAGCAACAATGCCCATAGACTTGACATATAAACTGCTACCTGTCAGTAGCCAATCAAATTGCAGTATTAAGTTTTGTTACAGCTAAAATATTATTGTGTTTGCTATCGTAAGCCTGTACTTGTTACACTGTCATACATTTAGGCGATGCTGAGGTGGAGGACTGCTCAGGTACGTCTCGGCCCAGGTTGGGATCAACGAACCAGGGTGAGGCGTGTCAGCCCACTAGTGTGAACTCGACTACAGGTGCAGGTTCATCTCGGGTCGGTGCAGGGTTGACTGCTACTGGTGTATCCAGTACAGATTTGACAACAGTGGGTAAGTATCAGTATGATCACGATTGTAGTGCAAAAATTTCAAAGTTTTGATGCTAATTGTACATGTAGCTCCTTATATATGCTGTAGATGTACATGTACAGCATTGAATTATAGTCATCCTGCAGACCCTTAAATACCGTAGGACGGTTTTAATTGCGTAATTTAATAATTGCGTTCTAGTCAAGTCAGGCCAAATTGCGAATCCAATAATTGCGATGAACGACCCCGTACCGTACTGTAGTATACGTGAACGTTTATGCTTGCGAATCTATTAATTGCGAAACGTAGAAAAACTCGCAGTTCGTATTTAATAGATACTCACAATTAAAACCCGACCTACAGTAATGACTATAGCCTCGTTCCCAAGCACGATTACCAATCAAGAGCGAAGGCAGCCAGCTATCGGACCGATACTTCACTGTATGTTGTTGACAGCAGCCGTATTAAGTGGGCGTGGTTATGATCACTAGCCATGCATGCACAATCATTCGTTTAATTTGATTGTGCTGAAAGCTAGCTATAGGCTTAGTTTTACGGCTGTTTGGCAGGTTACTTATTGATCATACATAGATTATTAATCCTCATAAATCAGTCATTTGAGCTGCGTTTTCAAGGGCAGCTATACATATAGGCGCATATATATATATATTCCGAGTAAACATTATAGACCTTAGCAGGAAATTGAGCCCAAAGTGGGGGTGGGCCGATATTCTGTTGTGGGTCCTCGATTTACTCACACGAGATCAACTTCTGTGACATCAACTCCCATGTGATCAATTCTTATAATCTTGAGCAACTTTTTGTGAAGTCAACTATCAGGAAATCAACTTCCATAAAATTAACTGCTTTTAAATCTACTCACAAAAATAAGGGAAATAACTAGGCACTTAGCTTAAAGCACATCCGTAGAGTTCTACACTTGGCTAAGTGCCTCCAATTGGTCATCGTAGATGGACGTGCTCTCATCTCTGGCCCTTTTCTTCATTCCTGCAATAGCTAGTTTCATGAGTGGTGGTCTGAGCTGCGTTTGGTGGGTGGTTGTTCTCCACCACGCTGCTTCCCTCTGAAGTGGCTCTTGCTAGGCATCCAGCCTTACGGTTTGGGCATCTCCAGAATTGGAAGCCATTTGCACCATCCCTTAACTTTGTGTAGATATACCCCTCAAAGTGAAGGGTCTTTCCTCCTCGGTTGGTATCGAAAAACTGAGCAGAAAATGATACTGAGTGTGCATTACATGTAATTGTGCTCAGGATGTCACTGGCTTAAATAGAAAAAGCTCACTACTCAATACCTATCGATGCATATTGACCTTTGGCAAGCACTAATTATTACTCAAAGATAGGATCACTGACATATCAGTGTGTGTATTGACATATCAATGCCTAGTTTATTTGAGAAGTTGAGTTGAATTCTTACAGAGTTGATCCCATGAAAGTTGATGTCCTGATAGTTGACATCATACAAAATTACTCTTGTAAGAATTGATCACGGGGGAGTTGATTACATAAGAATTGACCTTGTGTGCACACACCGGGTCCTCTTTCACGAGGGTACAGTATATTAAATTTTTACCAATCTTTCTTGAAAATATTTAATTGCATTGGAAGAGTTCTGAAGGATTTTCTAAATAAAGCACACCACATTTTGATTTGCTCTAATAGGCCAGAAAAAAAGAGGTGCTAAGGATTTTCTAAATAAAGCACACCACATTTTGATTTGCTCTAATAGGCCAGAAAAAGAGGTGCTAAGGATTTTCTAAATAAAGCACACCACATTTTGATTTGCTCTAATAGGCCAGGAAAAAAGAGGTGCTAAGGATTTTCTAAATAAAGCACACCACATTTTGATTTGCTCTAATAGGCCAGAAAAAGAGGTGCTAAGGATTTTCTAAATAAAGCACACCACATTTTGATTTGCTCTAATAGGCCAGGAAAAAAGAGGTGCTAAGGATTTTCTAAATAAAGCACACCACATTTTGATTTACTCTAATATAATAGGCCAGAAAAAAGGTGCTAAAACATACCCAACCTAGATAGGTAAAATTAATAATATGATGCATTGGTCACAGTTGAATATAATATTGTGATATCTGGATTTACATATTCATGAATTAAACTTTATGGGCTCATTATGAAGCAGGAGAAGGTGTCCACTATCTTAAAATTTGGTTCACATGATTATAGAAATGAAGCTACATGTACATGTATTTTCAAAATTTGGGCCATATTCATAAAACGATACGTACATATTATTTCAAATAATACACCACTGGACCCGGGCCTTAACAGTGTTATCTATGGTGTTATTAATAATTCCTGCACATGCACAACACATACATGACATTGTACAGTTATACCAATAACTGAAGAGTCCCAGTCACCTCAGGTAAGTTAGAATAATAATATTAATGATCATGTTATCCTAAATTCGTCATTATTGAGTTTATAACCTACATTGTAGAATCGGGAAGAAATAGGATTACAACATGCAATTGCAAGGCTCGAGTAACAGTCCCTTCCCAATGAATCATACTTTTATGACATTAACTTAGTACGTTCACCAGATCAAGACATAACCAATCAATGTTCCTGTAATGCCATGTTTCAATTTTTATTTCATTGTATTTTATTTGTGTATGACATTAGAAAATGGGTGCACAAAAGATATACAGTATAATGTACCGGGGGTATGTACATGTACGTCCCTCGTCAAAATGTGACAATTAAAAATTAATTATTAGTTATGAAGCAGTAATGTGAGATGGTTGTGTCCAAAAGCGGTCTCTTCTCTCCCTAGCCTTGTGCAGCATGTCAGAAGCCACCGAACAGCTTGAAAGCGACAGAGAAGATAATGATAGCTCGTCCACCTCCCTACCTCTCCCTCTCCTTCCGTCAAGACCACTCGATGACCTCTGACCTCCCTCCCTTCGTCCTCCTCGACGATCGCTAGAGCCCAGACCACTATCCGGTGGTTGATGATAATCACCGTCTAAATTAGTAGGGGCACCTCGAGAATCAAGGGAGTGGGAGGCAAGCTCCGATCGAATCTCGTTCACTTTGAACCGGCTTTGTTGTTGTAAAGCATTGGCCCTGTCACTGTGTATCTGGCTGAGATTAGTGGGTGGAGCCACCCGTCCAGAATGCCCCGCCCCTAGAGCACCCACACCACCACCCAGTACAGCTGATGAGCGAAGATACGACCCACACGTTTCACAAGACTTCACGTTCGAATGAGATGACTTGGCAGATGGTACACCAGATGTCTTAGTGTACTGTTGTGAAGAGGTCGACACAAATTTTTTTTGTCCCGTGCTGGGCACGAAGCTGTGATGTAGAAGGTTGCTTGCTGTGGCTGTCAAAGAGTAGCTTACGTACAGGACTGGAGTACAAAGTCTGAGGTGGTTTTACGGTCGTTTTCGTAGGCTGAGGTACGTGCACACTGATAGGTGCCGTTTTGTGAGCCTGTGATTTGTGAGTAGCGTGATGGTGTGAGGGTTGTGAAGGTGGTGCATGTATGAGGTTGTGAGTTGGCTTGGAGTGAGGTATCATGGTGGATGGGTGTGGCATTGGGACATTACGAGGTCCGAGATTGTCTGAAATTGACTGAGGAGGTGCTTCGTTAGTGGTCGAACTAACGATAGGGGTGTCCCCTTTTTGATGACCACTATCGACTTTCCTAGGCGGTGGTGGAAATATTGGCACTTTACTTCTCATGTCACGACGATATTTAGGTAAAACTGGAGGATAGGGCAACTCTACCGACTTAACCACACCCCTATCTCCTCCCACTTCTGGTTTGGAGGGAGAAATGAACAACCCCCCTCTGACGGAGTCGTAGTGTCCAAATGATGTCGACTCTGTTGGCCATGGCAGGGACAGATTTCCTCAGCTCAGGAGTCGGAACACGTCCCTCGATAATTTCACCCTCTCCTCCTCCCAAGCTGAAGGCATTCAGTCGTGGTATGCTTTTCAATCTTCCCACCTGCTCCTGAAATTTGCTGAGCTCAGCATCACCACGGCCATGAGCCTTTACATGTAAACGGCCGTACTGGGATTGAGGTGGTGGTGGTGTACTTGTGCGAAATTTAGTGCTATAATAGTCTTGCGACGAGCTCTCCTCATCGTCAGAAATTGTCTCGGAATCCCAGCTTTCCTCGACATCTTGAACCTGCATTCGACCTTGATCTCCATCACCCATTTGCACACCTTCACCACCTACATGTACTCTTTTCCCTCTCAAAGGAGCTGCAGTCTTGGTAAAAAGTTGTGGTGAATGATGTGGCTTCTTTACTCGATCTTGCAACCTTTCAAGGTCAAGGCGACCTTGATTTTGGCTCAAATGTTGTTCTCTTTTGTTGTGAGGTACATGTACGTGTACTTCATCACCTGCACCGTCTGATGTTGGTGGTGATGATATCTCGGTTGGAAATTGGTCTTCAGAACTAGAAGGTGGTGATGTCATACTTGACGCAGTGACAGAAGAAGAAGAGTCACGGTCGATGTTGTCATGGTGATGTGTGGTGGAGAGGTGGTAGGGAGGGAAGTGCACCCTCTGGGCTCTGGTACGGTAGTCATCAGCTCTCTGACGAAGCTCTACGAGCTACATATATAATGAGAGGGGAGAGGGAGAGAGAGAGACAGAGAGAGGGAGAGGAGAGAGAGAGATTAAATGTATTTGTGTATGCCTAAAGCCGTTATTTTCAAACACAAAATTATCATTATGGTACTCTTATGGAAACGCATTGTTTAGTGATAGAACACACATTGAAATAGAAATTGCCTGGTGAATAAACTTGTTGATATTACCTCAAAAAAATGAAAACAAACTTTCAACTTAAGTCAGATATCTGTACCATCATGCAACAGGCACACATCGTACAGTGGCTATATCTTACAATTCCCCAGTGACTCAAATGATCTTGATTACCAGGGGCACCCCATTGAATTTAAAAAATACTTTCAATATTAATTCCACTACTAGGGCCTAGGGACATCCCTCACTCTGATAAAGTTTGATTGCTAGGGGCACCCCTCTACAACACTAATAGAGATTCCCAATAACACATACCAAAATAACTCCCAGAATGAATCAATAAAAGCTTGCAGGGATAATCCCAAGCTGCCCATGGGAAGCTGGCTAAAAGGATTTAAGTTGAAACGGGACTCCACTACATATTTCTGGGGAAGTAATTCCCCAAATGACAAGCAGAATCCAATCTACATGTAATGGAACCTCCCATGCTTCCTCTACACATGTGCAATCATGTAACAATTATAAACCATGGTGATAAAGTTCACTTATTCATCACAAATGAGGAGCTTTTTAATAAGGCTAGGCACCCAAACACCTTTTGCTGGGATTAGGTTTACTGCCTAAGCAGGCAAATAAAATGGATGGCCGCCCCTTAGGTTTGGGATTGCATTGGTATAGAAGATGATTTACAATGTCATGTAGATGAACCTAGTGAATTTTTTTGGTACATATCGTGTACCTGATCGAACCATGATACGGATGATGATGGTTGTGGAGGTGGTCGTTGTCGTTGTTGTTGTTGCTGTGAGGGCTGATCGGTAGCGGCAGGTGGCCGTGGGGACGATCCTTCAGCCTGTAGCAGGACAGGATGATTAATAGTAAACAAACATGAAACCTTATTATTTTAATTAATATTATTACCCCACCGATAGTGTAGTACTCCAAATGTACAGATACATGTGTAGAGAGAGTACAATGCACGTATACGTACATGCTACGGATGACTAATAATAATTATTATTTGCAGAGAGAGAGAGAGAGAGAGAGAGAGGGAGGGAGAGACAGACCTCTACACTCGTACCTTCATGAAGAGCTCCGGATGGGGTGCTCCCTTCCACGTTCCTCTCTCGTACACGAAGTCCGACGGCGACATAAAGTTAGCCGAGTACTCTGAACCCCACCTGGCTATGGGCATGTGCGCTGGTAGCGGCTTGTGCTTGAGCAGTCGTGGATCAGAGCTGTCCGTCAGAACCTGGGGATTGCCTGCAACTACACATGTAAATACGTACATGTTCATTATCATAATAATACTGTTTAGTTAATGCGTGCGCGGAGTGCAGTACGCGATTTAAAGCACGAGAGGAGTGGTCGAGTGGCTGATAAAGCACGAGGCGAAGCCGAGTGCTTTATCAGACACGAGACCACTCCTCGAGTGCTGTAAATCGTGTACTGCACGACCAAGCGCACGCATTAACTGGCTTATTGTATGACACTCCGATGTGGACCGCCATGACAGCCTACTGGTAAGTTTACATACAGGGCCGCCTGTATACCCGTTGATCCGTCACTTTTTAAAAATTTATTTTTGTGAAAAACGGTCAAATAAAGCTTTATTTTCAAAAGTAGCAAGGCATAGCTACGTACGCAGATCAGTGCTCTCTGACTTGGACAGTTTGTATACGTAGCTAGCTCTAGTAGCTAAATCTTAGTCAACTTGAAGGCTATCTAACACAAAAAATACTGACCTTTGACAATTTGAAAGCTTCTTTGTGACAACCGTTCAGTCTAGAAGTTAGTCTGAACAGTATCAAGGCGAATACTTGCTTCTTTATGTGCTTTTAGACTTTCAAAAACTTAAATTTCTAATTAAAGCCCGCTAGCGTGCTTTATGGCCAATAATGTCCGTGCAATATTGGCCATATTGAGCACGCTCTACGTGTACCGGATATAAAGCACGGGCGGTGCCTTTGATGTTATATGGCTTCATACAATAAGTATCCCTTAATCAGAATGCTAGATTTGTACTAGGTATATCATAATTAAAGCCATTGTTAAAAGG
The DNA here is from genome assembly GCA_963930775.1 of Cliona cf. orientalis. Taxonomy (NCBI): domain Eukaryota; kingdom Metazoa; phylum Porifera; class Demospongiae; order Clionaida; family Clionaidae; genus Cliona; species Cliona cf. orientalis. Next base: position 933,090 of record OZ005692.1, read on the forward strand.
ACCCGTAACAATGTTCTGGCTATTTTTTGGAAAATCAGCACAAAGTCCTGTGGTTAATCAATGGGATCGGGAAGAGCTAGCATGTGTGCATGCTAATAGCTACTGTATAATATTTTGGTACTTATTCTAATACAACGCATGGAAAAAATGAAAATGCGCGTAAAGGTCGTCAATCGCTCCATATATAAATGTTATGAAAATTTGTAAAATGCTAATCTTTTGCGTTAAATTGGATCATGCATTGTATTCGATTAACTACGGTATACAACATTTATCTACATGTAAATGTACTTCTTGGTATAAACTGGGATTTTGGTAAAAATAATTATAGCATAATTGGAAGGATCCCCCGCTCCCCCTCCTCTCCCCCTCCCCCGCCCCCTTACTTACCAGTACGATTACATCAAGTCCTGCATTGACTAGAGCGTCCAGCCTCTTCTTGTCCGGATCGTGGGTGCCAATGGCCGCACCGACCAGGAGCTGTTTTCTCTCGTCCTTCGAAGCTAAAGGGAAGCTTCGCAACTTCTTCAAGTCTGTTCTGGCGATCAGTGCAACTAGCTCGTCGTTCTCATTGACTATCGGGAGCTTTCCTATAATTAGAAGAGAAAAATCGAAATTGACGACCATTACCTACTGATCATAAGCCTTTTGCTGGGATGGTGGCCCCTCCTTAGGCTTAAGTTGGGATTGGTAGTAGAAGATCACCGAATTTTCATGTGAAATACCTTTCTTATTGGTTGATAGTATTTCGTTTGCCTTCACGAGGGGTCATCAACTGAAATTTGACAAACTAACTAAATTCCATGCTAGAGTAAGTTTTTTCATGGGGGGGGGAGGATTGAAATTGCTAACTTAATCTGCTTTAAACAGGGGTGGGGGTGGGAGGGTACATGTAAGCGGGTATTTCTTTTAGTTCAATCTCAATCTCCTACCAAAATTCATTAGTATATAGCTAGTAAATGGACCACCTTTGCACTAAATGCAGTGAGGTATGAATAATAAAGAATCAATAATTAGTGAAAAGTATTGATTGGTCACTGTTACTCATAACTATGAATATCTTTACCACTGGATCTGATCATGTGCATGTCCATGGGCACATGGTCACTATATTATATGCTGGATGACACATGTTCTCTATACAGCCTCATCCACCACATAGCATTCCAACAATAATATGAACACCGTTGGTGCAAAACCCTTGGCGCTGTGAGATATATTGCACTAATAGTAGTGACGGAGTACAGCTATATAGTCAAAATTCGTAAGCCAGCAACACTGTTGGCCTTGGTATTGTAGAGAGTAACCACAAGAATGCACATACAGATTGAACAGCATTACGTAATAGTACCACGTGCATGCCAGATCAGTAGATCTAGTACAAAGTAAAGCCAAGAAGCATAGTTGATAGCCTACAGCGACTAGTGATGAGTTGATCAAGTTATAAGAACTATCGCTAGACCTACACACTAATCTTCTTCAAATGAAGCGGTTGCTGTCACTTTCGTTGATCGAGAGCTCGACAAGAAGCGAAGAAGGCAGCGGTGGTCAGCAAATGTCGCCAGAACTTTTGAACAAAGCGTTTTCAACGAAATCCACACAATTCAGATCTTGAAACTAGCACGAAAAGCCTAATGGCACCTTGTTTTCAACGTATAAAACAGGTATGTAGCAGCTAGCACAATAACAGACACACACACACAGAACGACTACCGTACCCCTCGCGCATGCGCCGAGGGTTAATCAACGGTGACCTCCAACCTCTTGTGCAATAAACAAGCTTAATTCACAAACTCTACAATGGCTCTACACGCACACACACCTGCATACCTTGATTTGCTGTTGGACCCTATATATTATAGTGGGGGGGGGGGCGAGGGGGGAGCATGCACACACACACTGGGGGTCACAAATTGTAGCCAAATAACTATGTTAATTAACATACCTCCATAATTTGATAAACAGCCTTATGTGGCCAGCTAGGCCTTTTGGCGAGGAGGGGGGGGGGGTGGTAAACTAGCTATAATAGTTCTGGTATATATATTTGAAATAGAAAGAGGCACATTGATAAGCTGGTCTGGAAGTGGGGAAACAAGCTAAGGACAAGGCTACATGCACAAGTACCCCATTTTCATAAACTTCTTAAATACTCATAAACAGTAGCCTGGCATTAATTTTGATGAGTTGGTGATGGCTAGAGCAGCTAGAGCTCGAGGCGAGTACCATGAGATCTGCCTAATGACTGCCTAATCTGTATTGTCCCTATAGAAATCTGTTAGCAATAGGAGACAGCATCGTCACCCAGGGGGGTGGTGTCATAATAATAATTATGAGAGAAATTCATCTCTAATTTAAATTAACATTCTTGTGCATGCAGTGAGTGTAGCAGCTAGCTTACATACATCACTCAGTCTTCTGTCCATGGAGTCATCGTCCAGAAAGTCAACGTCTCTGGACGTGACGATTCCCTTGAGCTTAGTGCCAAGCTTTCCGCTCTCGGTGATGGGAATGCCAGAGAAACCGCACTTCTTCTTCAGCTCTCGGAGGTCTCTCAGGGTGCTCTCCGGACTCAAGCAGACCGGGTCAACTATGAAACCTTGTTTGTATTTCTGATAGTGGAGAAGAGAGGGAGGGATGGACGGAGAGAGAGGAGGGAGAGAAGAGAGAGAGAGAGGGAGGGAGAGAGAGATGATGTGGATATTAGTTAGTACAAGTAAGCTGCCCATACTCTCTAGTGTACATCTGCAGTTCATACGTGTATGTTGATCTAAGCATTCAATAGTAACTCATGCACTTTAACTTTTCTAACTTCGTCAGCTTGAGATTCTATGCTGCAGTTGTGATGAATGATGCCAATCCCGCCCATCAGCTGGGGTAAGACAATAAAAAAAGTAATTAACACCACTATATAGCTCATGAAAGTTATTGTCAAAACTTTGAGCACAATAAAAATTCTATTATTCAGCACGAAATGTGAACCTTGGACAGTTGACATGAATGTCACCCAACACCTGGTTAATAAGAACTGCCTTTTGGGAAATACCTCAAGAGTATTAGTATTCCTTGTGCAATAGTTTGATTCAGCGAACTTCTTGATTGAGTAGTCATATTGATACATGTAGCTACGAGCTAGATCTTGTTATACCAATCCGGCATTATTTCTCTCGGTGAAAAATAATAATTATTCATCATATATAATAATTATTCATAAAAATAATAATTATTCATCATAATAGGGGGATATGGGCGAAATTCCAGGGCCCCCACGCTCTGTATGAAATCCTTGTGACCATTATATATAGACAGATCCACTGCCATACTTGTCAAACTTACTGCCATAGCGATTGCCATTTTTGATTCGGTGACAGTGTCCATTGGGCTGCTGACTAGCGGTGTCTTCAGGGTCAGTGTCCTAGTCAGAGCTGAGGTAAGATCCTGCATGTGAGGTTACATGTACATGTATATAGCCCATTAGAGGAATCAATTATCACCAAAAAAATTAGAAGGTATCCAATACTTCCACAAGGTATTGATGTGTCTTGCATGTAGTAGGAACCGGAAACACCTGTCAACTAGCAAACCAGACCCTTCCTCCCCCCCCCCAATGTGTAAAAGTGTTGTACGATAATATTGACATAACAGTACTATATCCATCGAGTGTTATGAGATATTGATGGAAGCATGAATCAGATTCAATGACTGTTTTGAGTTTTACCAACTAGACGTTGCTTATGAATTGTGGTTAGTTAGTTTTGTCTTGTCGAGTGGCGCAACCGGCACCCCAAATTTCGCTTGCTATTTTGATAGGGTTTTAGGTCACCGATATTTTCTATGGTTGAAATTTTTCGCGGTGCCGTTCTTGCCACTTGATCCATTTAGCTGGTGCTATATACAGCATGATTTGTTGTTATCAGATCAAATTCACAAGGAGGCTACCGAACAAGTTGTACAATTACATTCACAACTCGTGATGAACAACGAAACGATATCGATGAATATTAAAATCATCGTCTTTGTATTTTCACATGCATGTAAGCTTGATCACTCACTTGTAGGTGAGACCCTCTGCCCCACCAAACATCTGAGCACCCGTCATACCGTCCTCGGGAACGTAGGCCGTGCCGCCTGAGATCAGGTACTCCGCCATGAGGCTCGGATCGACCTGCAACTGATAATTACGAGACATTACTATACTATGTAGTTGCCTCCAACAGAAATTCACCAACAATGAGTTGAGTATAAAGGGGATCCGAGTATATAAAGGCACACGTGGACGCGGTATTTATGTGCGATATGGAAGGTAAAGGTCCCACCCAGGTACTATAGGTGCAACTCACCGACGGAAGTGCAGTGGTGGTGGGGGTGGGGTGGGTTTGGCTTGGCTCTTCTCGAGCTTTGCCACTCTGATACGTCACTGCAATAAATTCCACGGCTCAACTACAGTAGATTTGGATCTAGATGCTCGCCAATTCGTTTAGTACGCCGCTGATAAAGTCCTTGGAGCGACATCAAGCTGTAAATATAAACAAATTCACAAGTACTAAAATTTTTAGCGCTGAATGCCACGCCCTCAAAGTTGCGCGTGCGCAGTTGACACCGTTTACTGTTTAGGCAATGTGATTGTCTACAAAGCAGAAAAAAACAGCACACTTTAATATAATCCTATAAATTATAATTATAGTTTTGTGCAGCATTTCAAATTTAACTAATCAAGTACCAAAAGGTCCTTAGGATGGCTGTAAGTTATTATTTTGCACTGCTCCTGTATAACATTGAAATTTTATAGATTTCAGGAACTGTAGCAATAGTAGGAGATACAGTCATGGTGATCGTCGTTGCTTTTGGGGGTGGAAGTGGTTCCACTGGCTCTGGTGGCACAGGTGGAAAAAGAAAGTAACACAAAAACTAGTATACAGCTGATGTTTATAATAAGCACTGTACTGTACAAAATAATAGCCCTTTCACTTTTGATTACTGCGTATTGATCTGTGATCTGAGTGTAAGTTTTGATTAGTCAGCAGTTATAGGCCTACCTCTCAAATTTATTACTATTGACCAGTACGTTACACAGATAATTTAGGATTAAGAATTATTTTGTGCTAAAGAATGATATTTAGAATTTTTGAGATAATTGCCGGGCGCACTAGTTATTAAACTGTTACAGATGGATAATACTGGTACCAGTGCTTGATACTCCATTCCGTGGTAATTAACATACATTCAATATTTTAGAATAATATTGCCTCTTTCCTGTAATCTGATTGGTCAATAGGAGATAATTAAGTAGCTTAGTTACTAGTAGATTTTACTTTGTTACTTGTAAATTTTGGCCAATAAGATCCATGGTATATTACGAGGGCTCCCAAATAGCTGTACTACTATAGCAACAGTTGTAAAACTCTAAACAACTTAGCTCACCTTGGCCAATGGGATCCACAGTATTTAGCATCCCTCTTCCCCCTTAGTGCGATATTAAGAAAATGGAAGTAAAGGTCCCATCCAGGTGCAACTCACCGACGGAAGTGCAGTGGTGGGGGAATGCCACACCCTCAAAGGTGCGCATGCGTAGTTGACACCATTCATGAATTTCGCGATTTTTCAGCCATCCGCGAAAGTTTTCTCCACGAAATTCTAGGCATGCCACACCCATTATGCGACCAATTTTAATATTCCGCGAAAGTGTTCTCCATGAAATGCTTCTTTCCTACTGATCCGCGAAAGTTTTCTCCCTTAATAATTTCCCGATATACAGTATAATGGTGTTTCAGGTCTTCTGTTGAGGTGGCTAAAGTGCTGCACTGCACTGACAAAGCCAAAACAAAATTTAATGTCTACACTTTGGCACCTACTTTTCGAATGTACTGGTAAAGGTCGTCAATCGCTCACGTTTATGGGAATGCTAATTATTTGATTAACTATGGTAGTTATTGTACAGGATGCGGTGATTAATGCTTGAAGTTGTGGACTATTGGAATATTATCAAGTGCAAGTTTTGCACTTGATTATGGATTGGCAAAGAAGACCTCACATCCCAATCCAGACTGAATTGTCTGACTAAAAGACTATTTAATACATGTATATGGGTGACATCACATGTATCCAATCAATCTTATTAAGCTGGTATTATTACATCGTGTATAATAATGTCATTAGAAAAAAGGTGTACAAAAGAAATCATGTATGCATGTCCTCGAAAAGTGACATGACATTGTACAATTAAAAATTTATCTATCATGAAGCAGTAATGTGAGATGGTTGTGTCCAAAAGTGGTCCCTTCTCTCCCTAGCCTTCTGTAGCATGTCAGAAGCCACCGAGCAGCTTGAAAGTGACAGAGAAGACAACGACAGCTCGTCCACCTCCCTACCTCTCCCTCTCCTTCCGTCAAGACCACTCGATGACCTCTGACCTCCCTCCCTTCGTCCTCCTCGACGATCGCTAGAGCCCAGACCACTATCTGGTGGTTGATGATAATCACCGTCTAAATTAGTAGGGGCACCTCGAGGATCAAGGGAGTGAGAGGCAAGCTTCGATCGAATCTCGTTCACTTTGAACCGGCTTTGTTGTTGTAAAGCACTGGCCCTATCACTGTGTATCTGGCTGAGATTAGTGGGTGGAGCCACCCGTCCGGACCGCCCCGCCCCTAGAGCACCAACACCACCACCACCACCCAGTACAGCTGACGAGCGAATATACGACCCACACGTTTCACAAGACTTCACGTTCGAATGAGATGACTTAGCAGATGACACACCAGATGTCTTAGTGTACTGTTGTGAAGAGGTCAACATAAATTTTTTTGTCGCGTGCTGGGCACGAAGCTGTGATGTAGAAGGTTGCTTGCTGTGGCTGTCGAAGAGTAGCTTACGAACGGGGCTGGAGTACGAAGTCTGAGGTGGCCTTACGGTCGTTTTCTTAGGCTGAGGTACGTGTACACTGATAGGTGCCGTTTTGTGGGCCTGTGATTTGTGAGTAGTGTGATGGTGTGAGGGTTGTGAAGGTGGTGCATGTATGAGGTTGTGAGTTGGCTTGGAGTGAGGTATGGTGGATGGGCGTGGCACCAGGATATTACGAGGTCCGAGATTGTTCGAAATTGACTGAGCATGAGAAGGTGCTTCGTTAGTGGTCGAACTAACGATAGGGGTGTCCCCTTTTTGATGACCACTATCGACTTTCCTAGGCGGTGGTGGAAATATTGGCACTTTACTTCTCATGTCTCGACGATATTTTGGCGAAACTGGAGGGTAGGGCAACTCTACAGATTTCACCACACCCCTATCTCCTCCCATTTCCGGTTTGGAGGGAGAAATGAACAGTCCCCCATCTGACGGAGTCGTAGTGTCCAAATGATGTCGACTCTGTTGGCCAGGGACAGATTTCCTCAGCTCAGGAGTTGGAACACGTCCCTCGATAATTTCACCCTCTCCTCCTCCCAAGCTGAAGGCATTCGGTCGTGGTATGCTTTTCAACCTTCCCACCTCCACACCAGGCTCCTGAAATCTGCTGAGCTCAGCATCACCACGGCCATGAGCCTTTACATGTAAATGGCCGTCCTGGGATTGTGGTGGTGGTGGTGTACTTGTGCGAAATTTAGTGCCATAGTCTTGCAACGAGCTCTCCCCATCGTCAGAAATTGTCTCGGAATCCCAGCTTTCCTCGACATCTTGAACCTGCATTCGAACATGATCTCCATCTCTTTTCACCCCCAAAGGAGCTGCAGTCTTGGTAAAAAGTTGTGGTGAATGATATTGTTTCTTTACTCGATCTTGCAACCTTCCAACGTCAAGGCGACCTTGATTTTGGCTGAAATGCTGATCTCTTTTGTCACGAGGTACATGTATGTGTACTTCATCACCTGCACTGTCTGATATTGGTGACGATATCTCTGTTGGAATTTGGTCTTCAGAACTAGAAGGTGGTGATGTCATACTTGATACAGTGACAGAAGAAGAAGAGTCTTGGTCGATGTTGTCATGGTGATGTGTGGTGGAGAGGTGGTAGGGAGGGAAGTGCACTCTCTGGGCTCTGGTACGGTAGTCATCAGCCCTCTGACGAAGCTCTACGAGCTATAATGAGAGGGGAGAGGGAGAGAGAGAGAGCGAAAGAGGAGGGAGCAGAGAGAGATCTATTATGAATCAGTATGCCTAAGGCTATTATTTTCAAACACAAAATTACCATTACGGTACTCTTATGGAAACGCATTGTTTAGTGACAGAACACACATTGAAATAGAAACTGCCTGGTGAATAAACTTGTTGACAGTACCTCAAAATAATGAAAACAAACTTTCAACTTAAGTCAGATATCTGTACCATCATGTAACAGGTACACATACATGTAATACAGTGGCTATATCTTACAATTCCCCATTGGCTCAAATGATCTTGATTACCAGGGGCACCCCATTGAATTTAAAAATCTTTTTAACTCCACTACTAGGGCCTAGGGACATCCCTCACTCTGATAAAGTTCAATTGCTAGGGGCACCCCTCTAGAACACTAATAGAGATTCCCAATAATACATACCAAAATAACTCCCAGAATGAACCAATAAAAGGTTGCAGGGATAATCCCAGGCTGCCCCATAGGAAACTGGCTTTAAGTGGAAAAGGGATCTCCACTACATATTTCTGGGGAAATAATCCCCAAATGACAACCAATCTACATGTAGTGGAACTTTTCATGCTTCCTTTACACGTGCAATCATGTAACAATTACAACTGGAATGATGAAGTGCATTTATCCTTCATATTATAGTTCTCAAGACTAGGCACCTATGGCTATTGCTGGGATTAGGTTTATTGCCTGAGTAGGCAAATAAAATGGATGGCCACCCCTTAGGTTTGGGATTGCATTAGTATAAAGTAGAAGATGATTTACAATGTCATGTAGATGAACCTAGTGAATTTTTTTCGTGCATATCATGTACCTGATCGAACCATGAGACAGCGGCTGATGGTTGTGGAGGAAGTGGTCGTTGTCGTTGTTGTTGTTGTTGCTGTGAGGGCTGATCGGTAGCGGCAGGTGGCCGTGGGGACGATCCTTTAGCCTGTAGCAGGACAGGATGATTAATAGTAAATAAACATGAAACCTCATTATTATAATTATTATTATTACCCCACCGATAGTGTAGTACTCCAAATGTACAGATACATGTACATGTACATGTGTAGACAGAGTACAATGCTATACATGCTACGGATGACTAATAATTATTATTTACAGAGAGAGAGAGAGAGAGAGAGAGAGAGAGAGAGAGAGAGAGAGAGAGAGAGAGAGAGAGAGAGAGAGAGAGAGAGAGAGAGAGAGAGATTGGAGAGAGAGAGAGCGAGACCTCTACACTCATACCTTCATGAAGAGCTCTGGATGGGGTGCTCCCTTCCATGCTCCTCTCTCGTACACGAAGTCCGACGGCGACATAAAGTTAGCCGAGTACTCTGAACCCCACCTGGCTATGGGCATGTGTGCTGGTAGCGCCTTGTGCTTGAGCAGTCGTGGATCAGAGCTGTCCGTCAGAACCTGGGGATTGCCTGCAACTACATGTACACAACATGTAAATATATGTATATTCATTATCACAATACTGTTTACATGTATCCCTTAATCAGAATGCTAGATTTGTGCAGTAGTCTCAGCTACTTACTTAGAAAGTTATATCATAATTAAATCAGATGTGTATACGTGCACATGTACATGTACTTTGTACATACATTACGTAATCAAGAGCATAGGCATGTATGGATGTGCCTTCAAGCTCTCAAAGGTAAAGTGCACTTCAGTGGCTCTGCTATCTCTCCATCTACTTGTCCGAGTTGGGGGGGGGGGGGGTACTGGGATGTTCTTCTACTACGATTTGTGAAAGATGAGCCTTCTAAGCTTTCACGAGGATGAGTAATTGTGGCAGGTATCGTTTTACCAGCCTCAAGCCCCCTACTCTAACAACCCTAGCAGATTCAAGGCTTTGCAATAGAGACTGGCTGTTGCAAGAGTGCCTAAATTTGCTTCACTAGCAGATCAAAACATTTAAGCATGTATGTTTATTATGTACATGTATATCATGCACTAATTATAGTCCATATTTGCATACTTAGTTCTTTGCTACAGAAATCTCTAGGATTACAAGGTACTCGGCGCAGTTCTACTCAAGATAATTTTTGGTAGTGTAGGGGAACAAGGCTATCATTTTACATAACCATGCGGTTTTGGTTTGACATAATTTTCTTGATGGATACTGTTTTTAAAAATCTTCCCTGAATTCCATGAACTTCACGGGTGTACTCATGCATACACTGTGTGTAGGAGAGGAAGCCTTAGTACAAGTCATCCGTAAAAAATAATTATTGATTGCCCCAACTACAAGTACATGTAAATGTACACAAAAAAAAGCAACTCGACAGAAAACTAACACGTTCCAGAAAAAGTTTTTTTACACTCCTTACCCTATACACTGTGAGTACTGTAAATTGTACTTATTAGATAGATGATTCACACTAACAATAAAAATATATCCCAATCTACCATACTCACCAATCTTATTCTTCTCCTTCTTGTTGCTCTCTGCTTTCCCCTTGGTCACACCACTAGTTGATGATGGAACAGACCACGCCTTAAACTGCCTCTTATACTCGGACACGAACACCTTACTGCTGTGCCGACCACCGCCATGAGCAACTTTATGCTTCTTTGATGCATGATGGTGACTTCCATGATGATGATGGTGGTTATGGTGATGATGGCTTTTAGGCTTTTTCTTGGCGGCTTTGCTCGAGCAGTGGTGTGGTGCACGTTTCGATTTGCCACCGTTTGGAGAATTTTTGTCAGACGCTAGCTGTAGTTTCGGTACTTTGCCGTTGACGTTTGCTTTTTGGCCGGGCGATTGTGCTGAGTCATCAAATCCATCGACTGTATAGCCTTGTCGTAGAGGGTCCTCGTGCAACTCTGGTTGTTCGAAATCTTGAAAATCTTCCTCTTCCTCTCCTTCACCTCCATCATAGTGTTGACCATTGTGTGGAGGCTGTTGCTGATTAGTGGCATAATTAGAGGGGCCAGTTTGGCTATTGAGTAAATTCTCAGCTTGGAGGAGAGGGGTGTGGTCAGGGGTGGCCGGGCTCTTCCACGTATATTGGAGTTTGTATTCGGTTGGCGTAGGAACGCCGACTCGGCGAAAACCAGCCTGAAACTTCATGGCCAAATCGCCCTGGGATTACCATTTTTAAGAGAAAAGAAACAAATGCTCGTTACATATTGAAAGCAAATCACAAAAAATAATAACAATCAGCCAATAAAAGAGTAAAAATGTAAATTTTTCATTTACATGATGTATCTTTGAATCTATAGTACTATCAATAATTGTACTTTCGTAATAAACAGTCAAAAATCGAGTAAAAAAAATTGTCCTGTACATGTACATGTACATGTAGTTGTCTTTTGTATCCATAGTACTATCAATTGTACTTATGTAAAAAACAGTTTATCCAAAAATTATTAATATTATTAGCATACAATGTACATGTATATGCATCCCAGTGAAGGGGGGGAGGCAAAATGGCTTTTTCCAACGTACAGGGGGGAGGCGAACTCATAATAATTATTATGCCAAAACCACACAAGTTTTATGTACATGATACATGTACATGCATTTAGCCTATTGACGTGACAGGGCCCTCAATATTATTGTTACATGCTTGGGAGTTAGACGGTTTGGCAGGATTGGGCGTCTGCACTGCCAAGTAAAGGTCTGATACTTCTGGTTTCCTGCTTTTCAGAGCCAACCTTCAAATTTATACCTTGTACACATAGCAACAGTATTTCATAATAGTGAATTTAGTAATAAGCAGTAAATACCTCTTTTGTTGGGGTGCCACGGTCAGCATAGTCGGTGGTAAAAGTCACTTTCTTTCCATGGTCTACAGGCTTTCTTTTTCGTGCAAAGGCAGGTTCTTGTATGACAGCCATCTTGGCTGAACTAAGACCGGCAGAGATCACATGACCTTGTTGTTGTTGTTGTTGTTGGGGGTGTGGTCCCGGGGGAGATCCCCCCAGTTCTGTTGTTGCCGAGGTGATGGTACTGGTTTTCGGGGGACCAAGGGCCCCGCCGAGTGGTGGTGGGGGAGAATGGTTGGAGATCGCCTGGGGAACGACGAAATTGCGACGATATTCTGACACCCCCTGCATGGAATATTAAAAAAAAAAACATTACTACTAATCTTCGCAGTATGCATACACATGTACCACACAGACACAAAAACAACTATAATTCGTGTATTATTTTTCCCAAATAAAGCATTAATTTTGTGTGATCATGCCAGCATGCTTTAGTAGGCCACTACACAGGTTGATAATTTTATTGAAACATGAGGTTTGGATGACGCAGGTGTGCTTGTACGTACGTATATGTATGTGTATGTACAGCACAAATTTATTATTGATGCTAGCTAGTCACGGAACAAGCATTAGTTGTAAATTATTCTAATAAGAGCACACTGTCCAAAGTCGTAAAACTTACCTCGAACGTGACTGGCATTCTTCAAAGATTGTATGCAGAGTCTTCTTGAGAAAAAGCCGCGCTTTTCTCCTTTTTGGAGTTCTGTGAGAATTTGAAATTCTCACTTCCCATGCGTTGTCATAGCAATAGAACCGCAGGATTTAAAAATCAATAATTATTATTATTATTATTACCTTATTTGGGCGTGGTTTATTTTATTGCGTAATACTTCCCTTCTGACACGTACACGCATGCGCACTAAATTCATCGCTACCGAGAAGTCCCCCCCAAGAGTTGCAAAAAAATTTTCGTAGGTGTTGTCAGTATAGAGAGTAAGGTCTCGCTGTGTGAAAAGTGCTATTTTAGTCCAAGTTTGAGCTTGTTTGTTCATTATCTACGAAAAGGGAGCTCTTTTCTCGTCTCTAAAGTACCAAAGAAGCTTTCAAGTCTGTCAGAAGTCGGCCATTTTGTGTGGTCACCACATGTTCTTTGTGTGTGTGTTACATACTACTGGGTGGAACCGTGGCAGCTGTTTTGAAAGATCTCTTCATCTAAATCCCTGTTCGTCTTGATTTGATTCAAAAGACCCAAAGACCAAAGAAAGAAGGTTGGCGAAAATAGAGTTTGTTTCGTGTCGTGTGTGGTACCTCAGCTTCACAGAGCGAGCATGATCCACAGATCTGAGCACCCACCGCCCTTTGTACTTCTGTTTGCCCCTGAATCTCTGACTCCTAGAGAGAGAGTGTGTGTGCGCGTGTGGTTGTGTGTGTACTGATACTTAAAATTTCTTGAGCGCACACACGAAAAAGGTCTATGACGTGAAAAGAGTGAGAGCTTTATGCGTGTGTTGAAATTATACAAAACTTGTGGTTTTGAAGCCCTAATTTGTGCAAGAGTAGGCTATTTTAGGTGTACTCTCGACTACTTTGGAGGCAACTTGATTCAGGGTAAACATGTACTATAAAATTGTCTACTAGGTTTATATTTGTGCGGAATACTCCCTCAACTTGAAGTTACTTCAGTTGGTGTCACACATACTCTCTCCCCTCCCCTCTCTATTTTTCTCTCTCTCTAGATATTATTTGGATCTTTCCAAGCAAGTTTGTTTTATTTGTACCCACCCATTGATTCGTGCTAAGGAGTTAAGAAATATTCAGTGGAAATCTGTCGATTTGTGACTGTGTGTGTATCAGTTCAAGTATATTCAAGACCAAGTTTGTGAAATTGTTGTGGAAGGCGCTATTGACTGTTATCTTTCACTTTGTGTTTATTTTTTCACTTCCCTCTACATCGTGAAATAAGTCTCGACACATCCATCCTGTCCCACCTCTCTCAAAAAAGAAGAATCTGATCAGTTTGTTTGATTTCGACTCATCTTGGAAGTTTTGATAAGGATCTAGGAGGAAAACCCCTATAATCTATCAATCAGTCCTTCCTCTGAGTGAGTGTGAAGTTCATTTGTTATCACATCGTATTGTTCTCTGCACACAAGGCTTGTTGTTGGTATCAGCAAATCTCTTTGTCTGATAGAAGATTGTACATATTGTGTGTGTATTGGACACTCTCTTTTGGAACTTGTTAAGATCTGGTAATTTTGGTCCGAGTTGGTTTCGATGGCTTGATGAGTCACTAAGTGGGAATACCTATAAAAATATTCACTTTAACTCACTGTTTTAAAAAGTTTTACTGTTTAATAATTATACCTTGTTTTAAAACCAGAAGTATGAAACGGAGAGCATCAGAGAGAGGAATTTCCACCGAAGACCTCGCCTCGAAGCAGAGAATCGTCCGTCGAAAACGTCGAACACCAAGCCCCGATCTCGAGCGGGTGACGTCAAAAAGCCAACGTGAAGTCCGAACTAGCGGAGGTGGTGGCATCACGACGTCCTCCGGAACTGGAGGGGGCGTGGCCAGCGGAAGTGGGGGCCTCTATACGAGCAAGTATGCCAGCAAGTACGAACAGCGCTCGCACAAAACAGACAGCCAAATCAGAGAGGAGAGGTTGGGGACAAAATACGATTCCTATAATCCCGGTTCGGGGGGAACGTTCCGAAGTCAGACCCAGCAAGATCCCCGGACTGAAAGGCACCACCACCACAGGACTAATGCCAGCGGAGGGGGAGGGGGTACAGGAGCTGGCGGGGGGCATCACCACCCTTCCCCCCATCACAATATCCAACACACCTATGTCGGGGGGCAGGGTGAAAAATTTGAGTACTCCCTTCGCGTGGGGAATCTTGACTTTAAGATTCAAGACCATGAGCTGAAGAAAGCCCTCTTTAACAAATTTAAGAAATACGGTTATGTAAACATCAAACTCCTGGGCAACGGGAAAGAGCGTCATGCATTTATCAACTTTGCCCGTGAGAACGATGCCAGGATAGCCCTTGGAGATACTCAAGACTGCAATTTCCACGGCCATCTCATGGACGTGAATTGGTCACGATCAACTCTTCACCGTTTCCCGGACCTCCTCTCTGGTGGACACAGCGAATCGAGGAGTACTGTACTGAACGCCAAAAGACGTCTACTCGGGCCCGTGTCGAGTAGAAATAGCAGGAGCCGGAGTAGAAGTAGGAGCAGCAGCCCCATGACTAGACGGGGAGTAGCCTACAAGGAAGAGTATCATCATCAACACCATCAGTCCCCAAGAGACGGCAGAGGCGAACATGGATTGACTACTCAAAGTGCCTCGTCAGGGTCTCGAACGACCAGGGACATATCCTATAGGACTACCAGGGCAGTTTCTGTCTCTCCACCCCCACTTCCTCACACCCACGAAAGGGGCGTGGCCGGTCACGTGACCAGTGATGATTCGCGCCACTCCCCCTCAAAGACCATCCCTTCTGCTGGTGGTACTATTGTTGACTCGAATGCCACACGTACTCTTTTTGTTGGTCATTTAGAGTATGACATCACCGAACGTGAACTTCGTGACCTCTTTGGACCATATGGAAGAATTGAGAGTGTGGATATAAAGTCGACTCGACAAACCAACTCGGCCTATGCATTTGTCAAGTTTTTCACCATTACTGATGCTATCAATGCTAAAAATGACATCCATGGTCGTCAGTACGGCAATTTCCGTCTCAAGATTGGATTTGGTAAGGGAAACCCTTCAATTAAAGTCTGGATTGGAGGCATCTCCTGTTTTGCCGACTTGACGGAAATTCGTCAAGAATTGGACCGTTTTGGTCTCATACGGAAGGTTGAGTATGTGAAGGGTGATAATCATGCTATGGTGCATTTTGATAGTATGGATGCAGCTCAGACTGCTGTGAATTCCCTTCAAGAATATCGCTTCCGGAGTACAAACCGTCCCCTAAAGATTGACATACTCTCCAAGAGCTTAGCCCCTCGAGGTTCAGAATTTGATGATTTTGATATTGAAGTGATTAGCCCGACGTCGTCCCATATGGAGTCCCGTTGGCCAGGTGGTAATAAGAGCACTAATTCCAGGGGCAGTACCACCGATTTGAGTACTGGTGGTGGTGGTGGTGGTGGAAGTGGAGAGAACTACCGTCGACGAATTACCAGAGAAGATAGCAGGGGCAGAGAGGAAGGTGGGGGGAGGGGAGAGACTCACTACCGTCACCACCAACCACCATCCCCAGAAATGTCTGCCAGAAATGGTCGTAGTTCTCTGTATGCTGGGAGCGACAGCTCCGAGAGAAATAGGATTGTGAGTGAATCCGCTAACTCTGGCTCACGAAGCAATGAAGAACGCTCCCGAAGTGGCGCTTTCAACTCCTCGCGTGAATCAAGGTATAGTGGTGGTGGTACAGGTACTAAATTTGAACGAGGGGGTGAGCATGCTAGTTATCGTAAGAGGCCCCGTTCCCCAAGTATGAACGAAGAAGAGCATTTCAACTCTAGTACTGCTGATCACCACTATCACAATAGACGTCACTCAGCTGATGATGGTAGTAGTGGTGGAATGGGCGGGGCAGATATGGGTGGAGCTTCGTTCAATGGTGCCAGTGAGTATCGTAGCAAGAAGCCGAGGAACAATTTTGATGCCTATAAGTACCACAAGCTTTATGGAAACCGTTCCATGATTGATGATGGTGGGCGGGGAGGTGGGGGGTCAAGGTACGGCTCCGCCCATTACGACCGAGAGAAGGAGCACCACCATCATCACCATGCAGACTCATTTTCTGCCGGAGATCCTCGTGAGCACCATGCCCACCGTGGAGGTGGTGATCACCGCGATTATCACCGTGATGATAGGGGCAGGGGGGAGCGAGGGGGTGGTGGAGGAGGAGAGAGGGAGAGAGACCGTGAACGTGAGCGAAGGGACAGACATTTGCCCTCGTCCATCAAAGACGACCCTCGTAGAGACTCAAATGATCGCAGGGACTCAAATGCCTCGAAAGACGATAAAAAAGACTCCTTGGATGATGCCAAAAAGAGCGAGAAAGAATCTTCGGCCCCTCCTGCCGTCCCCCCACCTCCGGTTTTGATCTCTAACGATACTGCTGACACAGCACTGAAGCTCAATAACTCAACTGATGCCCCTACAGGAAATGGTGTGACTAACAACTCCAATTTGAACGCCAGCAGTGCAGAAACAATCTCGGATCTTGCCAAACTCTTCCCAATTGCTTGGAAAGGCACGCTAGTGCTGAAAAACACCGGATTCCCAACACGCATGCATCTGATTGGTGGAGATCCCACTGTCGTCGAACTTCTCGTCCGAAGCAAAGAGGGTAAAGATGAAGTCAGCTCGCTGCGTATCACCCAGCGTCTACGCTTGGAGCCGCCACGTCTAGAAGAGGTGAACAAACGCATGGCAAGTGCCGGCCCAAGCGGCCACTGCATACTACTAGCGCTGGCTGGACCCACCCCCAGTCAGTCGTCTGGGGACGACAGTAGAAGCGACAATGGATCCGTGGACTTAAACACTCAACTCCGTCCGTTAAAGAGTCTCGTGAGCTACTTGAAACAAAAGGAGGCTGCTGGAATTGTAGCCCTTAGCGGGCCAGAGAAAGGATCTGTTACTTCAGTCAGCGATAGTGGAGAAAGGGATAATATCATTGGAGTGTTACATGCTTTTCCACCGTGCGAGTTTTCACAGAAACAGCTAGTCAAGATTGCACCCCAATTGGGACAAGATACAGCGAAAGAAGATCACATTGTTGTGCTTCTAGTCAAAGGAACTGTGTAAAAAATATTCGACAATACCCAGCCACCTACACTATTTGATATTAGGAAAAGAAACTTGTTTTTTTTTGCCGAAGATGTGCCGTATTGTTGTCTGTATTATTAAAAAAGCTACACACATGACAGTGAAAGCTCTAATGAATGTGTTAAACAAAAAGAATAGATTTTAAAAAGACTGTATAATAATTGTATACACGTACACACAGCCTCTGTACAATGCTTCTGTATGTATATCTTTTGTCTACCCTAAATTTTGTGCTATACAAAAAATGTTTATATAAAACTTACATCATTTCGTTGACTCCTTTCACGTGTGTGTGTATATGTGCGCATTCATGTGTATTTAAGGTACCCACCCCATCCCTTGTGTGTGTGTGTCTTCTTTTTCATGCTATGTTACTCACTGTACACTCTATGCTCACCCATCCTATCTATGTATCATTTATCTTTCCCTATGTGTTTGCTATAAGCTGCATGCATGTGCATTCTGGTGTGTGTATGTGTAGACATGAGAAATTTTGACCTTTTTTTACGATACATACGCTGTGCATGACATGTGGTTGGGCTCTGCGTGTGCAAGAATAGTATGATAGACACGCATGATTAGCTCTCGTTCTCGTGCGACAGCGCAACCACAACTAACAATACATCTCTGGGCGTTACGAGTCACTTATCTTTCGTGTGGTTCATTCAGATAAGGGGCGCGGCGCGCATGCTCCATAGTTCTAGCTCTATCGTCCAATATTACAAATTTTCGGGTGGAACTTGATTTCGTTTAATAAGATCAACACGCGCATGCGTATCGTACAACTTCCGGCGCGCCCATTTCGTACGATTCGATTGGATGGGCGTGGTTGTTATCTCGCGCAGTTTAGAGGTGGATCTGGCGTGGCTCGGAGTGCTTGCAATGGCGAGCGAGGCGAAGCCGAAGAGTAAGCAATTAAAGCGGCTAGGATCCGTGAGAGCAATCGCAATAAAGAAGGTAAGTTACTAGAGATAAGCTTACGTACATCAAGGTCTTTCCTCGCGATTTTTTAGAGAGGGTACCGGTGCACGCTTTCAGCCCCGCCCACCTTGTTTATTATAATTCTTGTACAGACGCATGTGGCTTCTAAAACGGTTTCTTTATTAGTCCTTGGGTAGTGTATATATACATAAATTTTATGAATGGTGTCAACTTTTCGATCCATAGCAACTACTATTAGATGTAGGAGGAGTGCTCCATATCAGCAGATGTGTATATGCACAAACAGTATTCACGAGCATTTATAAACAACAAATCACGGCCATCAATCTCCTTATTTAGGGTGATAATGTTTTATATCACAGTGCCGTGGCTAGCACATGCTGCACCTGCATGCATGTATCACTGTGGCAACTGCCCACTTGTATGTTTGTTTATTGCCCCAGGGACTTTAATACACAGACTGAATGGCTGTACCTTGGTTTATAGTTGATAGTAATGTTTATACACCCCCTCTTCTTCCTCCCTCCCTCCCTCCCTCTCTCCCTTAATTATAACTAGTACTTACCTTCTTGTGTGGACCACTGGTAGCTACATGAAAATCTGTACTCATCTGTTTGGAGTGTATAACTTTTACTGCTTTTACTGGATAGGCTGGTCTACATTATTATCTGTATAGGGTATGTTAACTCATGAAGTGGACGAAGGAAGTCCGTGTAGAAAATGTGGTGTCAACTGTCCAGGATTCTCGCTACACTTCTGGAGGTGAGCATTAAAAGCATGAGATTAAATATGCATGCACAGTGGCAGCACCATGGCACACTGATAATGATGATGGCCTAATATTTGATAGAAAAATTTGCAAGAACTGCTTATGTCCTCGTGAAGAACACGAGATCAGTGAGGAGCCAGAGAGCAAGATAGCGATACCGGTAGGAAAGCTTCTCTTCTCTCCATCGGCTGACACTCTCGCTCGAGGGGAACACCCGTACTCACCTATGAAGTAAGACATACTATAAGATTGTGAATAAATTTAGTAAACACCGCTGATGGTGCAAATATTAATTTTCATTGATCTACTCTTGTAGCGTACGTCGAACAAAATCTGTTGGTGACTCAGCT
Organism: Cliona cf. orientalis; assembly: GCA_963930775.1. Lineage (NCBI taxonomy): Eukaryota > Metazoa > Porifera > Demospongiae > Clionaida > Clionaidae > Cliona > Cliona cf. orientalis. Next base: position 952,821 of record OZ005692.1, read on the forward strand.
CAAGACAGTCCCAGTTTGCTGAAGAGACTCCACAACTATGTTTGGGTACCAAAAGACTGCAATGTTGAAACTGTGAGTGCATTGAGTTGTGCATGGCTAAAATTTAATTTTCCTTAATCATAAATTCTACCCCAAAATATCTTTGCCGAATCTCTGGATTCAAGTATCTAATACGTCTAACTTAAGCTGGCTAAATTCCATAGGACCTAGGCATTAAGTACTTCATAATGCATGCTGCATGATCACACTGCTTAAATGGTGTCACATCATGATAATATTATTATTGTGCTTTTCTCTGTGCAGGCTGATCAACTTTTTCTTCTTTTTTTTCATACAGGCTAGAAAATACTTCCAATCATTATCTGCTCAAAAGACTCCTGTCCGGGGCACCCAGGGAGAGCGCTATAGACAGAAACAGCTGATTCGGCAACTACCAGCCTACGACATCGACACAATCTACTGCAATGAGCGGACAGAACCGGAAATGAAACAGATGGAGCTGTTCATCAAACTGAGGAAGGAGAAATTTCTTGGCAGAGGAGGACTGAAGATGAGAGAAACCACTGACAGATCGGCACCATGGGTACGTTTAATTGTTAGCCCCTTGATCACCCCAGCCCCTTAAAATAACCACCATCCCCCCTCAATCATCCCCCCCCCCAGCCTGGCCCCTTGCATAGCTGGGAGGGGACTGGTGACAAGGGTATTATTGGGCATGTACGATGGAGCATGCATGTGGAGAAATGCAGCTAAAATAATACTATGCCACCAGCTAAGAAAAGGGACCATCAGGGATTTTTTTTGTTTGTAGTATATATGTAGCTAGCTTGTTGTATGTATAGAGTAATGTACTGTAGTGTAATCTGCTCTCTGTTTGTGCCTATATACACTGATACAAGATTTAGTACTCACTACACGCTGTAGAAAGTATGTTGGATCCGGATATTAAAAGTGTTTCATACTAGCAACTCCCCCAAAATTTAATGGTCCATTTTCTCATAGCAGATCACAATGTTATTCGTTTTGAAACATAAGAATACCTTTCATGTATTTTGGAAACCAAAATTGTTTTCAATTATGCATAATATGTTTAAGTTCTCATATTGCTTTTAGCTTCTCAAAAAAAAAGTTAATCTCTATTGCTCTTTCAATTCCCTAGGTATGTCAGAGTTGTCAGATGCCCCTCAAGGCGGGGGACGTGGGTGTTTTTGCTGACAGGGCAGGTCCGAATAAATGCTGGCACCCCGCCTGCTTCACCTGCTCGGACTGCGGAGAACTCTTGGTCGATCTCATCTACTTTTTCAATGACAAAGATGACAAGGTCTACTGCGGCAGACATCATGCTGAGAAACTCAAGCCTAGATGTGCAGCTTGTGATGAGGTATGTAGAGAATTGATGCTCTTAATCTTAGCATAAAAGAGTGGGTGGGGCTGATCCGTGCTGCACCCTTTAGCCACGCCCACTTTCACCACCTCTTATTGCATGGTGCAAGAGAACATTAATAATTGACGGTTCTTGACTAATAAGCCCCATCTCTTTGCCTGGACTATTGAAAAGGGGGGGGGGGTGCTATCATGATCACCACACCCACAAGCATTTCATGTACCTCAGCTTAGTTTATACTTTGGACTGACTGTGGAACACTGTAGCTACATAAAAAATTATGTTTTTCATAGTTGATTTTGTGTGAAGAGTACACCCGTGCCGAGGACCATGACTGGCATTTGGATCACTTCTGCTGCCTTCGCTGCGACCTGTCCCTGGGAGGGAAGCAGTACCGGCCTCAGGAGGGAATGCCGTTCTGCCTGAACTGCTACGAGATAGCATTTTCTGCCGTCTGTGAGGTATGCATTGTATTATTCGTTTGTAGCAGTACATGATCGATACTACTATAATATTATATTATGCATAGGCTTTATTATAATATAGCTCAAGACTAAGGTGGTATTTTTAATTTACACTCATTTAATATGTCCAACTGCATGTACTTCAAATCTGTACATTCATAAACATCCCCATGGCAACTCTTCACTGTTAGAAACATGCAGGCTGGGCTGGGGTAAAGCATATCGCTATGTCTATGCTCTAGAGGTTGTGTACGTTAATTTTAGTAAAAAGGGTGTGTCTGGAATGTGGAGTGGATCACCTTATCTCACAACACCACGCCGTGAATTTTGTCAACTCTAGATCTGCTTACATGTAATTCAATACGTACAAAATTCACACGAGCTCATGTGTGCAAAATCGCCCAATTGAATAGTTCATGAATTTATGGATTTATAATTACTGGATAGAAAATTAAAGCTTAATAGTTAAAATCTTATTATAGCTTTAATTGTGCCCCAGACCCTCAAAACTCAGAGACTGATGTATTAATAACTACAGTCGAACCTCTAATAAAGGACCCTCCGAGAAAGGGACACTGTATGTTAAACCTCTCTATATGGGGGACACTGTTTGGTGTCCCAAAAACTATCATTCCCTATAGTTTCCATTCATTGAGAACCTCCGAGAAGAGGACAACCTCTCTATAAGGGATAAAACCGCTGAATTTATAATATTGTTCCCAAAGTGTCCTTTATTTGGAGGTTCGACTATAATATTTTCATGTACCTGTCTTTCTATTAATTTTATGGCATTAAAACACACAATGTCATGTAGTCTTGTGGTAACACCATCACACTGGACGAACCTCGGCTAACTCACGAAGACCGCGTCTGGCACGCCAAACCAGAGTGCTTCTTCTGTGCCGTCTGCAATCGTTCGCTGCTGGAGGAGCCATTCCTGCCAAAACAGGGCAAGATTTTCTGCTCTAAAGAGCACTATCAGAAGTTCAAAGCAAAGTCCAAGTGATTACCGTAACTGTTATAGGAGTTGTGTGTGCTATATACGTACATGCACAAACACAATAATATATACACAATGCATACGTACTCACAAGATTAATTAATATTTCTTAAAAATACTTTCAGATTATTATTAGTCTAGTGATCAGAATATTATTATATAGGTACAGTACATTCATCTATACTAAAGGCCTAGGGCACGGCATCACTTATTATTAATTTTGTGTGTTTAGCATTATACGTTATCGTATTAGGACCTGGAGGTAGCATTATTTAAATCAATACATCTGCGGTTATGATTTTTTTTATTGTATATACTATGTATCTATCCATTTACACCACATTAAGTTTGCTATTCATAAACACTAATTTTAATACCGTACTTAATCTAATACTACGCATGCCAAAAAAATAATTTCAATTTTGAAAAACGCGCGTTTTTCTGGTAAAGGTCGTCAATCGCTCCATATATAAACGTTATGAGAATTCGAAAAATGCTAATTTATTGCGTTAAATTGGATCATGCGTTGTATTCGATTAACGGTACCGGTATGCACTAAAATTTAATAGCAGCATTACTTAATTATTTACAAGTGAGAATAAGTTAATAAGCTGCCAGCTCATGAAGGGGATAAAAATTGGATGGAGAGGAATAAAAAATAAGGAAGAGGATGTGCTAAATATAGATTAATGACAGCTATGCCAGTTTTGCTGCTATTTTTAGCTGAGACAGCCACGCCTCTCTCTCATCTGCATTAGTTGCTTGCAGTTCGTAGCGTACTCCATTCGTAGTTATCAGCAAGAATCGATTGACCTTCGGTTTAGTACGCTGACGAGGTTTGATGGGAACACATCCCGACCCAGCAGGAAGTGTGTCACTACCGGAAGTGGGTGTGGTCGTTAGGGTGGGGCTACCAGTGTCATCCAATGAGGTCACAGTTAAGTCTTTAAGAGGAATGCTGCCGAGAGGTTTAGAATCCTGGAGGGAGAGGGAGAGAGAGAGAGAGAGAGAGAGAGAGAGAGAGAGAGAGAGAGAGAGAGAGAGAGAGAGAGAGAGAGAGAGAGAGAGAGAGAGAGAGAGAGAGAGAGAGAGAGAGAGAGAGATGAAAGAGAATCAAGATGCACGTGCATGTAAATAAGCCACTCAAGTTCTTGTATGCCATAGTAACAATATTGACGATGTGGTAATTGCTGTGTAGCCACAACTCTATTGCAGCTTTTTGCTTTAATGGATAACTCACTCCCTCTGTTTTGGCTACAGATGATCTTAAGTCACAATTTACTTACCTTTGATCCCCTGAAGTAATAGAGCAAAGGATTTTTCTCCTTTAGGACGAATTTCCGTGCTTTCCAGTTGTGTCGAAATTGTCCCTACAATAGATTTGTGTTCATATAATATTATACTGTTATCATACACACATTGGTTCCAAGTAAAGTAACATATTACTACTACTTGTAGGCGATGTAATTCTCTCTCCCTCTCTCTCTTTCTCATTAATATTCAATGGCTTATCAACTTTCAGGAGGGTGTACAAGTGACACTGTGTGTGAATGTGTGTGTACACTGTCAAGACTATATTATATATAGTGTGTACATGACATGCACATGACGGGGGGATTGATTGTAATTCATTTGAGAGTTGACAGCAACTAGCTAAGGGACGATTTATTATAACAGTACTGGTGCACATGACAACTGCATGAGTAACCTTTCTAAACAGTTGATAAATACATACAGCCACCCACCAATAGTTAATGGTCAACAATGACTATAATATTGTACACATGCACTTCTGTGCTTATCATAATACCATGGTATAAGGTAATTTTTTGTCAACAGTGGAGTTCATAAACTGTCCCATAAGCAAACTTTTAGGGAGGAAAGAGAGAGAGAGGGAGAGAGAGAGAGAGAGAGAGAGAGAGAGAGAGAGAGAGAGAGAGAGAGAGAGAGAGAGAGAGGGAGGGAGGGAGGGAGATATGGAGAGAAGTCCCACATATGACCCACAAGCCATGTGCACACAGTACTACTACAGCAGATGCATGATTCAGCACATGTCAAACCTTCCATGCAACAGCAGACGTCTATTTTGGCATCAAATTTCACTCAAGAGGTTTCAAATGAACAAAATTAGCTTTGTAACTGCCTCCGTGCATGTTCTCAAATTACCTTTTTAAGTAGGAAGCCTTGCTTGAGAATCTTCCCATCCCCCATGTCAATTCCACTGCCAGAGATGTCCTGCAAGTGCATAAAATAAAACAATACTGTAACCACATGTAGCTATAGGTGATTTTGATAGTTAACTAAACTGCAACTATGCTCCACAATAACTATAGGATAAGTGGACTGAACGTGTGTGCACATGTATAGGCAAACACACTAATCATATGATCCACATAATAATATATAGATAGTCAGTCATATTATTATCATTATAACCGTAGTTTCACACCCCCCCCCCCCCCCCCATGGCAGGTTTTAATTGAACAGCTGGGGAGATCTAGGGCCGGCCTGGGGATAAGGCTACACTATTATATAAAGCATAATATATGGAGTTGCATACAATAATATTATTATTCTATAATAATAATATACACAAGTCTATCTGTATATTGGCGGCTATTAGTACCATTGTGCAAAGTGTGCAGTAAATTAGTATAACACTATTGTTCGGTTTTGGGACAGTGGCATTGTTTATGAGAGTCGACTCAGGTTAGCTGAAAAACACGCACAGTATTGTGCACTTTTGTACCATAATATGACACTTAGCATGAAACTGACGATATCTTAAAATTTAGATATACACTCAACTAAAATTTGATCTGGTTTTGAAAATTCAAGATGACTAAGATAGTCGCTACACCCCCAGGCCTCCTGCAGGCCCCAGTTTTTAGATATGCAATAGCTTACACTGTGGATGCTGATTCTTGCCCGATTTGAGAGGATATCGTCGTCGGAGTCTGAGTCGTGATCGCTGTCTCCGTCCGAGTATTCACCCTCGTCATCATCCCAGTCTCCACTTTGAAATACATCCAGCGATGTACCAGGAGCAAAGACAACCTGTACGCAGATGAAAAACATGAACGGATAATACGAGGGGTTCCTTAGGCCCACAGAGAGTGTTCATTTCCCTTTGATATATGGTCGGTGAATTGTATACAGGAATATTAAAAAGCCTTTGTGGGTGATCATAAAAATAATTATAGTGTAGGATTCAGATTCCCATACCCGAGTTTCTATTCCATGTTGACTTCTCAATTAACGTGCAAGCCAAGGCCTGAGGCTATAGCTATAAGCTTTAATAATAATAATAATAATATTATACTGGTGCATTGCTATAGTCACAGTTATTAACCCTCGGCGCATGCGCGAGGGTTACTGTAGTTGGTTTGTGTGTCTGTCTGTTACCACGCTAGCTGCTACATACCTCGTTTGCGAGTCCAATTTGCGGTGTTGTAAGGTTCCTTATGGCGTTCCAAACTCATGATTTGTGTGGATTTCTCCGAAAACGCTTTGTTTGCCAGTTTTGGCGTCATTTGCCGATTCTAAGCTTCTTGACTTCGCTAACGTATAAATAGGTTGCGCACTGTAGTCTATATACGGTATATATGTCAATTAACCCTCAGCGCATGCGCGGTTGTATCAATCCCGCCACTGGCTATAGTACAGTCTGTCAAGCTACGTAGACCCCTTTTTCTCCCGACGACCTTTACCTACACCCTAAGCCTTAGAATTGAAAAGAAGCCACTGTCATCCCAGGCTAAGCTTCCTGTATTCTTATGGCACCCTTTGACTCTCTGGCTTGTAGCTATGCATGCATGGGATTAAAAATATATTACAGTGCTTGAACCTGTCAAGTGAGTTGCGATATTAAATATTGGACATGCAATATTGCTCAGTACTTCAGTCTTCTAGCTTAGTCCCCAAGAATTTGGAGGTTAGGCTACAGTGAGGAAAGTTGAGTTGATCTCTACACCACAGTTAGTCTCGCAAGCCACACCCTTCATAATGGAGTTCGATACAACACACTAGGGTTGTTGCTGCTATGAGCCGTTGCACCTTGAATAACACTGCTGTGCAAGTACAACATTAGCCTCATCCCTGTCTGGCCCTTGCCCCAGCCCTTTAGCTACCTCCTTTCTGCATGCAACTGTTGAAGCATTATAGCTAATGCCATGCAGCGCGCCGAGGGTTTTGTGCTCGAGAGAGCTCTAGTTGCTAGTGTTTTTCCCCATAAAAACATCATGCGGGCATTTTGAAAGATTGACAGCTTGACACAATGGGTTATTTGAACACAGCACACTTTTTGTCTAGCCAACACTAGAGATAACAATATTATGACGGCCACATATACCACTTGAAAGTCATAGTGGAACCACAATTGACTGTTACTGGCCTTTGTATGGAACAATTGTATTGAGCCAACACTTATAGCAAATATATAACTCATGCATGCAAAGATTCAGCCCCCATGGAGGTTTCCTATAGCTGATCCTTTTAAGGCATGCTCATCTCATGATCAAAGATTGATGCATTCCAGTGTAAGATTTCTACAATGATTCTTTGCATTCAGAATACTACATAATGTAAGTAGCTGGCCTAAAATTATGCAGCAAGTACAACACTGGAGTATTATACTATACCCATAAAATGAATTTCACCATTATTCTCATTGGTGAATAATTATAGCATCCTGGGCTTGTAAAACGTAACATCCCGGAGTGAAAATTTTGCACTTACAAAGATGTAGGTGGCATCTTCAGTGTCCACTATGTCATTGTCGAGTACTGAATCTTTTCTCAGCTTGACACACACCCCCTCCTCTCTATCCAGCCGGACAGGGTGGAAGAAGCCATACCTCAGCATCTGCGTCGCCATGGAGCTGGCCTCTGACCTGTCGTTAGCAAAGGACCACGTGATGAGCCAGTCTAGAAGCTCCTTGCCCGTGAAGTAGCGTGTAGTTTGTCTTGCACCCTTGGCCTTCATTTCGTGAAGTTTGAGACCAGCGTTTGGGTCTTGCATCGCTTGAACTACATCCCTGTGTGTGTGTGGGGGGGGGGGGGGGGGTGGAGGGAAGAAGAGAGAGAGAGAGAGAGAGAGAGAAGAGAGAAGAGAAGAGAGAGCATTACAAACCACATTCCATTCTCCATATCCAGCTGAGTTCTCACAGTACAAAGAAACCTAAACACCCACATACAAGTACATGTATGTAGGTGATTGTTTCTTTGTAATGTGTACACACAATATTATTATCAGAGTACTAGCTTTGCCCAAATCCATCAAGTAAAGCTATCTACAGCAGATCCCTGAGGGCATATTTGTGAATTTCACCCATAATTATAACTTACCTAATGTCATCGCTGATGGCCGCATAGGTGTCTGTTCTTGCTAAGGTCCTTGTCGGTGACATTTCTTTGTCGATCTTAGCCGGGTCCAGCCTTCGGATACAGTCTTCGATCAACTCCTTCCACTCGTCCCTCGATTCGTGGTCCGGCGCTTGGATGAGGAACTCCCTGCCCTCGTGTGTCGTTAGCTGGAGTAGCCACTGCAGTGTGAAACAGGAAGAACATATATAATATGGGATATTTCACATAATGAATAATTATACTGTGCTTTGCAGGTCAGTTGTCCAGTGGAAAGGGTGAATAGGCAGTAAGTTCTTAATTCAGTTATACTACAAGTCACAGAGGCTTTCAGTTTATATAGTGACAGAGGCAGGTGCCATTCCCTAACTTTTCTAGACAACCCACCCTGCAAAGCATAGTAGTTCCATTAAATTTCATTATAATAATATTATTTTCAGTTAATTGTCACTATAGATATGAAGCCACAGGAGAGAGCCAATTATTATTATCATCACCTACTAAGTGTTCAGAAAGGGCATTAAGTACTAACCTCTCACCTCTGTTAATTGATTTTAGATTAACTCTCCACCTTTCCCAAGTCTGACTATACTAGGGTTCCAGCATCAACACACACTAAATAATTCATAGCTAGGCAGAACTCCATACTTATTATACTTCCATTACTAGAAGATCAGGCTTAGCCATTGCTCAGCCTTCTGTTGATACTCTGCAGCTGTGTCATGTCGTGCATGGACGTACTGGTTTCTTAGTGTCCTCTGGAGGGGGGCAGGCCAGTGCAGCTCCGACCAGAGGGATGATCCCAGCTGGGAAACGGTCCTGCTTCTTCTTGAAGTAGCTCAGCTCCTTCCTCATCAAGACAAACCATCGTGTCCTCCAGTTGTGACGAACATGTCCCTAGAAAATTAATGAAGAGTAGTACCATGCATGTGTGACTATAAGATTCCAAAATAATTTATATTATCAGGGTAGTTAGGGCGACGTTCTTTATGAAGACACACCGACAGGTAGACAGTGAGTCACCTGAACTTGCGCTGGCACTACATCAACAAATTATCGCTATGGCCTATTGACTGCAGTTTGCGGTTCCTACAACTGATCATGAACCGCAACTCCAGATAGGTTGAGCTACAAGCTTGTGCTTTGAGGCTATTTTTAAAGGGTAACAAATAATGCTGCAAAAGATAGTGTACAGGAATCCTTAATGGATCCATCAAATTCACCTTCTTTACGAGAAATCCTTGCTTCAGGATGCCCTGGGATGCCATCGTGCGATGGAGGTGAGTCAACTCGCGGATCTTGATTGACTTTAATCCGGAAGCTCTTCAAAATTTAATGAACTTGAGACCCGCCCTCGACCTTTGCCGCGCGCGCCGCTCATGCAGCCCCACCCCCCGAGCCTAATCCTAGATCCTCGGTGGCGACCATGTACCAGGATTCGGAAAGGTAATGATCGACAACAACAAATGCACGATCATGCGCAGAGGCGAGGGTGGAGTCTGTACATCGTAGCGATTCCGGGCTATTTCTAAAAGTGGTAGAAAACATCTCAATGATATAATGAAATGATTTGTTATTCAATTGCGAGTCTAATGGTTCTTGTTTGGTAAAAAATGGTTGAGTAGATCCCGAGATATTCACGATTTTAGTGATCAAGGTAGGGCAAAATATTCTGCCAAGTTTCTGTAGTAAAAATGGTACAACTTTCAAAACCTTTCATCCTAGTTTTTAGGCCATATCTCAGCAACACAGTGGAATTAAGAGATGGTTCTTGCGCCAAAATGTTCCGCTGAACATGGCGATTACAGCCACGCCCACAATGGCTTGCAATAACAATAATTGTAATTTTCAATATCTGGGTACTAGTATTTCACCTCCTATAGTTTTGTATTGGAAGTTTTTCTTGCAGGTACTTGAATGCTTCAAATAATACACTTTTGGTGGTTCTTTGTACTATTTGGCACGAGAAAGTGAATGGTAACTGTTTCCACATGAAAGGAATAAATCGTAAACCACAACGTAATATTTAAAGATTTTAAAGTGGAATTTCTGGTAGAACCATTGCTCCATTCTCCGGGAAACATACATTTTTGGAATCTTCTATCTTTTCTGATTCTGAAACACTATTTAAGTATAAAATTTGGTTGGAGTGAGTGCCTGCAAGAAATCGTTTTATTATGCCACTTTTCTGTACCATTTTCCCCTATACAAATGCACGTACAAAATTTTACCGATTTTACAAACTTCCGGAATCACTAGTACATGTCGATGCGTGCGCGAAGTAGAATTCCGTTGTGATTTTAATTTGTGTGACATGTACATGTAGCGAGAAATGGCGGCAGACGCGATCAAGGAGCAACTACCGGAGTTTTTCATAGAAGGACAGCTAACTGAGAAGCGACTTGGAGAGGGTGGCTATGGATACGTCAACAAGGTTAGTAGCTAAATGACTTGAATCACTAGCTATCTATCTGTTAATTAATTAATTCATTATTAGATTATTGTGGATGAAACCGAATGCGCTGCAAAAATAATCCACAGTGCGATTGAGTTTAGTTCTAATGTGGGCAATCAACATGTTAAGGAGCTAAGTTTGCGGTCCAGTCTTCGCCACCCAAACATTGTTCAATTCCTTGGGATATGGCAATGCCCAGGAAGAAGTTCTCTACCAGCGCTGGTGACTGAGTTGATGGATACTAGCTTGCATAAGTTCCTAGTGGATCCCTCCATGAAAGATGAAGTGCCAATGTCGTACAAGAAAGCCATACTTGAAGATGTCACCAAGGGGCTAATTTACCTTCACAAGAAGGGTATAGTTCATCGAGACCTAACCGCAAACAACGTGCTGTTAACCGCATCTCTGGTCGCAAAGATCTCTGATTTGGGTAATTCTCGCTTCTTGCCAAAAGAGGACTTTGTGAAGTTGACCAGCCGACCCGGTACAGTGGCGTATATGCCACCAGAAGCCTTTACCAAGGATTATACGCACAAAGTGGACATCTTCTCATTTGGACACCTAGTACTCTTCACAATGATTCAAGTGAGTGAGAAAAATGATTATAATATCATGACTTAGCCTTGTATCCTAGGTAACAGCCATGGTATAACTCCCATATACCCCAGCCCTCAGGCATTATAACTCCCCCTACCCCTGAAAATAGTCCAATAACACAGTTGCACTGGTATGCCAAGTTTGTGTTATAGCTACTAGCTTTTCACTAGCCATAGCCAGTAGCTCCCACACATAATACGTAGGATCGAGGGTTCCAGCTTGATACACTAACTATTGTATAGATTGTCATTATGATAGAATCTAGCTACTTTAATACTACTCCAACTCTTCAAGTTTCAAATATGAAAAAGTCAACAGTCTGCTGATTACTCTGACCAATCACGGTCAAGATATTAAACAGATAAACTATGTTTGCCCAGGATACACCGTTCATATACCACCTTCGTTCTCGGGCTACGCCCTCGAACTCAGGGTGGTATATGAACGGTATATCCTGGGCAACCATAGTTTATCTATTACTAATAACATTGCAAAATTGCTATAATGCATTATTCATACATCTATTAGATGTCTCCGGATGATCTATTGCCACCTACCTACCAGGATCCAGATGCACTAACAGAGAGCTTAAAGCCTCGTAACGAAGTGGCCCGTCGTGATAAATACTTCAAGATGATGATCAAGAAAATACCAACAGAAGTGCATGAAGCTTTTGCGAATTTAACGAAACAGTGTCTGACGTACATACCCAGTGATAGGCCTGAAGCGATCCAAATACTGCACTGGCTAAGGCAGATCCAAGTAGGTGGGCGAAATGAGGGTATGAACTGCATAGAAGCTGATTTATTCACAAGAGAGAAGGTATAGCACTTGTTGTGAATGTTATCTGAGTATCTATTTAGTATTTAAACTGTTTTCCTTTGTTGATAGAATGAAGAGGAAAAAAAGCAAATAAGGATGGAATATGACGCCACTATCCAAACCTTGCATGTAAGTAATTATGATGCCTTGCTTAGTATTTACGCTTCAAGAACCACCCCTTTTATCTACAGCGAGACATTGAACAAAAGAATAGAATAATTCATGACCTTCAAGAGCGACTGAGGGCACCAGAGGCACCTGACTTGGTAATAGTTATCAATTAAAATATAGCAATCACAACTGTTGCACAGGCTTACCTTAAGTTTACATTTCTTTCTAGGCCACAATGGGACTGAGTTATCACCTACTAGCATCTGCCAACTTGGTTAGTATTTTTCCATATACTGTAATAATTTTAGCAAGACTTAATAATGTTTTTATAACAGGGTGGTAATCCAGTTGATTTTGTTCCAGAACCTGAACCCCAACCCGGAGTCACTGTGGTATGTGTTATACTTCCTTAAATATCCCATAATATGATTGTTACAGTATATTTAGTGTGCCCAATCGTGTAGGGTAACAGCATAATTTGCTTTTAGCTATTGATTCAGAAGGCCATTACAATAATTATTACTGTGATAACTATTCATCTATTATGTGACAGTACAATCAATCATGCTTTTAGGTGCTGCAAGAAACACCGCCTATTAATATGTCAAATTATCCACAAGCTGTTGTTCGAAACAACCGTATTTATATTGGAGGAGGTTTTGCCAAATCAGATGATATAGCAACACTGCAGGAATACGATCCTCAGCAAAACAAGTGGGATAAAAGCATCGCAGAACCGTGCCCCACTAAATATTTTGGAATGGCGGTAGTCAAGAATCAACTCTTGATAGTTGGCGGCACTGATACTTCAAGCAAAAGAAAGCATGGTCTTGTGTATTGCTTAGATTTCAAAACGAAAAAATGGAGTCGCTTTCAGAAATCATCTATGCTCGTTTATCGCTCATCACCAAGTGTAGTAACGTACAAGGATAGGTGGTTGATTGCTATCGGAGGTGAAGATAAGGATGGTCAAGTGCTTAGCTCGGTGGAAAGGCTTGACATTGATAATCCTGATGATGAACGGTATTGGGAATATTGCTCACCACTCCCAGTTAAATCCCTACACTTTACCTCGGCTATTATTGACGATATGCTCTTCTCATTTGGTACCACAACCTATGGAGCTACCATGAGTGTAGGGATGCCAAGCAATAGAGTCTTTTTTGCACCCCTTGGCAAGCTGCTAAAATCATCAAATAAAACAGAGTCTGTCTGGCAGGACATCCATCATTTGCCATTGAAGGAATCCACAGCTGTATCTTTCAATGGCTCCCTGTTCGCTTTAGGCGGCACAAGCACAAGCATATTCAGACTTGAGTACAGCCAAGAACCCAAAAACAAAGCAACGTGGATTCATGTAGGCGATCTTCCAGTTCCACTTTGCCAGTGTGCGTGTACCCAAAATGGCAACAACATGTTTGTGCATGGAAGACGAGTAAAAACACCTGATGTTTGTGTATACACTCTAACAGTTGATAAGTAAACCGTGACTATTGTGGTTTTCCCAATTCAGATAGTATTACAGTAACTGTGTTATCACTAGATGCTAGGCTGTACTTCTTTGCTTTGCATAGCTACACAATAATATTATTATCATAGCCAATTTGTGTGTGTTTATCCTGCTATATAATTGTGTCCTATGTAACTGTTGTATTATCCTGACATGGTTTATGTTATTTTGGGATTAAGATTGTAGATCTGAATCGATATCTGTACCTTTAGATGATGGACATGTGCTTTTCAATAGTATATCTCTATAATTAGCTGTAAAATGCCTTCATGAAGGATCTGTCCTCCTTATGGGTATCTGCTCAATGTCTGACCGATCTGTTTCGTCAAAGGTGGCCTGGGGCCTGCGCTCCAACTTCACTATCACTCTCATTCTCACAACACTCTCAGCGAGACCTAGCTATTGACATTCACATCAGGAAAAGGATTCAATAATGGATGCAGGCTTACAAATAATAACCGTTTAATAATAATAATGTCAAAAGAGCATAATTAAATTGCTACAATTGAGTAGATCTACTACGTAATGGACTAGCTAAGTATAGGGAGGGTGGAAGGTGAGAATGGGAGTTGAAAACATATTCATGTCCGTGCATTTACTTTCATGGATGGGCCCATGCACCCTCAGCTATACGCAATCGGTGGTAATTAATAACTTCCTGTATGTAGACATGCGCATGCGAGCATGTAATTCAATAGGCTGTGCTTCATGGCTGAGCAGGAGGATGACCACCGTGAGCACGAGCAAATTCCATTCGATCGGTCTGAGAACCGTCGGGAAGGCAGGGTCGGCTCTGACGGTCCGGCCATGGCCGGACCACTTTTGGGTCCTGCATTCGATTTTTGTACCTAACGTAATGGAACGCAAACTATCCTAATAAAATGCAAGATCTAATTAGCACAAGAAAATTCACGTTCTAGGACAATAATATCTTATAGCTATCTATAATGTATCTTACTGTAGATCGTGACGACCTTTACCAGAAAACCGTAAGTATTTTTTTTTTTTTTAACATAGTACATAGTATTATGTATATTACGAAAGATTTAGTTGGCTAGTTAACAGCCTGACCACGGAAGAAATGGCAGAGCCGCCTCTGGAAGGGGATCGCAATCGGAGACATGTTTCTGAATCTACAAAGCAGGGACTGAACCTGTTAGATGACGAGCGAACGAAGGAAGTGTTGGACAAAATTGGCGCCGCGGCAACAGTCGGCAATAATCCTAGCCTGAGAATCGTCGTTGTTGGTGAGATGGGAGTCGGGAAAACCACCCTTGTCAAAAGCCTCTTTGAGGATCCCGTGCAATCGCATACAGTAGTTGAGCGCACCGTTGAAGTGGACCCCCATACGTTTGAAATCGATTCTCCAAGCGGATACCCGATAGAGGTAACGGTGACCGATACGCCAGGCACAGATGCCCTTGTCGGCGTCGGTAGCAAAGCAAACAGCAAACAATTCGTGAAAGAGGTGTCACCTAGTATCGCAGAGGCTAACATCATCCTTTATTGCCTTCGCATGGACGATTACGTGAAAGAGAAAGATGTTGAAATAATACGATTCTTGCTCAAAGAATTCGGAGCGCGGATGTGGGCAAAGGTAGTCATTGTGTTGACCTGCGCTAACAAGGTGGTGTTCGAAATTCCGGAAGAGTACAAGCAGCAGATATTTGATGATAAGTTTAAGAGCATACAGAAAGATTTATGTAGAGCTATGCAGCAAGCTGGTATCAATGAAGCGGTGGCTAAAGCTACTGCAATTTGTGTGGCAGGCAGTCCATGGAACAAAATTCTACCAGGCTGTGACGACTGGGTTTGCCCTTTTCTTGTCAACTGCCTCAAATCTGGTATTACCGACAACACCAAGGCCGCTCTTCTTCACTCGACCTGGAAGCGATGGATATCTACTAGACGTAAGATCACAGGAACTGCCACGGGAGCTGGAGTGGCTACAGGGTTGGGTCTCATTGTGGTTGGAGGAGTTCTGGGAGCTCATCCAATTGGATTGCCTCTTGGAGTGCCATTAATTGCAGTTGGAGCTGGTATTTCTATTTATAGTGCTAGTGCTAGCGCAGTACAGAGTACAGTATCAGAAAGAAAGCACTCAAAGGATGTGGAAACAGTGAACAAAATAAAGAATCTCCAGCCTGGTAGTGACTAGCAAGGAATTATTTTTTATTATCAGCAGTAATCATATAAGGTGTGCTGAAACTTCCACAGAATAATTTGTGCTATAATAATAATTATTCCATTATTTATTAACAATTAGCTATATTAATCTAGCTACATACTAAATTTTATCCTTTTCAGGGTCCATGCAAAAATTTGAATGTTCAAATTTCCGTAGCTTTAAAATAATTAGCTATTGATTTACTTTCAAACGTGCACACAAACTCTGTGATCCACTGATATAAATATAATAATTATAAACGAAATTTGCACCAAATTGAATGAAACTTCCAATCATAAATAATACATGATTATTATAGCTAATAATAATTATTAAATATTCAGTAATGCCTGTGCCACTGGTGCAATCCAGTCTACCCAGCTGCTATCATTACTGCTCTCAATGTCAGGAATCATGCGATCATCAGGTACTGGTTCTTGTGCTCCAGCAAGAACAATCCTATGATTCAGCAATTGTGGAGGAATCTTTAGCTTTTGCTTCTTGAATTCTTCAGTAATCACCCCTTTCATCTCGTCTCTCGTCATCTTCAAGAACTTGTGAACAGAATGACACTCAAGAGCGCCCACAGGTTTTACCTTATTTGCCATTGTCAATACAATAACTGTTTTCTTTAAGAAGCCTTTCCCAAACCGCCTTCCCAGTTGAACTATCAGCTGCTGATCCTCATTTCTAAAGTGATCGTCCAGTCTGATACATAAAATAATTGCATCTATCGGCCCTTTTGGTAGACACTTGCAGTTTTCCTTGCCTGGTGTGTATACATGTATTGTAGTTTGGATGCTGCTGATGATAGCATGTTGCATTGCGAAAGTGGAAGTTATGCATTGTGTAAGTGTGGCTTTTCCACTGTGTGGTTTACCAACTACCAGCATCTCTTTGCCTCTGAACTTTCCCAGCAGTAATCTTTCAAGTAGTAAGGGTGCTTGGGAGCTATTAGCCTCGGCTAAATATGTAGCAAAAATTTATAAAAATTTTAATAATACACTGTTCAGAGCTAGGTAATGTACTTCTATGGCAATAATCATACCTTCAAGGTGCAATAGATTTTGAAGTCTACTCTCAATCTCTTCTGGTGTGGGTCTTGATGAAGGATTATTGTGGAGGCAGTCCTTTATGAGGTGAATGAGTGATTCCGGAACACTATTTCCAAGAATTTCAAAGTACATTGTACGGCGTTCCACTTCAGAGTGACCCAGTATGACGTTCGGATTAGTAGGATCAGGATATGTGGATGAACTCAGGTCATTTGGAAACACCTATAATTTCCAATCATTGAACAATTAATAATTAACTTTATTATGTTACACAATAATATCAAATCATAATTGTGCCGTGCCCTATGGGGTGCCCAGCCCCTTCACGCACATGGCGCGGAGCCGAGGAATGTACGACGTCACGTATTTCTGGTGTGCGTGAATAAGAAACGCGAATAAATTAACGTTAATTTCATTGGATTATAATTAATATACAGCTGCTAAGAATTCACCGTCTGCTGTGGTCAGAGACATTTTTTCTGAGTCTGCTACCTATGCATTTTCTGCAGTAGATTACAACAACTTCTTTGGCGTGAAGCATCGAAAGGTCTACACCATTGAAGATCAGCTGTGTGCTACCTTTATTAGAGACGCCAGAAGTAATCCGACCGCGAATCAACATCTTCAAGATGACATATACTGTATCGCTACTCTCTAACTATCTTTCTCTCATAATATTATTTTTATTCCTCAATCTAAACTATACTATAAATTAAATAATAATATTATTATTATTTGTGCTGTTCTGTTGTCTGTCACCTGCTCCTCCTGTTGGAGTGTTCAATTACAAATTACAAATAATTACAAATTATCGCGTGGCTCTATACACGTTTATCCAGTCAGTATCATCAGCACGAAATCCCTAGCTACTGAGCTCGAGCAATTCGTGAGCATCATGAATCCGTCGACATCGTCGAAAATTGAATTTTAGTGCACTTTGAATCGTTGAATTGTGTCACGGCCCACCTATACACACGAGTATATACGTTTTCTTGGCCACGCCTATCAATAGGGCCATGCGCGTTCTGCTCATGCGCACAACTGGCCTAGGACGTAGGTTAACAACCTACAGCTCTCATATCTGTTTTGCAATAATATTATTATGCATCCTTAATATAATTTAATTTTAGCTAGCTATGTTCAATTAAGTACCTGAAGTAAAACAAAGAGAGCCAGATGACCAAATGAGAAGATGTCAAGGCTGGGGCCATAGCAAGATGGTGATGAAAGAGCCTCGGGAGGCATGTAGACCAGTGTTCCTGGAAATCGAGACAGCGTCCTAGCTAGCTGGCCGGGCTGTAGGTTCACGATACGAGAGTTTCCGAAATCATTGATTTTTGCTACCAGAGATGGAGTTAGTAGTACATTCATTGCAGTCAGATCTCTATGGATGATGACAGGATTGTTGGTGTGAAGATAGATGAGACCACAGGCAATATTGCTCAAAATCGACAGCTTCAGTTCAAGGGAAATGTTAGTATTTTCTTGCTCAAGTAGATTGTGCAAGTTTCTGTCGAGCTTCTCCATCACCAGTACCGGTAGACGAAAATCAGAAAAGAAGCATACACCGTGAAATCGGGTGATGTAGGGGTTATTAAGTTTGGACATCAGCTCACACTCCTGAATAAATTTCCTCTCGATGTTTTCTGCTCCAAGATCTTCAGCGTTGATCAAGATTTCATGGATTATCTTTCCAGCTAAAATTTCATCTTTTATCTTAATCTGTAGTATAATAATAACAATAATGAACAATGTATAATATATTATTATTGAAGAAGGTCACAAACCTCTTCCACTGTTCCAAAAGCACCAGATCCTAGCCTTCTGTGAGTTCGTACTCCATTAAGAACATATCCGTGGAAATTCACCTGATTCATACTTTCATTGCTTGTGGCATGCAGCCTAAGAGCAATAATTTCAATATTATCTCAAATATTATATCAGTAGTTGTGATCTTGAAAGATCTGATTTACTGTTTCAGAGAATACTATTATCTCAAATTTATCAGTAGTTGTGTTCTTAATATAGCTAAAGGTCATTGTTTCAGAGAATGATGTGGCATTAATTTTGCATGTTGGGGAAACAACCTGGGGAGTACCCACAATGCATGCGTTGCCATGTGATAAGGCAATATATGGAACAATAGTGTACAACAGTTACAATAATTATTCTGCCCTAATTGGTGAAAGCTATTATAGTAACCATCATGCACGAGTAGTAATCTTGTTGCATGTTCATACACATCATTTGAGCATCCAGGATCGAATGATTTTTGTGACATGACATGCATTATCATATTATTATAGGTCATGCCAATCTGAGTATAGCTATATAGTTAGCTAGCATGCATGTGCACACATTGCATGCTCATCATTTACATGCAATAACTGGCATCCACTTGCATCATTATTATAGCCCTCTGTTAACGTTTAAGTTATTGCATGAGACACTCGGTTCCACTGTCACAGTGGCACAATATTATATTATAATAAATATTATTATCAATAATAATTTTATAATGTAATATTATCACAATCTCAGTGTTTCAGACAAATTTCAATTCTAGTATAATTATAGATCAGTATATAGGCCTTTAATATTATTGTCCAGTGTCACTCTTTTTCATCACTTCACTCATAACCTTCTTGATTCTTTTCTCATTACTAGACTTATGATTTTCAACAGCTGCTCCAAATCCAGCTACACTGCTTCCACCAACTGCCAGGCTAATGCCGATGATTGCACTTCCAGCCGCAATAACAGGTATACCAGCAGCAGCTACTGGTAAGAGAATAACGCCTACGACTACGATACCTACTCCAGTTAGAGCTGCTACAGTTGTACCAGTGCTAGCTCCTGCATACACCCCGGTCTGTGCCCACTTTCCTAAGCCAGATTTCAGCAGAACTGCTTTTCCGTTTTCCGAGCATCCAGATTTGAAAAGCTCAACCATAACAGCAGGAAGCCAATCAATTTCCTGAGGTGATTCATCACTGATACTGATGCATGGTGAATCATCAATACATGGAATCATACGGCGACTTGGAGAATCGCTAGGATATCCAGAAATCAAGAATGGTGGAATACTGGCAACTTTTGCCTTTTTTAGTGCTCCTGTGATGATCTCCTTAAGGTCATCCCTCATTTCTTTTAAATACCTCGCTTTTGACTTTTTCTTATGTATCCCCATACGTGTGGCCATATTTGCCCTTGTAAGAATGATAAGCGTCTTTTCCCAGAATTTTTGCTTAAACTTATCTGCAAGTAGGGTGACTGTTAGCTCATCTTCAGCTCTGAATTGATCATCAATTTTAAAGCACAAAAAGATCACGTCGACAAGCTCACAGACTCTCTGGATTTCTTTAATAATCTTCTGGTTGTCCTTTTTGTTGGTTCCAAAGCCAGGTGTATCATAGATTTTGATTGTCACTCCCTCATTCTCAAGCTTTAGGCTGTACGGTTGTACTTCAGTGGTTTCAGGCTTCACTACTCCTATACTAGCCACATCACGTCCAAATAGACAATTGATAAAGGATGATTTTCCAACACCGGACTTTCCAACCAATAGAATTCGCATCTCATTGAACTTTTGAAGCTTATCTTGGACCTTTTTGGCTTCATCAACAACTGGGCCAGCTGTGACACTTTTCAATGTCTGAATTTCATCTGGGGCTGTGC
The DNA here is from genome assembly GCA_963930775.1 of Cliona cf. orientalis. Lineage (NCBI taxonomy): Eukaryota > Metazoa > Porifera > Demospongiae > Clionaida > Clionaidae > Cliona > Cliona cf. orientalis. The sequence goes on from OZ005692.1 coordinate 973,424, forward strand.
TGCGTGGGCCTGCTGTGATGCTTTTGGATATCTGATTTTCATCTGGGACTGTACTAGTAGATTGAATGAGAGAGCTGCATTCATTAACTTCTTCAGGATCGGAATCGAGTGCAGCATCATCTACATGTATACTGAGACTCCCAACTTCTGCCATCACATAAGGTGAATTTTATAGCTAGTTAATGACTAACTTGACGCAATTAATTTTGCTCTTAGCAAGTATACTTTATTTATAATAATAATATAGTTTCCCAATATGGCATGATCATGATTGTATTGTTATGTACACTATTATAGAGAACTAGAGCTCTATAGAGCACATACCTCATAGCGTACGATAACCTAATCCAGAAGCTCTTCAAATTTTAATGTCATGCGTGCGAAACTTGAGACCCGCCCTCGACGCGACATCGCGATGCGGCGCGCGCCGCTCAGCCCCACCCGGGTACCCCTCGGTAACCGGTGGCGACCATTACCAATCGAAACACGAGCATGGGGTAACTAAAGCGGTCACAAGAACGCCTCTTTGCCAGTGACAACTGGTGACAACATGGCAGGTTCACTGGACAGCCTCTCCAGCTACTATATTGAAGATAAGCCTATTGTAATGGAGGAACTTGGACGTGGGGCCTATGCTGTTGTGAAAAAGGTAGGGCATGCATAGCTAGACTTCTGCCATGGATGCATGTCATAATAAAATATATTGCGTGATATCAAGACAGGCTAATTATTTTGTATGCAGATTGTGATATATGAGACTGAATGTGCAGCAAAAATAATCCACAAAAGCTTGGCTACAGAGGAGAGTAGTTTTCAGCTTAAAAAGGTGCTAAGATTGCAGGCAACTCTTCGACATCCCAATATCACACAGTTCATTGGCATCTGCAAGCTGGAGGAATCGTCCCTGGACGTGCTAGTCATGGAACTGATGAATTCGAATTTGCACGAGTTTCTCTCCAAACCTGACATACAGAATAACATCCCTCTCTCACGTAAAAAGTCGATTCTAGAGGATGTAGCCTGCGGCCTACTATACCTCCACAGGAAGGATATTGTGCACAGGGATTTAACGGCAAAGAATGTCCTGTTGACTTCGGCTTTGGTTGCAAAAATTGCTGACCTCGGTACTTCTCGTATTGTACCGAAACAGGCAGAAATGCACGAAAGTCTAATGACAACATACCCAGGTACGACAGTGTACATGCCACCTGAAGCTGACAGAGTGGATTACGATGCTAAGAAATTGGACGTATTCTCATTTGGACATCTCATACTCTTCACATTAATTCAGGTAATTTAGCTACGACTCATATAATAATAATAATATGGCATTGTCATATATGGATCAAGAGTAGTACTAGAGGATGTGGGTGGGATAATCATGATGCACTACATTCAGTGCACTGGTTCTAGGCTATAGCCCCCCACTGTGCACCTGACCCAGTGTAGTTTAAAACTACACTGCAAAAAATTTGGGGTGATATCACTCCAAAAATGGGTGCACTTCACTCTACCAGTCTGTCACTCCAAAGGAGTGACGCATCAAAGGAGTGAATTCACTCCAAAGATGAGTGGAGTTCACTCCTTTAGAAATCACTCCTGAGGAGTGACGCAGCGCTCACTCCTAAAACGGGTGAACTTCACCCTCATAATACATCCAGGCGTGGAGTGACACGTTGTAGAGGAGTGATCATTCACCCATTTTGTACTTTCACTCATAAACTATCTGAATATTAATATTGATGTCTTTTGTGGTTAAGTAATTAACAAGACTAGTCCAATGGCTGCTATAGCTATTTCTTGGAATCTTGATTCGGACTTGAACTTCCCTGAGTCAAAACAGTATGGTGTTTAAAGCTGTGGTAGCTATAGTTTACTGCAACACGAGGATGGAGTCATATTAACTTGATGAAAGCCAACCACTGAGCTCCCAAAAGATGGAGCACCTTGGCAGGATCAGACCTAAAGATGATACGTCTTGGTAGCATACAATTGGAACATACCGGGGCCATCAAGTTAGCTTCCCGGCATGGCAATGACTCAGACCACTGCCAAAAGATGGGGCCTAGCAGAAAACTACTCAAAGATTAGGCATCTTGGTAGCACTGGTCACTGTATACTACTATGCTTTCTAGTTAAAGTAACTAACCTTTCAAATAGGTGAATTTCCAGTCTCTTTGCACTATAGCCATAATACAACTGTACCGCTCACGTGATCATCACATGACTAGGACACTACAATCACTATGGGGTTCAAAGGTGACCCATGGGCAGTACTAGGAGCAGCTGCAGGCGTTTTTCAAAAAAGTAGACAAAAGAAGGAGCCATTTTCTTGCCTACCGGCCACCGAAGAAGCTTGTCTTTGGAGTCCTTTTCAACAAAATACATCGATGAAAAATGAAGAGTCCAAGAAAAAGCTCGTGGAAGCTCTTTCGGGGTGAGTGAAATGCGGTGCATGGCCCTAGCCATTTGGCAAATCTTACACTGACTGATAAATTTCCAGGCATTGTTGGTACTGAAAGACTGGGACGAAATGATTGCTAATCCGAGTTCAGTCGCTTCATGATGAGAAGGATAAAGCTTTGAATAATGTAAGTGCTAAAAAAATAACTTGCTAGGCCTTGCTACAGTAACTGTTTTAGTATGCACGCAGTAAACTTAATCGAGTTTCTGGTTTCAAAAAAGAGGGAGAGGGAGGGCTGACCAATCAGATGCCTGCTCTTCGTTTTTAATAAAACTGTTATGATCGCCAGCCTTATGAAGATCTAGCACCTGATTGATCAGAACACGAGGTAGGGACAACCCCAACCGTTTATTGAACAAGAAGAGTAGGCCTCTGATTGGTCGGCCTGCATACCAGTAGCCACACAATATTAGTGGTGACGTGGAGCGATCTGATTGGGCTGCACTCCTGGCTGCAGCGGTACAAGTCGCGTATAGGCATGATACCAGACCCTTCCTCCTCCCTCTTGCGAAGGGGCTGGCCCGCCAGACTTAGGAGGGATGTGGAGAAGGCTAGTGGGGTGGGAGCTAAAATTATTGGTGCATATTTTTTGACAATTTAATATGTACGTAAGTACTTTGAATCAGTGGTAATGTATTTTTCTACATTCAATTTGCAGGAAGAAAGATAGCAGACTATGTTTGAATTCTAACTACAGAAGCACTAAAGGTCCTGTGTCAGCCTGGATGGCTTTCTCGTCTGTGACTCCCTACGTTGAACTCCAACAGAACTTTAGGAAGTCGAGATATTTTGTTGTGTTGCTATTATAGTGTGTGTGTATTTACTGTACTATACCACCTATTGATTATAATACTGGAATACTACAGTGTATACTATATTGTTAGTAGGGAGTGACGGCCACCTTAATTTAGGAGTGGAGATCACCCATAGTCTAAGATGAGGAGTGGCATTCACTCCCAAAAAAAGAGTGCTCCCTGTGGCAAGTGTTTCACTCCAATTTTGGAGTGAACTTCACCCATCAGTTTTTGCAGTGTAACTATTACCCCCCCCCCCCCCCCCCCCAAGACCTTCAAATTTCTGGATCCTTGTATGTGTATATACATACCCAAAATACTGCACTTCACAATGACTCTTTGTCGTAGGTTTTTCCTGCAGAACTTCTAGGTTCAACCTTCACGATAGGGGCGACATCAAAGGTTGAAGCCCGCACTGAAGTAGAACGCCGGGAAAAATACTTCGAACTGCTGGAGGAGAAGATTCCAAATGGGCAAAATCATCCCCTGACTCTCATGGCAAAGCGGTGTCTTGATAACGTGCCATCTAGCAGGCCCGAAGTTGCCAGCATTCTGCACACTTTGCAGAAGATGGATTTTGACACGGAAGACCATGAAAACAAACGGCTGAATGTAATAGAGGCATTTACAATGCTAGCACACAAGGTAAAATAATTATGCTACCCTGTATCCATAATAATAACATTAATCACCACTAGTTTAACGTCCTTTATGTATGACAATAATTATTATTTTATTTCTTACTTTTAGAAGGAGGATGAACTACAGAAACTACAGAAGCAGTATGAATTGAGATTGCAACAGAAGGATGCTGAAATTGAATCACTATGCAAGAGGCTTGGTGATGTACAGGTGACTAATAAAACAATTATTAATGATAGCAATAGCTAGTGATTAATTCTAGTATGAAATGCATGCAGAATTCTCCAGATGATCCGAAGCCTGGCCCTATTTTTGGAGCAGATGATTTCAGAAAGGTCAGAACAAGAGTATTATAATGCGACTCTTGGTCAGAAGAATAATAAATGTAAAATGTAATACATACTCTTGAGCTTAAGCACCGAATTTATAGCTATTGAATGACAATCATAGGCAATACACAATCATCATAAGGTACAGGATGCATTACGGCTTTCAAGCAACTGTGCTAGGCGAAGGTGACTAAATTTACTGTAAAAGTTTAATAGGTTATTCTGGCTTTGAATACTATTGTACAACAATGGGATTTTCCGTTTGGGTGGGCCTCTTGTTTCAGTATTCATTGTGGTGGCACACTATGCATACATCTGAATTTCATTATGGTTGTCAGGTGACACTGATTGTGAGATAAGCCAAATATGCACAATTGTGGTTACAGTAACTGATATAGCTGGTATTGCACCAAACTATGTGTGATGCATGTATGCAACATCTGAAAAAAGGCGAAGGCTACTATAGCGATTCAATCCATTCTATTCTATAATACATGGCCTGCCATTAAAAATTGTTAACCTTATTCGTGTAGGTGATCGCAGGCCAGGAATGGCCTCCTCCAAGTTTCCGTATGTTTGATCCAAAAGCCGTTGCTATTGACGACCACATCTACATGGGTGGAGGATACGCCTCCAACGAACATGCGGCTACGGTTTTGGAAATGGAACTTCAGTCTGGAAAATGGAATGAGATTAAGAACTGCCCGGTGAAGTACTTTGGAATGACTATCCTCAAGAAACAGCTATTTGTGGTTGGTGGCGTATCCACCATGGGCAGTGGCTCAAAGGTGGGGGATGTGTACACCTTGGATATGGCGTCAAAGGAGTGGAACCTCTTACCTTGTGATCCGATGAAAGAGAAGCGCTCCACGGTGAGTGTGGTCACCTATGCCGACAAATGGTTGTTTGCTATTGGTGGTGAAAATTCTAGCACCCACGCACCATTCGATTCGATCGAAAGGCTTGATACTGAAGATCTCGAGGATCAGCGCCATTGGGTTCTATGTCCGAAGCTTCCGACTAAGTGTGCACACCTTTCCTCCACTGTTGTGGGCAACAAGCTTTTTATCTTTATCACCAAGGCAACTATTGCATCTTCAATGGAAGTACCTAGCAACCATGTCTATTGCGGCCGGCTGGATGTCTTGGCATATTCGGATGAAAGCTATCGTGATTTTTCTTGGCAAGAAATAACTGGAGTACCATCGAAATCATCCACCCCACTGTCGTATGATGGTTCTTTGCTTGCACTGGGTGGATTTGAAAACGAATATGCCCCAAATGCAACCTCTTGCATTTACGAGCTCGAATACCACGTGCACCCCACTGCTGATCGCGAAGGAAAGGGTCCCCAGACCATCTGGAAAAAGATCGACAATCTACCACATCCACTCTATCAGTGCGCTGCTACGAAAATTACAGACCAAATTTTCGTGTATGGAATGTGCAATGACTCAAAGTCAGCCGCAATTCACCATGTCTATTTGCACACACTTAATAAAAATTAATAATAATTATTACTCTACTATACAGTCATAAATAGTTATTATTTTAGTTTTCTGTACCATTGTTTTCTTGTTGTCGGTAATGTTGTATTTTTTCGTACACTTCCATGTCACTTTGTGTCTTTTCCGTCGCTATTGCATGTTTAGCACTCATACCTGCGCTATACAGGGATATCCCTGTTCCAACAGCGATTAGTGGAACACCAAGAGGCAGTGTGACGAGTGTGCTGCTCAAAACTCCTCCTGTTACAACCAGACCAAGCCCAGTAATAACTCCCGTGGTCCCTGCAATTCCTGTGATGACATGTCTTGTTGTTATCGCCCATCGTTTCCAAGTCGAGCAAAGGAGTGCAGCCTTTGTGTTATTGGTAATGCCTAATTTTAGGCAATTGACAAGAAAGAGGCAAGTCCAATCATAGTCATAGATAGGTAATCGCTTCTTGGTGGGATGGCCTGCTTCACAAACCAACGTAGCACTTGCTATCGGCTCTGAAATACCCGCTTGCCGCATAGCTGTTTTCAGCTGTCTCTTCATTTCGGCGAGTTTGGATTTGTATACTTGCTTCTTATGCTCTTCAGGATAATCAATGGCTACTCTGTTTGCGAATGTGAACAAAAACACCACCTTTCCCCACAGTCTCGGCCCAAATTGGCTGAGTAGAATCTTCATCAATTCAACATCATCGGCACGCACATAATCATCCATACGAATGCAATAGAGCACGATATCAGCCCTTCTGTATGCTTCTGAAACATCCGATAAGTACCTCTTTCGATTTTCTCTCTTTCCAACACCGTTTAGAGCTTCTGTGCCCGGTGTATCTGTGATACACACGCTGATCTCTCGCCCACACGGAGACTTAATTGGCATTGCACGGGAAGTCACTTGTTCAGTGCGTGGTGGTGGAGTCTGCATTCGACTAGCGGTGGTCAGTGTAGTACTAGTAGCGTCGATTTGCGTCGCCGTTTCTTCATATTTTTCGAAAAGTCCCTCAATGAAGGTAGTTTTGCCGACGCCCGTTTTGCCCACGACCAAGATGTCCAGAGAGGGATTCTCACAGCAAGCAGCGATTTTATCGAGCACCTCTCGCATGTGCGGGTTCAATGGGAGTATGAGGAATCCCTGCTGCGCTGCGGTGAGCAGCTCTTCCTCACTGGGATCCCTCAGCGTTTCGCCACCTTCTGATCGATGGTTGTCACCGTGTTCCGATTCTTGTTGAGTGATTTCAGGACCGTCGGATAGAGCTGCCATTATCAGAGGCGTTCCTATGATTCCACCTCTCTCTCAGATTGGATAGGTAATGATCGACACAAACGAGCATGCGCGCCGCGCCGTGCCGCGCCTGACGATCATTTCCGATCAGGTCACGGAGCTGCATACCTTGCGTACATGGCGGTGCATTGGTGGGTGTGGTAACACTTCTAGCACGACGCATATGCGTGCGCGCACTACATTCGCGTATCTGAGTGAACGGTTCAATACTGCAAGTTGGCGATGGCTGCTTCTCTTGAGGAGAGGTCTAAATCTACACAGACTAAGGAAAAGAATCCTTTGCCTTGGAAAGTATTTTATATGTCCGTGGCCGAGTTGGAATCTCAGAGAAGTAACTGCGGCGATACCGAAAGAGTAAGCGCTATCAGATTCAATATTAACCTGCTGTATTCATTTACTGGCTTTAGGTTTCATTAATATCCTGGTTGGTATAATACGGCCTAATTAAATCCTATTTATTTACTGTATTTTTACATTCTGAACCTGAGCAATTAGTACACATACGCTAATCTTAAATAATATTGCATTAGGTACATATTCTTAAAAATTATTAAAGGTTGGAGCATGTATTGTTAGCCCTATGAAAAAGATTGTTGCCGTTGGACATCATCATAAATATTGTAAGGCGGCAGATGATCAAATAGCATCCACGGATCAAAAGGATTTAGAACGTGGTATGAAAGATGCAGATTTAGATTTCAGTAAGTATACTATAATAATTAATATTATTATAGTTTGTAATGGCATATTCTAACATCATAATAATTATTCTACCATCTTTATTCCATCCTATGCATGCAGTTTCATATGCTGCAATTGATGCCATCTTAAACAAGAGTGCGGAAAGCTTGGATGGATGTACAATGTACATGACAAAGTGCCCTAGAACTGAGGAGGCAAAGCTTATCATTCAAGTGGGGATCAAGGAGGTTATTTATTTCTATAAAGATGCATCACCTAGCTATAAATGGGCTGAACAACTGCTTTACTATGCTGGTGTCAGACCCACATGGTAAGTTTATTACTCAGTAAGTTGCAGTCTTAGAATCAATAATTATGCATGAATAAAAATATTATTATTATAGGTATGGTGACACACCAATTTCACGCAAGTATCCAAATATAAAAATTGATGTGTTCCCAGACACCTCAGTACCTCGTCGAACTCCAAAAGAACGCCCACCTAATTATCCAGGTTGTACTGACGACATGAATCATTTCATGGCAATGGCATGCTTGGTATCACTGAGAAGCAAGGATCCAACTAGACAGGTAGCTATTGGCCTAATTTTGGCCTATTTAATTGGTCTAATATTAGCTATAATAATATAAACAGCATACATTGCACAACAAAATTATATTTCTACTGTAATTATTATAGGTTGGAGCATGCCTTGTTGACAAAAATGACAAAATTGTTGCCTTTGGGTATAATGGTTTTCCACTTAATATCGATGATGAGGATCCAAGAGTGTCATGGGACAAGAAGGAAAAGCAGAAGAGTGGTGAGTGACCTTCTGAGGCTGTGTTGCCATAATAATAATAATATTATTATGCCAAACCATATTATGCATTTCTTTTCTTTTCCTTTACGTATGCATTTAATTTAGTGGTCCATGCTGAGGTAAATGCCCTGATGTTCAGGAATTGTGTGGATTTGGAGGGGTGTACACTCTACACGACCCTCTTCCCCTGTCTTGAGTGTGCCAAAACGATCATACGATCAGGAATCAAGACGCTCTACTACTTGGCTGATCCTGTGGATGATTCAGGGGAAAGCGAATGGGATGATCAAAGTATGGATGAAACATGGAAGCAGCTTCTGAAAGATAAGCCAGAAAAGACAACGTTTGTAGCATCGAGATACCTACTGAAGGAATGCAAATACAAATCGAATCCGGAAGGAGATGACTCATATGCACGTTGCAAGAGATACAGACCTTCTAAAGTCTTCAAAGTTAAGCTACAAAGACAAGTCTAAGAATGAGAAGATACTAATAGCTAATCACTGACAACGGAAATGATATACATAACTGGACTAGCTATGACTATAAAATTAATTAGCTATAATTATCTTGATGAGTGCATGAATGTGAATATGACTGTATTGTGTTTAATTGTGTCATATTATGATGTACTTGCATGTATATAATACATACTAATATTATCATATGGACATTATAGCAAATTGAATTGTACTCTTAATTAGGGTTACTAATTAATAACAGCATTCTAAGCATGATGCTATAATTACGCAGTCATGCAGCACTTAAATCCATACTAAATAATATTATACCTTATGCATAGAAATTACTAACAGTCATCCATGGCCAGAGGATATCACGGATCATCGAGTCACATGAGTGCAACTATGCCATGGGCTGTTAAATAAAATTAATGACTCCTTTTATGACAATATTATTATGAATATGCTATACTCTCCTGATTTTTAAATATTTGAATTCCCATTGTTATTCAAGTTTCCTTCATTGGAACCAAGTTTAGTCAACTATCATATCAGTGCATCATATGTTCCCTAGTATTTGGCAGTATATATGGCTATAGTGTTATCATGTCTCCATGAATTTAGTAAACGTTTGTTTCCGTTGTTGTTGTATACATTGTGGGCAATCATAGCTATAGGAATCACATGTTTCACTCATGGTCAAAGGTCCACATAAACACATGTGTACACTAAATCGATAACATAAACACTTCAGAGTAAGTGTGATTTTGTGTGTGCTCCACTCAGAAATTTCATGGGTGCACCCATGCTTCCTACACCTGTTCAGTGTACCTTAAATTAAGGTGACAATTATTATTTGCAGATACATACTTAGCTAATTATTACAATAACTTACCCGCGAATTTGGTTTAAACCCTTAATATTTGTACATGGAAATGGTACAGGGATGAGAAACTGGCAGCTTGTTATGACCAATACCCACTATTTTGTGATCAGCACCCACTATACAAACACCTGGTCCAACCTTTGTGCCATGCCATGATCTAAACACATACGTAGTTATAGCTACTTAATAGCTAGGCTCATGCAATGCTTGTACGTAGATTGGTGGTCATGCACTAATATTATAGCTAACAATAATAATATTTTGCTAAGCATTGTGTATCCATGTAACTTAAGGTGTTGCTTAATATTCATTACTGGGTCACATGCCTATGTGTATGCATGATCCAGTTCGAATTCTCTCGGCATATAATATTATACAATTGCAATAATTGTGGACATCTATCAGAGTCATGCATGCATGCACGCAGTTATAATATATAGTAAGAATGAGTTTGCTTTGTAATGATATTTATTTAATTATTGGTATTATATGAACCCTTGACCACATCCCCAGTGGCTGCATAGTTCTAATGGTGCATGTGGTAAAGGTCGTCAATACACACATCGATGCCGGGGCCTCAATCGCAGAGATGGAGTCTAAGATCAACTTTCGACTTCGAGTTTCGATGCTTCAATCAAAGGAGATGAACTCGACAGCACAGTACAGCTTCCGAACTTCAGATCGGTCGTGGCATGATGCGTGCTATAAATAGCGCAAGGCTAGCTTTATTTATCCACAGGATTACGTCAGCCAAGAGAACGCGTGAAGTTCGGCTGGCATTACTTGTCGGAGAAAGTAGCACTCAGCTTTTAATGTATTCGCTGGATATGTATGTAAGTTAATATTTGATTCTGTGAATTTTCAGGTCTCAGAAGTGTTCTGTAAAGGCTCTGAATTTTAGCGCTATGACGACATAGGTTACATCATAATTACAACATAATTACCTAATAACCGCAAAAAAGTAAATTTATACTGGGGATGTAATTATAATGGCCCATGATACTAGCTATTGTGTATATAGTGCTGTATGTGTATATATTATCTTGCTGCAGAGAATAGTTTATACCGGCAAGCGAGGTATGCACACACAAGAACCACCAGGCTGAGCACTAGTAGTACTACTGGCCTCATATCAACAACCCACAGATTAAACAATCGGTCACAGATGGAGTTGTAGCTACTGGTTGTATACAAGTCAATTTCGTTTTTCAAGATATACTCTTGAGTTGGAATGTACCGCTGACAAATCCTGTCACGAGAATAAAATAAATAATAGTGACATCCATTCATGTACGCTATAGAATTATATTAACTTTTGAGATGCAAGAGCCTGAGATCTTCCGTCAACTTGATATCCTGCCTTCAATAGAAGTTCTCGTGAACATTTCATGTACAGTTTATCTGGTTTGTCATTCATCAGATAGTAGATCTTCGTTATCCCTGCTTGGATGATAATCTTTGCACACTCGTTGCAGGGGAAGTAAGTGGTGTAGAGTGAACAGTCCTTTAGACCAATACATGTCTTATGCATTATGGCATTTGGTTCAGCATGGACAACTAACAATATTATGATCTTGTGATCATTAGATATATAATATTATGATGATCCTTACCATATGGAAGTTTTTGCTCTGCAGGAGGCTGATCTTTCCCTGAAGCCCAAGGTATTGTCTTATTATCATCACTGATTCCCTTAACAAAGCCGTTATAGCCAACACCGACAACTTGTCCATCCCCATTGACAATGCAGGTTCCCACCTGCAAAAATTTAATCATGACAGTCAAATTATCACTACATAGTTAATGGATCGATGACTGCATGCATGTAGCTACATGTATAATAATATCTAGTCACCTGTCGACTTGGATCCTTACTCCTGCGTGCAGCTAAGCAAGCCAGAGCCATAAAGAAATCTTTATCGGCTGTCGTAGGCCCAGATGATGAAGCCGGAGCTGGGTCCGGGCATTTAGCATGCTTTTGAACCAGCATAGCTTGCGGATTCAAACAACTTGATGGAATGGGAAATATACTTGGATCAAAATCACCCAGTGAAAATTTCAACCTGCATACATGATTAGGAAAAAAGCATATAATTTAATTTATTATTATATGCAAAATTGGTACATATGGCCATCATGCATAATTCTTATTAATAATGTATTTTTTTAATTACATACATACTCTGTGTATTCAATGTGAGGAACAGCAGTATCAAATAGTTTTCTGGCAATTTTAGTAAAAGTATGGTCGTGGTAGTCATCGTTAAGGTAGACAACTTTTCTTATGCCTGCTTGTATGATCATCTTAGCATCTTCATGGGATGGGAAGAGGGTGACATAGAGGGTACATCCACGTAAATCTTCAGCATTCTTATTTAGAATTGCATGGATTGTAGCATGGCACACTGTAAGCATAAAAAATTAATAATAGTATCACTTGACAGTTTGTCAATTAGAATTATCTGCTTAATTATGATGCACATGCATGGATATAGGGTGAAAATTGATACTCACCATAAGGATATTTGGTCTCCATAAATCCATGCTGTTTAATGTCTCTGTTTTTCCAGAATTCAAAGTCTTTTTCATTCACTCCATCTGGCAGCTTGTTGTGACCAATACCCACTATTTTGTGACCAGCATCCACTATACAAGCACCAACCTTTTACCATAATAATTATAATGTTAATTTGGACTATACACTACATGACTATTATCATGCAATCTTGCTAGCTATAATATAAGTGATTACTCCCGGTTAAGTACTAAGATACTTGTTTTTGGTTTGGGAGTTATATGCTAGAATGCCAATGCATGGGCACTTACCAGGGGAACACTACAATTAATTTTAGTAATATTATATTAGTTACTCAGCATATTCGTGACAATCATTGTGGCAAAGGTTACTATATTATCCTCTAAGCAATCTTTAACACGGGACAAAAATATGATATACAAAAATTTCGCCTATGAGAGCAGATGGCAAAGCCAATGTTGGCCAGATATCCCAATCAACGACATTCTTTGTCCTTTTATCCGGCTTATCGTACACACCTCCCAACTCTTCTGAGCATTCGCTGTAAAGTTCCTGATAATACTTTTCCTCGTTAGACGGCGGCACGCTTTCATTCACGGATGCTCCGGTAGCCATTAGTGTTCGATTGTAGTGAGATGAGCTTCTCTAATTAGATTTCGATTCTGTGTTGTCTGCATATGCGTTCACGATGCTCGAGAGTGCTGCGTTCGTGTATACGTATTAGTACGTACGTACGTACGTACGTGAACGTGACATGATGCGCGTGCGCACACGTCATTAAATCACGTGATGTGAATTGCGCAACCCAAATACCACCAAATATGGTGACATTAACGCTGATTTTTGGTTCTATAAACATCCTTCTTTTGAATTTTGAATTCATACCCCCCATTGTTGAAATATTGGTTATCCCAGCAATGAATCAAATTTAATACCCAAGGTCACATCCATGTACACGGTTTGAATTCCCATGCATGTGACACTAAATTTTACTCTATGCACACTCAGTCTGATATAAACACTAGTATTGTGTACTTAACATATAGCTAGACTAGCTATAATATATAAGTTTACACACACACATACAGTGACAAAAATCATGAATAACACTTATCTGTTATATATTGCACTGAACAATGTCATGAGTGCCAGAGCAATTATTAACGTTGCTTCTTTGTAAAAGTGGCTCAGTAACAAAAACTGAAAGAGCATGTATTTTGCAGCACCACACCTGAGTCAGGACTACGTAGCCTGCCATTACTGTCATATTAGTCACTACTCTGCGTCACATGAGTATAATAATATATTATTATGACTACATTAAGGTGTAATAATATAATTATGTGAATACTCTAATATAATGGCATGATATTTTGAATTTCCATTGATATCTAAGTTACCTTTATTGGAGTTAACTATCACATCACCGCATTACAGATTTACAATAGCAGTAGGACCTGTATTATTACTTTATTTGTTTCCATTATTGTTGTATACATACTATGGGCTATCGCAATACATCACAATGTCATGTTCCACTCAAGTAAAGGTTCACATGATATGTAGTGAACACACAAACAATAATCATGGAATTCAGCTACACCATTAGCCATCAGCAGTGTATAATAATAGAGCTCGCATAGTATAATAATTATGGCTAAAACGAGAGTAGCTCTGTCAATAGTATCGTATAGCTAGCTAGTTGGCTACACATATTCATTTGAATTCCAGTAACTACCGGTACATTAATTTTGTATACATACCAGTTTCCATTTATGCATGGAACCCACATAGTACACTAATAATATTAATAGGCAATATATGACATTGTACACTGTATACATAACAGCAAACCTGTGCACGTGTACAAGGATCTCCTACAATATCATGAATAAAATTATGCAGAACCTTACTATGCCATTTTTGATTTATTATTTATCACACGCAAGGCACAACAGACCATAAACATTAATCACTTTAATGATAATTTTATCACTATTAAATTTACACAATGTGCACCAAATAAAATAAGAGACACAGTATACTTTTGTCTTGGAGCAGGAAAAATCTTAAGACTATATAATAATACAGTATGTATGTACACATGTAACAATTAAAAATCAAGCAGGCAATCATACAGTGAAAAAAATTTCAAGACACTCAAAAAAAATGTGTTTGCAAGAAAAGTTAATAACGAGTTTTTTAATTAGTGTCATAGTAGGGGTCTCCTCCCAATTCGCTTCATGATTAAGTGTATTCTTAGCGCCATGTGCACGTCGCCGATTAGCGGTCTCTGGAGGGGGTCGCCATGCCAACACGTCGTCATCAATTCCCAGCAATCTGTGTCAAATCTCGGCAGTTTCTCCGGCCTTAGCCCTTTACAAACTGCAGTCCAGAGCTGCTCCTTGTTGAAGGCACCAGTAAACCATGGATAACATCGCTATTGCTGGAATCATTGAATCGCTGTACTGCTGCTCCAGCGCTCCTCAAAGTTCATTGGTTAAATGTATTACTTGCACATAAAGCGGTCAATATTATACAGGATGATAGCCGAAATGAAACAAAAATTTCATGACTAGGAATAAAAGCAAGCTGCAGCTGCCAGTATGCCACTAATTAATAACAGATTTTAAGCTATTTCTGTGATTGTATGATGTGTATGCTATAAGCTAAATAGGCTAAGCACAAACCTGCCTAATAAATTACATGTTAGTAATTTCTGTATTTTCTTGCATATCTTGCTTGTGTGCACTAGCTGTGAATGTGCTGCCATGCAGATCATCTACTAATAATTATTTATGACATGGATATTTGTGTGTATTATTATAACCCTGAACCAATAATAAGTATGTATCAGTGATATATATATCCAATGACTTCAACCATATAAATTACCACCCACATGATGCTAAACTATGAATATTGTTTACCAGGCCTTACTCATAAAATTATTTTTACATGCAGCGCGAACTTGTCTGTGGCACCGTACCACCAATGATAATAATTATAGCTAATGGCCCACTTCATAAAAAAAAATCAGTGCATGCATACATACATCTCATTATCAAATCTAAAATGTAATAGTTTATCATAATACTTTTAGGCACAATCAGCATACGTGTTATACTTGAACAATTAAATTAATGTTAACTAGCGAGGTATGCACACACAATCATCAGCACTTATACTGGCCCCATGTAAGCAATCAGATTAAATAATCGATTACTGGGGTTGTAGCTGCTGGTGGCCCATGAGTCAA
Organism: Cliona cf. orientalis; assembly: GCA_963930775.1. Lineage (NCBI taxonomy): Eukaryota > Metazoa > Porifera > Demospongiae > Clionaida > Clionaidae > Cliona > Cliona cf. orientalis. The sequence goes on from OZ005692.1 coordinate 989,078, forward strand.
TTTCAACTTTCAGATTATACCGCCGAGTTGGAATGTACTGCTGACAGATCCTGTTATAATATTATCATAATAGCAGTAGTGACAGCCATTCATGTATTCACATGCATGTGATAGAACTATACACTATTACCGATCAGGTGAAGATGCAAGAGCTTCAGATCTTCTTTGACCGTCAACTTGATATCCTGCCATCAGTAGAAGTTCTCGTGAACATTTCATGTACAATTTATCAGATTTGTCATCCATCAGATAGTAGATCTTCGTTATCCCTGCTTGGATGATGATCTTTGCACACTCATTGCAGGGGAAAAGAGTGGTATAGAGTGAACAGTCCTTTAGACCAATACACGTCTTATGCATTATGGCATTCGGTTCAGCATGGACAACTAAAAATAATCATGGATCAATAATAATATGATCATTATATAATTATGATGATCCTTACCATATGGAAGTTTTTGCTTTGCAGGAGGTTGATCTTTCCCTTTAGCCCAAGGTATTGTCACGTCATCATCACTGATTCCCTTAACAAAGCCGTTATAGCCAACACCAACAACTTGTCCATCCCTATTGACAATACAGGTTCCCACCTGCACATGGATTGACTGCATACTTAGTATCGGTATTAAAATTAAATTTTTATGTATATTTTAACTAGCATGAATATTCACCTGTCGATGTGGGTCCTTACTCCTGCGTGCAGCCAAGCAAGCCAGAGCCATAAAGAAGTCTTTGTCAGCAATTGTAGGTTCAGATGGAGTGCCTACAGTGGCTGCACCTTCAGTATTGAATTCAGTGGCAGTGGATGATGCCAAAGCTACAGGCTTTGGACACTTTACAACATGTCTTTCAACCGGCAAAGCTTGAGAATTCAAAGACCAGGATGGAATGGGAAATATATTTGGATCAAATTCACCCAGTGAAAATTTGAAACTGCATATACATTCATGCATGAAAATACGTGTATGAATCGATTATTGATTAATGGCACGTATTGTCCAATAGTATACTCATAAAGTATTATGGCCATCACATACCCGGTGTATTCAACTTGAGGAACAGCAGTATCAAATAATTTTCTGGAAATTTTAGTAAAAGTACGGTCGTGGTAGTCATCATTAAGGTAAACAACTTTTCTTATGCCTGCTTGTATGATCATCTTAGCATCTTCATGGGATGGGAAGAGAGTGACATAGAGGGTACATCCGCTTAAATTTTCAGCATTCTTGTTTAGAATTGCATGGATTGCAGCGTGACATACTACAAGCATATAAAAAGTAACATGTTATCACTTATCAATTGGAATTTCCTACTCATTGCATGACCCATGTGGCTGGGCTATACCAAGACCTTATAATATAGACTCCTAAAGGAGAAGAGGGCATGCAACTACCATACTATCCTGCATACGTATATACCTAGCGAAATTCAAATCAGACAGTGTTTTGTAACTAATTATAGTAACAGCTGCTGTCAGGATTTCACTATGTATATTTAGGAATTTTACTATTTTTAGCTTACATAATGAATTTTGCCAGGTCGGTGCCTAGTTGCCTTTACAGAGTCTATAAGGCCTTGGTTATACATAGTATTGTTTTACTATTCATGAAAATTTAATAATTGATACTCACCGTAAGCATATTTGGTGTTCATAAATCCATGCTCTTTAATATCTCTGTTTTTCCAGAATGGAAACATTTTCACTCCATCTGGCAGCTTGTTGTGACCAATGCCCACTATTTTGTGATCAGCATCCACTATACAAGCACCAACCTTTATGCACGCCATAATAAGTTATCGATGACATTTGTTGAATGCTAGCTATAAAACCATTATTTAGTACTTTACCGTAGTGTAAGCCGACTCCAGGATAAGCGCCTAGGTGATTGTTTTGCTCTAATATGACAGGAGAGCGCCTACTCCGCATAATCTTAGCACCGAAGAGCGCTTGAATGGAAGGACACGTTGGCCTGTAGTCCACAACCAACACAAGTTCGATCGTGCGTGGACGCAAACAGCGTAGTGTATTACCGAAAGAGCGACCATCTTGTGTCTGATAACTACTAGCGGCGATCGAGAGCTAGTGAGTTGCTATCGCGATCGCGATTGTGTATTGACTCCACCCACTAATTTGCGGACGTTGACAAACGCCCAAAAGCATTGAAAAATTTGGGAGTTTTAGTACTATAGAGCGCCCATGCCATGGAAACTTATCCGACATACTGCGGTAAATAATTTTCCAGCACATTAACCATTGCCGATATCATAGATTATATATCAGCATAATAACTTTAACATTAGATTTATCTACTAAAGCAATAGGGAGCCGATAGTAAGCTACATTATACCTGTCGATTGGGGTCTTCACTTCTCCTTGCTGAAAGGATGGCTACAAGCATATGGTACTGATCCCATTCCTTAATGACATCCTTTGTCCTTTTATCCGGCTTGTCATACACTTCACTTCCTAACTTGTACTCCTCTGAGCATTCATCGTAAAGACGTTGAATATACTGCTCCTCTTTAGACGGCGGCCCTCTCAATGTAGACATTAGTAATAAAATTTGTATGTATTTCCGGATCTACGGATGACCTTCTTTAGTTAGACTTCGATTTTGTGCTCTTCAGCTTGGTACAATTATCACTCTTGCTTATTAAAGCCTACGTGACGTGTGCGCGTGCGCACGACGTTCATGTTATAATACGTCATTAAATCACGTGATGTGCATAGCGCAAGCCCTGATACCACCAAATATGGTGACATAAATGTGCCTCGCTCCTGTGAATAGCCTTCTTTTGAATTTTGAATTCATACCACCCATTGTTGCAATGCGGATTATCCCAACAATGATTAATACCAAGGTCACATCCATGCACACGGTTAATTTGAATTCACATGCGTGTGACATTCTATGCTCACTAATATTTTTACACACATGCACAGTGACAAACGACAACACTTAGCCGTCACAGCATAGACTACGTTTACATAATCTATATAATATCTAAGGTCACAGTAATGATTACACAACGTGGCACTGAATATGAGTGCCACACCTTAGAGCAGTTATTGAATAATGTCTAAAAAGCTGGACTAAACACCTTATTGTACTCTACTAAATTGTCCAAGTTTTCAAAAATGTGAATTTTCTAATGATACACATTTATGTTCAAGCTTCAAGATTCAGGGGGCTAAATCAACATTAAATTTTGTGGGTTAGCCCACTTTGCTTCTGAGCCCTTCTGTTAATATTGTCTCTTTTTTAAAGTGGCTCAGTAACTAACATAAGTTGGCCAGTGCCATACCTCAGCACTGGCTAGGTAAACCAACTACCCTATCAGTCATCACTGCATGCGTCACATGATGAGTATGACTGTTAAACATATCCGCCTATATGCATATGAATAATAATATTATGCTACTGACATGATTTTTGAATTTTTGGATTCCATTGTTATCTCTAATTAACTTTCCTTCATTGGAGCTAAGTTTAGTTATCAATTCTTTACAGGTTTACAATGATAGTAGGACCTGGCTATAATAATATTATTGTAATAGTATGACTCCATTTGTTTCATTTTTGTACATAGTATTATTATTATTATGGGCTATCAAAAAAGGAATCACATGTTCTACTTGAGTGGAGGTTCATCACATGACATTGACATTCATGGCCAATAACAGTGAGCACACAAGCAACAAATTCAGCTATACATCAATCAATAGTGTATAATAGAGCTCACATGGTATATATACTATTATTATGGCTGTATAGAATGAGAGTAGCTCTGTGAATAGTAGTTACATGTAGTTGGCTACACGTATTCATTTGAATTCCAGTAACTACCGGTACCTTTGTACTGACTTCCTTTTATGCATGAACCCCACACTAGCACACTAATAATAGGCAGCACACGCACACTGTAACAGCAAACCTGTGCACATGTGGACCTCCTATATGACATTGTACATGTACATGTAGAACCTTTACTATACTATAATTGATTTAAGTATCTATAATACATAAGGTAAGGCACAACAAATATTAACTTTTAATGAGTATACAGTAATTAATGTGCACCAAATAAAATTTAATAAGAGACACATACACATTAAATTTTGACTTAGAGCAGGAAAAATCTTAAGACTATAATTATACAGTATGTAAGTACACATGTAACAAAAATCAAACAGGTAATCATACAGTGAAAAATTTCAAGACACTCAAAAAAAAATGTGTTTGCAAGAAAAAAAATTAATAACGACTTTTTAATTAGTGTCATAGTAGGGGTCTCCTCCCAATTCGCTTCATGATTAAGTGTATTCTTAGCGCCACATCGCCGATCAGCGGTCTCTGGAGGGGGTCGCCATGCCAACATGTCGTCATTAACTCCCAGCAATCCGTGTCGAATCTCGGCAGTTTCTCTGGCCTTAGCCCTTTCCGAACGGCAGTCCAGAGTTGCTCTTTGTTTTGGCAAGCGTCAAAGGCTCCCGGGAGTTTTGTGTCGTTGGCGCAGATGTACCAAAAGAGGATCCCGAAGGCGTAAATGTCTACGGCGTTGTCATAGGAACCGGCGAAAAGTTCAGGGGCCATGTGGATGGGCGTTCCAACGATGGTGCATGTCATCATCGCTTCGGGTTTGCAGAATCCAAGATCTGTGAGGGTGCCACGATTTTGATTATCAAGCTATGAAGGAGGGAGGGAGGCAGAGAGAGTGAGAGTGAGAGAGAGAGTGAGAGAGAGAGAGAGAGAGAGAGAGAAAATGTCATAAGCAGCATAGTAATATCACAGCATAATGCATCTACTTTCCTTAAGATTCACGAGTGAACGTACATGTACATGCACAAAAATAATATTATCATAGCAAACATCATTAACTTACCAGGACATTTTTGAGTTTGATGTCTCTATGGAGCAATCCCTGACTGTGCAGGAACCTTATCCCCTCCACCACATCGAGAGCAATCTGCATTCTCGACCCAAAGTCCAGCCCGACCTTGAGAGCAGCGTGGAGGTCACGAGGGTAGCGGGGCATGATGAAGAGAACCACGGCGTTGGAGCCATTAGAGTAGTCATCATCAATTAGAGCACCTACCAGGTTCACTACTCGTTTGTTCTTAGGCAGAGTCCTGTGGGGGGGGGGGGGGGGGGGGGAGGGGGGGAAGGGTTGAGGGTGAATTTCAAAACAGTGAACATGCACATGATTATAGGCACATTCTATGACCTTGAAGTTCACCCAGTGAATGCTGAAGTCTGAGATTCATTACACATTGTACATGTGTGATCATGTACAATAACAGTCATATTATTATTATTGCTTAAAAAGATCCACACCAAAAGCCTTGTTAAACTATATGTAGCTTCCAAATAATAGATGCATTAACCCCTGCCTCACCATGTGTAGTGGAACTCCAGTGCGAGGTCGTTCCAGTGTTTCTCGTCCGGGGGTACGACTGATTTGACAGCCAGGGGACCTTTATCAGCCCACTCAGCACACTGGAACACAACACCATACTGACCTCGCCCCAGCTCATGACCTGAAACATAATAATGTGGCTATAATGAGCTTCATACTTGGAATATTGACGCCCTTTACCACAGCGGCATACTAGCAATTCTAACGACCATTACCAAATTCACCCTCACCCCTTCTCTCCTCCTCTCACTCTTTTCCTTCTCTTTCTCATTCACATTGCATTGTACACAAATTAAATCACCTACTGTAACACACACACACACACACACACACACATACACACACCTGTGACAGGGTAGTCCATGTACTATTCCATCTCTGAGAGCCACACTGCTCAGGCTCAGTTTGGCCATCTTTGGAGTCAGCACCTTCCTAATAGCGGCCCTCTGCCCAGTAATAACTCCTGTGGTCCCCACAATTCCTTTGATGACACGTCTTGTGGTTATCGCCCATTGTTTCCAAGTCGAGCAAAGGAGTGCAGCCTTTGTATTATCGGTAATGCCTAATTTAGGTAATTAATAAGAAAGAGGCAAGTCCAATTGTAGTTATTAATTGGCATTGTATGGGGATCCGGAGTCACTTGTTCAGTAGTGGTAGTCGTAGTATTAGTACTGTCGATTTGCGTCACTGTTTCTTTATATTTTTCGAAAATTCCTCAATGAAGGTAGTTTTTCCGACGCCCGTTTTGCCCACGATCAGAGGCATTCCACCTCTCTCTCGGATTGATAGGTAATGATCGACACAAACGAGCGTGCGCGCCGTGCCGCGCCAGACGATCATTTCCGATCAGGTCACGGTCACGGAGCTGCATACCTTCCGGTGCATTGGTGGGTGTGGTAACACTTCTAACATGCGTGCGCGCACTACATTCGCGTATCTGAGTGAACGCTTCAATACTGCAAGTTGGCGATGGCTAAGTATACAAGGGCTAATTCTCCTGAGGAGAGATCTAAATATACGCAGACTGAGGCCGAAAAGAATCCTTTACCTTGGAAAGTATTTTACATGTCCGTGGCCGAGTTGGAATCTCAGAGAAGTAACTGCGACGATACCGAAAGAGTAAGCGCTATCAGACTAAATATTAACCTGCTGTATTCATTTACTGGCTTTAAAGTTTCATTAATATCCTGGTTGGTGTAATACGGCCTAACTAAATACGTATTATTATATTTTTACATTCTGAGCAGTGGATACACATACGCTAATCTTAAAAATTGCATTACTGTAACATATTCTTAAAGGTTGGAGCATGTATTGTTAGCCCTATGAAAAAGATTGTTGCCGTTGGACATCATCGTAAATATTGTAAGGCGGCAGATGATCAAACAGCATCCACGGATCAAAAGGATTTGGAACGTGGTATGAAAGGTGAAGATTTAGATTTCAGTAAGTATACTATAATAATTAATATTATTATAGTTTGTAATGGCATATTCTAACGTCATAATAATTATTCTAACATCTTTATTCCATACTATGCATGCAGTTTCATATGCTGCAATTGATGCCATCTTAAACAAGAGTGCGGAAAGCTTGGATGGATGTACAATGTACATGACAAAGTGCCCTAGGACTGAGGAGGCAAAGCTTATCATTCAAGTGGGGATCAAGGAGGTTATTTATTTCCATAAAGATACATCACCTACTAAATGGGCTGAACAACTGCTTTACTATGCTGGTGTCAGACCCACATGGTAAGTTTATTACTAATATGTAAATTACAGTCTTAGAATCAATAATTATGCATGAATAAAAATATTATTATAGGTATGGTGACACACCAATTTCACGTAAGTATCCAAGTATAAAAGTTGACGTGTTTCCGGACACCTCAGTACCTCGTCGAACTCCAAGAGAACACCCACCTAATCATCCAGGTTGTACTGACGACAAGAATTATTTCATGGCAATGGCATGCATGCTTGGTATCACTGAGAAGCAAGGATCCAACTAGACAGGTAGCTATTGGCCTAATTTACAATAATAGAACAACAAAATTATACATAATTCTACTATAATTATAGGTTGGAGCATGCCTTGTTGACAAAGACAAAATTGTTGCCTTCGGGTATAATGGTTTTCCTCTCAATATCGATGATGAGGATCCAAGAGTGTCATGGGACAAGAAAGAAAAGCAGAAGAGTGGTGAGTGACCTTCTGAGCGATAATTATGATATTATTATTATTATTCCAAACCTTTGAAACCCTTTATGCATATTATCAGTGGTCCATGCTGAGGTAAATGCCCTAATGTTCAGGAACTGTTTGTGTTTAGAAGGATGCACACTCTACACGACCTTGTTCCCCTGCCTTGATTGTGCCAAAACAATCATACAATCGGGAATCAAGACACTCTACTACTTGGCTGATCCTGTGGAATTCGAATCTGATAAGAACGGAGACCGTGAATGGGATGATCAAGAAATGGATGAGGCATGGAAGAAGCTACAGAAAGAAAGGCCAGAAAAGACAACGTTTGTAGCATCAAGACACCTACTGCAGGAATGCAAATACAAATCGGATCCAAAAGAAAACGATGAATCAGATCCAAAAGAAAAAAATGAATCGGCTCCAAAAGAACCACAGCGATGCTGCAAGCGATACAGGCCTTCAAAAGTCTTCAAAGTTGAGTTACGAAGACAAGAACAAATAAGGGAGTGATACCAAACTAGCTAACTAAATTAATATACCCACTAATAAATAAATGAGTGTGAGTATGGCTGTATAATATTAATTATGTCACATGTCATAAAAATTTATAGTAATTGTGTGTAAGTCTGACTGTAATCTTTCATGGGTATAAACATGAGCATTCTAAGCATGCCATAATAATTAAGCAGCTGGCCAGCACTGAAGTCAATAGCCATAGTGTACCAGTCTGGATATCATACCCTTTATAGCTATAAATATAATTAGCCTATTCATTACTGGATCATTGCATGATCGAGTCACGTACAACTATGGGTTGCTAAACGGATCCTCCTATATGTGAATACGTTACTAGCTAACTTGAATGATTTTTTTTGAAAATTTGAATTCCCATTGTTGTTTAAGTTTCCTGCATTGGAGCCAAGTTTAATTAACTACCATTCATTGAGTCAGTACTAGTGCATTACAGGTTTACAATAACAGAGATGACTATGTCCAAGTATTTTGCAGTAGACCTGATCTGGCTATAATATCATCATTATTATTATTAAGCATTTGTTTCCATTGTTGACAGTGTATACGTTGTGGGCATTCATAGCCATAGGAATCACATGTTCCACTCAGTGATCATGAGTAAAGTTCATATGATATTCAGTGAGCAAGTAGATCTATATAGCAGGTGTTCATGAATATTGCTAGCTATAGACAGTTGCCGCAGGTGTGCACAAGTCTATAGCTCTATATTATATTGTATGGTTAAATACTGGCCACGGTAGGATTCCAAGCAGGATACAGGGTAGCTACTATTATAATGTAGGTTCCATGCATAAAAGAATAATTATTATTATCGTCATACAGTGTCAGGTTCTATGTCCATATCTGTTTGCAGGAACATGGACCAAATTTTGCGATTTGTACGCGGATATGGTACAGGGTCGACAAAAGTTTTAAGTGTCACATGCACACCAGAAGAATACAGGGGGTGACCACCCAAGTCTATGCATCCTTGTGTTCACATTACTTTAAAAAACCCTACACACAAAGCACAAACAACCACAATATTAATTTTAATGACAATAATATTAACATACAATAATTACAGTGTGATAAGAGACACATACACTTTTGCCTTAGAGCAGGAAAAATCTTAAGACTATAATAATAATAATTATCAGTATGTATGTACACATGTAACAAAAATCAAACAGGCAATCATACAGTGAAAAAATTTTCAAGACACTCAAAAAATGTGTTTGCAAGAAAAAATTAATAACGAGTTTTTTTTAGTGTCATAGTAGGGGTCTTCTCCCAATTCGCTTCATGATTAAGTGTATTCTTAGCGCCACGTCGCCGATCAGCAGTCTCTGGAGGGGGTCGCCATGCCAACATGTTGTCATCAACTCCCAGCAATCCGTGTCGAATCTCGGCAGTTTCTCCGGCCTTAGCCCTTTACGAACAGCAGTCCAGAGCTGCTCCTTGTTCTGGCAAGCGTCAAAGGCTCCCGGGAGTTTTGTGTCGTTGGCACAGATGTACCAGAAGAGGATCCCAAAGGCGTAAATGTCTACGGCGTTATCGTAGGAACCGGCGAAAAGTTCAGGGGCCATGTGGATGGGTGTTCCAACGATGGTGCACGTCATCATTGCCTCGGGTTTGCAGAATCCGAGATCTGTGAGGGTGCCACGATTTTGATTGTCAAGCTATAACGTAGAGAGAGAGAGAGAATATCATAAGCAGCATAGTAATGTCACAGCATAATGCATCTACTTTCCTTTAGCTTCTATAATAATATACAAGAGTGAACGTACATGTACACGTACAAAAATAATATTATCATAGCGAACATCATAAACTTACCAGGACATTCTTGAGTTTGATGTCTCTATGGAGCAACCCCTGACTGTGCAGGAACCTTATCCCTTCCACCACATCGAGAGCAATCTGCATTCTCGATCCAAAGTCCAGCCCGACCTTGAGAGCCGTGAAGGTCTCGAGGGTAGCGGGCATGATGAAGAGAACCACGGCGTTAGAGCCATTAGAGTAGTCATCATCAATTAGAGCACCTACCAGGTTCACTACTCGTTTGTTCTTAGGCAGAGTCCTGTGGGGGGGGGGGGGGGGGGGGGGGGGAGGGGGGGAGGGGGGGAAGGGTTGAGGGTGAATTTCAAAACTGTGAACATGCAAATGATTATAGGCACATTCTATGACCTTGAAGTTCGCCCAGTGAATGCTGAAGTCTGAGATTTATTACACATTGTACACGTGTGATTATCCCGCACGCATGCGCAAGGGCGGTTTGTCTGTCTGTCATTGTTGTTGTCGTCGTCGTTGTCGGCACGAAAATCGCCAGATCTCGAGTTCTAGGCGTCTGTGCGTAATGTAAGCACAACCAATCGGTAGGTATCGGTGAAAAACTGGTTTATACGGGCTTCGAATTGCTCAAAAGGGCCTTCTGGTGCAACAAATCGTGCATTTTCTGTTCAACATGCCTGTGGTTTATCGACCACACCCGCTCCTTTAGCAAATTGATGCGACTGCACATGCTCAAGCTCAGTGTTGGAAAGGGTCGTCAGGTCAAAAAACAGCTATGTTGCAGTACAACGCTACAGTGGCTACAGAGCGCGCGGGGTAAGTGCTCTACAGAGCTCTAGTTATGTACAATAATGGTCATAATATTATTACCGTATAGCGGGAAACTTTGGCGAGGTTTTTAATTTGGCGATTTGGCGAATTTTGAAGAAAATCGCCAAATTAAAACTCGCCAATATTTAAATAACGTATTTTTATGATGTAAAGACTACATGTGCGCATGCGCATGTGAACGAGAGCAGTGCGAATTCAGCAAAATTAGATTGATTGCTCGCAACCTTGGTGTAAAACAGAATCGTTTGTCAGGAATCAATGTCGCTGCTCAAGTTCTTTCAGGTTAAACATCCGACGCTACCTTCGTCATCAACGTGCCTGCTCGTCTCTCAGCAGGAAGGACCTCGACCACGCGAACAAAGAAGTGAAGCGCGTTCTTGCTGTAGAGAACTCAGGCGAATGGATAGTCTCGCGGTGTGAAGGGGCGGCGCCGCGAGACTAGCGAATGGAGTGGCCGGCCGGCCAGCTGATCCATGCATTACGTCACTTGTTTATCGCGTCATGCGCTTGCGCTCACAATTTGTCAAGTCGCCAAATTTAAAATTCGCCAATATCTTTAAGGGAGTGATTCGCCAAATTTAATGCTCGCCAAATTTACCCGCTATACGGTATTATGATCCGCACCAAATGCCTTTGTTATACTATATGTATATGTGGCTTCCTAATAATAGATGCATTAACCCCTGCCTCACCATGTGTAGTGGAACTCCAGTGCGAGGTCATTCCAGTGTTTCTCGTCTGGAGGCACGACCGATTTGACGGCCAGGGGACCTTTACCAGCCCACTCAGCGCACTGGAATATGACACCATACTGACCTCGCCCCAGCTCATGACCTATGGAAGAGTAATGTGGCTATAATATTGAGCTTCATACTTGGAATATTGACGACCTTGACCACGTAGGTGAACTTGTAATTCTGACGACCATTGCCAAATTTCTCCCACTATCTCTCTCTCTTTCTCCTTTTCTTTTCTCATTCACACACACATACACAAATTAAATCACCTATTGTAATACACACACCTGTGACAGGTAGTCCATATACTATGCCATTTCTGAGAGCCACACTACTGAGACTCAGTTTAGCCATCTTTAATTTGGCGTCAGCACCTTCCTAATAGTGGCCCTCTGCCCAGTAATAACTCCTGTGGGCCAGTGATGACACGTCTTGTTGTTATCGCCCATCATTTCCAAGTCGAGCAAAGAAGTGCAGCCTTTGTGTTATCGGTAATGCCTAATTTTAGGCAATTGACAAGAAAGAGGCAAGTCCAATCATAGTCATAGATAGGTAATTGCTTCTTGGTGGGATGGCCTGCTTCACAAACGAATGTAGCATTTGCTATTGGCTCTGAAATACCAGCTTGCCGCATAGCTGTCTTCAACTGTCTCTTCATTTCGGCAAGTTTGGATTTGTATACTTGCTTCTTACGCTCATCAGGATAATCAATGGCTACTCTGTTTGCGAATGTGATAAAAATAAGGGAAGTGAACCAGTTATGAAATATGTACCAGTTATGAAACAAAGAGCTAATTCGATCTAGTTTCACCTAAAAGTCAGTTTATATAAACTCACTGTTTCATAACTGGTTCATTTACCTTACTACCTTTCCCCACAGTCTTGGTCCGAATTGGCTGAGTAGAATCTTCATCAATTCAACATCATCAGCGCGTAAACAATCATCCATACGAATGAAATAGAGCACGATGTCAGCCTTTCTGTATGCTTTTGAAACCTCCGATAAGTACCTCTTTCGATTTTCTCTCTTTCCAACACCGTTTAAACCTTCTGTGCCCGGTGTATCTGTGACATGCACGCTGATCTCTCGCCCACACGGAGACTCAATCTGCGTTCTCTGATTTGGTAGGTAATGATCGACACAAAAGATCACGCACATGGAATAGACCACGCCCTAGAATATGGGGCGGGGCTAGCACGATGATCACGCGGCGCAACTCCAGTGCAGCGCCGTATTAGAAACCGTGAAGAGAGGCAATGTCTAATGATTCCGATGTCGATGAGCACCAAGCCATGCCCGTTCAAGGGCCGCCGAATCATCCTGCGACAGTTACGGGAATCGACATACTAGCTGACCAGAAAACGAAAGAAGTTCTCGATAAAATCGGAGCTCGCGCGACCGATCCTACTTTGAGGATCGTTGTAACGGGGAAAACTGGGGTTGGGAAATCGTCCTTCATTCAAGCCCTCTTTCTTGAAGAGGGACAAAAATTTGAAAGACCTGCGCATACCACGGAAGTGCACACTCGTTCAATGCCTATTTATTCCCCAAGTGGGCAGCCAGTAGACGTGGAATTGACCGATACACCTGGTATGGAAGCTCTTATTGGGGTTGGCACAAGAGCAAATCGCAAGGAGTATGTGAAGCAGGTCTCCCCAGCCTTCAAGAGTGCCGATATTCTCCTGTTTTGTGCCCGAATGGACGACGAAGTAAGGGCGGAAGAGGTTGAAATGATACGTTTCATGCTTCAGGTATTTGGTGCATTGATGTGGACAAAGGTTATATTCGTGCTGACGTTTGCAAACCGAGTCACCACTGACTGTCCAGAAGAGGAGAAAGAACGTGAGTTCACTGAAAGATTTGCTACCATACAACAAGCATTACAGGTAGCGATGCAGCAAGCAGGAATTGCTGAAGACGTTGCACAGGCAACGCCAGTGTGTGTAGTGGGACACCCCGAGCGAAAGCAGCTTCCGAACTGTGACGACTAGGCTTGCCCATTCCTTGTGGAATGCCTGAAATCGGGAATTGCAGAGAACATAAAGATTAATCTCCTCAAGTCCACCTGGAAGCGTTGGATCATCAACCCAAGGCGTGTGCCAGCTGGATTTGGTGGAGCAACAGGAATAGCAACTGGTATAGGTTGTGTGGTGGCCGGCAGTGTTATATCTGGAACTCCAGCATTCCCTATCGGCATCCCAGTTGCTATACTAGGAGGCACTTTCATCATACTTGGTGTAGCTGCAACTACTTCGCATACAATGACAAGTTTCCAGGAGGATCAAGAGCGGTACCGTCGAACTACAAAACGAATTCATGACCTTCAGAAACCAGGCAACAATGTAGACCAATGACTAGTAGTTGACTTGACCCATAATAATAATATTATACCAAGTATCCTTTAATTAAATTTCTCTTGTAACCACACTACTACTCTTTACAGGAACACATGTACACAATGGGATGTTGCATGGCTAGAAAGTGTGGGATATATGCATAAAAAAGTGTTACTAATAAATTTATGAATACACAAATATTACTATAATAATTATTAAGGTTTGCTAATTAAGAGCATGTGTGTACACGCAAATTCCATGTTCATTGCTTTTACCATACAGAAATATTTCATCACCCAACTGGACAGTAGCACACTGATAGATGGCAAAGGGTAACTCACAAACTTTCTTCCACACTGCACCAGGCGATTCATCACCATCTGCATTATCGTTATACTTGTAGACACAGTTGCTCACTTTATTGAACGAATTTTTCTCTATTCCTCCTAGAGCATACAAGGAGCCCTTGAACGATAAGGCAGTGGAAGATTTAATTGGTAATTGCTTGATCTCATGCCAGATCTCAGCTTGGGGAGTGTCCTTGTTAGAGTCAACTAGCCGGTTAAGATCTGCCCAAAAAACGGCGTTGCTTGGCATTAAAACACTCGACGTAGGAACCTTGTCACTGGCACAAAAGGCAAAAAGCTTATCGTCAACGATACACAGCGATAGCTGAACAGATTTGGTAGAAAGCTTAGCACATGTGGTCCAGTGGCACTCATTCGGTTTAGCTTCAGTGTCCAACTTTTCCACAGCATCGATAAGTCTACCATCTCTTCCTTCTCCCCCAACAGCAATCAACCACTTTCGGTACGAAACTACGCTCACAAGAGAACGATAGTTGAGCATAGACGTACACTGTAGTCGCTTCCATTCAGTTTGTGGTTGCTTTGACCTCAGATCCCAAGTATAGACATAGCCTGTCTTGGTGCGACTTGAATACTCAGTACCAGCAACAATGGCCAATTTGCTATTAATGTGGGTGAGCCCAAAATATTTAGTTGGGCATCTAGGAAATGGTGTGCTCCATGTTTTAGTCTGGGAATCAAACATAAGCACTGTTGCTGCGTCCTGTTCCGGTGTAGCATATCCTCCTCCGAGATAAATCTTATCATCCAAGACAACTGCTTGTGGGTGGCTGGTCATGTGAATAGGTGGTTCTTGAAGTACCTGTGTATACATAATGTAGTTAATTATTATAAGCAGAAGGTGAACTCCATTCTGAAAGCTGATTGCCATAATTAGTTATACATCATTGCTTAGATAGAGGGACCAAAAAGGTCACCCTTCCAGTATAAAACATGCAAATAATATGTACAACAAACAAGTGAGCTATATAGCTAGAATGATTATTTTTATTTAATACTGCAAGGCCGTAGGACACGGCCGTGCCGGTTTTTTCATCCAACCACGCCCAACTTTCATAATATTATAATGTATAGTGCACAAGTGCGATATTGATAAAGCACGTACTTGTGGGCGGAGCCCGATGCCCAACTTAGCTACCGTATACTCTTGGCTATTGGATATCTGGATCCCCATCCCAGAAGAGCCTTATCAGCCTTTGAAATTTACAACTTCCCAAGGCATAAATTTAGTCAGAATACTGTTCAATTGTAAGTTGTTCTTTTCAAACCTCTTAGTTTAGCAATGGAAAAGCATAAAATTTAATATTCTGCGGTTTAGCTGGACAGAAGATACACCTGCGTACATGTGCGTACACACAGGTATCCTATGGCCGTACCACTTAAAAATTGCTTCCTACGGCCCTATTACTAGCTACCTAAACTTCCTCAGACATTGCAGATTGCTAGCTATAATAATAATTATAGGCCACTCAATAGCAGAATACATCATGGCTTGCATGTGCTGTGCACCATAATGCACGAATTTGTTGCCATCACGTACATACATGACATTGTAGTGCTACATGTACATTTTATTGTTATGGACTACTCACACGTACATGCATATGTAGTGCTACATGTACATTTATTGTTATGGACTACTCATGCAGCTTGCTAATAGTATCAGGAACATTGGGAAGACCTAGCTAGATTACCATCTGGCCTAACATACAATACTGTTACAGTATGCATGGGACTCAATATAAAATCAACCCTGCTTGTATAAATTCTATGGTTGTTTATCCTAGGAAAGTATAGTATATATATATATATATATAGCTACCGAGCTGAAAATAGATCCATCCCATATGTTCAATTCAGTAATAATTTGCTCTAGGTCACGTTGTTGCTTGACCACATTCTGTTAAGTAAACATGCTCTGTAATTTGTAAACTACACGTATCTAAGTATGCATTTAGCATGTAGCTTCATACTGTACATACATGTTGGTAGTACTTATAATGTAGTACTTAATAACGGATAACCACAGTGCATTAGATGCTGATTTATATGTAGATCTACCCAGTGTACACTTCCCTCTTTGAACCTATTACTTCGTAGACCACACCCCTCGATGCAAGGTCAATAGCAGCTGCTCGAACGTTGAATCTACCACCAGAACAGACCTTATCTCTCGCTTCGCTCTAGGCTCAATGGCCTAATGAGCAGGCCTCTCGAAATGCACGGCACTTTGTGCCATTTGTTCAAGAATGCATCTCTATGGCCACCCTTGTTTGTGCACATGGCACCGCCTCCATCTGCAATCTGACCAATCATGGGCCTTAATTCTGAACTTGTAGCAGAGCGCATCTTTTATGCCCTCCAGGTTAGGACACAGACTATATAAGAAAAATGACTGTCTGAAATATTTTTCATTGTATAATACTGCTCTGACTAGCTATTAGGCCTCCTGGCCTCTATTGTCATTAATAATAATAATAATATTATATTATATTATACACATGTATATAGATGCATATGGTCTGTTTAGTACAGTGTGGTTAATATTAGCCATACCCATCAACTTACTTCAGGTTCCTGTTCTCTTGGTTGATCACCATCTGCTCCATTTTGTGGTAATATTATGGAACCAAATTGCTACAAAATTGTTTGTTGTAAATTATAATTCAAAACAGTTCAAGTAGCTATAATATGGCTATACCTCCTTTATTGCTTGGAGTTCAGTACTTGTTTCCTGGAGGCGTTTGCTTGTATCCTCCAACTATAATAGATTTTTTTTTTTTTTTTTTTTTTTTTTTTTTTTTTTTTTTCTATAATAATTTCTGTTTATGTACAGCGGACACATGAGTAGCCATTGGCTAACAATAAAACATGTAATCCTAGGTTAAATTAATGATAGCATGTTTGAATGAGGTGATAGAGTTTTGGGAGACCATACTCTTGGACAGAGAGTTCCACTGAGCTGCAGTTTTTGGGAAAAAAGAATTCAGGAACTGGCTAGACCGGCATTGGAAAGGAATAATGGCCATGGAGTTGTTGGATCTGCTGTTGTAGTGGAAAGATCTGAGATCAATTGGAACATTTGGAAAGTCGGTAAGCTTGTACATTATTTTGTACATGTGGGATAGCCTGGCTTGAGATCGCCTCATAGATAGGGGATGGATATTAGCACTGGACAGGAGGCTGGTGTAGTCAGAAGACCAGTCTTTAAGACAAACTTTTAGACCAAATTTCTGTGTCTTCTCCAGAAGCTCCACGTCTTTTGCAAGGTAAGGGTCCCACACCGCAGAACAGTACTCCAGGTGAGGCCTGATAAACGAGATGTATAACTGCAGTAGAGTACTTGAGGTAGCATTCTTATAAAATTTCCTGTATAGCACGCCGATGAGACGTCTCACTTTAAGGTGCAGGTTGGAAATGTGTTGAGACCAGGAGAGATTGGATGTTATAAGTACACCCAAGTACTTAACAGAGTCAACATACGGAAGGGGAACTCCTTCAATGTAGAGTGTGTGGTAAGCTTCTTCAGGTTGGGGAACCCGTCTGCGGGTAAGCATCATTGCGTGACATTTAGCTGGCTGAAGAGATAGAAAGTTGTTCCTTATCCATGTGGATATAGATGAAATGTCACACTGAACTATTGAAAAATCAGTAGTTGAACAGATAGGACGGTAAAAAGCCATATCGTCCGCAAACAGAGACAGAGAGCTGCCAGGAGATATTTGAGTAACTACATCATTTATGAAGATCAAGAAAAGCAAGGGACCTAGAACAGACCCTTGGGGAACTCCTGAGAGGACTGGAAGGATCGAAGAACAGGTACCCTCCACAACCACCAATTGAGATCTGTTGGATAGGTAGCTGTTCACCCATTGGATTATGTATGGATTCAGTTGAATATCTATAAGCTTTTGTAGCAAGGGACGATGGGGAACGCTATCAAACGCTTTTCGAAGATCGAAGTAAACAGAACAGACATCATGGCCTTGGTCGAGTTGGCTAAGCCAGTCATGGGTTACTGACAGCAGGGCAGATGTAGTTGACCGGCTGGGTAGGAAGCCCCATTGTTTTGAGGAGATAGGGTGCCATAGGCACAAATGTTGGAAAATCATTCGGTAGATAATGCGCTCGAGAATTTTGCTAATGATGGAGAGGATGGAAATAGGTCTGTAATTGGAAGGTTTTGACATGTCGGTAGATTTGGGAACTGGAACCACCCTTGCCAATTTCCAAGCATCAGGAAAGCAGCCTGAAGTGAGTGACAGATTAAAAAGGCGAGTAAGACTTAGGGTTACTGAGGAGGCAGTACCCTTTAACATTTTAGCGGAGATGTCATCAGGGCCAGTAGACTTATTGCCATCAAGGTTAGTGATAAGCTCGAAGACGTCTTCCTCTGTACATTGCAGCTCCTCTGGAAGATTAGATGGATAAAGATATGGGCGATAGTCATCAAGTGGTGGAACTGATTTGTTGAAACAATTGTAGAAGTAAGTGTTGAGTAGGCCAGCTTTGTCGCGGCTGGATTCAACCTTCTCACCATCGTTGTCAAGAGTGGGGATGGAAGATTCACGTTTATTCAGCATTTTAATTGCTTTCCAAAATTCCTTAGTAGTAGCACTACCAAGGCTCTTGAAAAATTTGTTCTTATTTAGACGGAGAAGGGCAACTACTTTGTTTCTGGCTGCTCTGTACTTTTGGTAGGATGCGGAACTCTTGCACCTTTTGGCAGATCGGAACAGGGAATTTCTTCTCCTGATCGCTTGAATAATTGGCTTGGTAAGCCAGGGCAGATTCTTCTTCGACTCCAATGAGAATTGAGGGATGCATAGCTCCATGATTTGCAAGAATCGTGCTCTCCAATTTTCCCAAGAGGTGTTAACATCCTCAGTAAAGATGCCATCCCAGTCAGTGTCATTAAGCATCTCGCATGCAAGGTCAAAGTTAGCGAGTGAGTATCTCCAGATCTTGCGAGTATTCGGTTTCATGTTTTGAGAAGGGGTACCTGCAGAGAAGAGAACTGACAAGCCATAATGATCAGAATTGCACAGTGGGGGAATGGTGTTACAACTGATTAGATGAGAGGGTGAGGACATGTAAACCAGGTCAATGGTGGAACAGGAAGTCTGAGTAATACGAGTTGGCTCCGACACAATTTGAGATAAACAAAGACTAGAAACCATAGTTTGCAAATTATTAAATAAGGGGGTCAGGGGGTTAAGAATATTGACATTGAAATCACCTAATAATACAAAATTAGAAAATAAGGATACATCTATGTAAGAGCACAAAGTACAAAGCAAAGTATCAAAAACTGAGGTGGGGGAATTTGGGGGACGATAAAAGAGAGCGAGAGCGACCCTGGATGAATAAGTACCAACAGTAAGAATAATAAGCTCAAGGTCGTGAGGCCCTGAACACACAAGAGAATATGATAAACAATTACGTACATACAATAAAAACACCCCCGCCATGTCTGTCACGGTCAAATCGAATCGGTACGTAATTTTCTAAACAAATCTCTTCGTCTAGAATAGTATTATCAAGCCATGACTCAACAATACAGATAACATGGGGTTGATGGGTCATACAGAGTGCTCTCAGTTCATCTAGTTTAGGGAGCAAGCTCCTAGCGTTATAATATAGAACAGAAAATGATGAGGATTTGCATGAAGGAGTGGAGTGAGAGGTTATTGAGTGGGGTGCGGTTGAGGTTGATGGAGGGGGAGCAGTTACGTCACCTGGCTATATAATATCTATATCTAGATATAGATATTATATAGTTAATTTCTGTGGCCATCATGCCACTTCAGCCTATATT
Source organism: Cliona cf. orientalis (assembly GCA_963930775.1). NCBI lineage: Eukaryota > Metazoa > Porifera > Demospongiae > Clionaida > Clionaidae > Cliona > Cliona cf. orientalis. Next base: position 1,009,105 of record OZ005692.1, read on the forward strand.
ATTATACCTTTTTCACAACATGAATGAGTTGCTTTGAGTATCCCTTCTGTTGTTTATATAATTGTCGACATACTTCATCTGCTGTGGGTCTCTCCTCAGATTCATTTGCAAGGCACTCCTTGACGAGCACGACAAGGGGATGATTCTCATCACCATTCAGCCCACCAATCAAAATGTCGATATAGTCTTTCCGACGCTCAACTTCAGAACGACCGACAAGACTGGCTTCTCCATTCACAGAGTGTACATGCACCAAAAGATTTTCTGGAAACACCTACATGTATGTAGTACATAGTGCATTATGATGATTATGTTTGTAATAATCTTACTTATAACACCTACTTGTGTTAATGTGAAGAGAGCAAGATGACCAAAGGAGAAGATATCCAGCTTTGTGTCATAGTGTTGGGTGATGGCTTCCGGAGGCATATAAACCATTGTACCGGGCATCTTTGACAATTTTGCTGGGTTGAAATCCTTCGGTAGGAATCGAGAGTTCCCAAAATCTGATATCTTAGCAATCAGAGCAGAATCCAGCAGGACATTCGAAGCTGTCAGATCTCGATGAATGAGTGGCCGGGGCTTGAAATTGTGGAGGTAGCTGAGACCCCTTGCAACATCCTCTAATATTGACTGCTTTAAGGAACTAGGGATGTTTGCATTGTTGTCGTCAAGTAGATAATCGTGGAGGTTGCTGTCCATCAGTTCCATCACAAGCAGTGGTAGCTCAGATTCTGATGGAAGCTTACCGTGACAAACCGACAAACTGGACGATGTTGCTATGATCAATTGTGGCAATAAGTTGACATTCTTTGATGTAGTTATCGACCACCACAGACTCGTGTTGGATTAGGTGTTTGTGAATGATCTTAGCAGCAAATAACATGCCATTTAGCTTCACCTGGAGTATAAAGAAAGTACGCTATTAAATAATGGTTTAAATAACGCATTATGAATGTATGTGCGTGCACTGCCATTCTCAACGGATTTTTAATAGTAGCTATAATTCGGGACAGGATACCTTCTTTGCAAAGCCATACGATCCGTCCTTTTCACCAAGCTTTTCATCTGTCGGCACTAGGTGAGGTATGATATACCGTTGCAACTCTGGATTTTCCCAGATACTTTGCGAAATCTTTCTCTCCGTTGCCATTTATACCTGGAAAGACTTGTCAAGTACCGCTTGAGCCGTCCGAACTAAGTGTACACAATATAGCTCAGCTCCGTGATCTGACACAGGAAATGATCGTCATGCAGTGACAGGTGTACGTACGTGTACGCTATGCATGCATGCATCGATGGGGCGGGGCATATACTGGCATGCACGTGCGCGCGTGCGCCTTATTTTCGCGTACACGAAACTATCGCACAGAAAACCAGTCCGACAATATTATCATGGCAACACCTGATTGCACCAAAGAAGATCCAATACCATGGCAGGTATTTTATATGTCTGTGGCCGCGTTGGAATCACAGAGAACTGACTGCAGGGTGAGCCGAATTCACATATGAAGAACTAGTGATCATTTTACATAGAGGTATGAATACTGTCACAGATTGACACCTACTCACACATTTCTAGGTGCAATTTTGCTCTAAAAGTTACTGGTTTTTGGCTTACTTTTGCTACTCATTTACCGTAGAACCAAATTTTCGACTATCACAACCCAGAACCATAAAATTCAACCTTTTTGGATCAATTTGATACTAAAAGTGTGTGATTTCATTAAAGTTATCTTGCGTCATTTTTGGGTCGAAAGTATCCACTACGTACTTTTTTTACATTATCAAGTATAGGGAATGATTTTGGGATCATCCAAACTTTATGAATATCTAAAAATATAACCAAAATATCAAAAATCACAAGTCAGTACCATAACATTTGATCTTTCCTGATCAATTTGATACCTCAAGTGTATGAATTAACCATTGTTAAGCTGCGTCATTTTTGGGTTGAAGTTGCCAGATGTATAGTAACAAGTGCAGATCAGCCAAATTAAAGCCACAAAAGAATGCAAAACAGAGTACTATATGATAAGGTTATCAGCAACTGCCTATATACAATGATTCTAAAGCTAGAAAACCATCCAGTATGATATACTATGTTACTAGCTGTACTGCCCTGTACTAGTGCACCATATTACAGCAGTGGCCACACCCCCATAGAGCTTATTAACATGCATTGACACTACAATGGTGTGATGATCACTTTATAGTACACACTTCTTGATATGCTACTGCGAATACATGCAATCATGTCAGCTATAATTTCAAGACTAGTTCTATTCTTAATGAACGAGTGTATCTATAGGCTATAGCATCTACTCATTCAAAAATTAGAACTTGAAACTTGTATTAAATAGTAAACTTAGTATTGTATGGCAAAAGTCATAAAATTTAATACTTTTAGGTTGCTGTTAAAATTATTATAATAATACTCTCGATCAGCACCTCAACAACAACTGAGAAAAATTCTGGTTCTATTAGCTGGCCTAGCTAGCTAACTGATAATTATTGTGCATGACAGAAATGATATCTTATATCATGCAGGTGGGAGCATGTATTGTGAGCCCTAAGAAAAAGGTTGTAGCTGTTGGACATCATGACAACCTACATACGGCCACAGATGAACCAGACTCAGAATTGGAAAGTGACATATGTGCTAAGAAGTTAGATTTTGGTAGGTTACTATTTATGGCCGATTAATAGTCATGATTAATAATAATAATAATATGCATGATCCATCATCTTTATTCTGTACAATCATGTAAATAGTTTCGTGTGCCGCGATTGATGCCATCTTAAACAAGAGCGCAGAAAGCTTGGATGGATGTACAATGTACATGACAAAGTGCCCTAGGACTGAGGAAGCAAAGCTTATCATTCAAGTGGGGATCAAGGAGGTCATTTATTTCCATAAAGGGGATAAAGGTGATCCAGTAGAATCTGGTGATTGCAAATGGGCTAAACAGTTACTTTCCTTTGCTAAAGTCTGGCATACATGGTAATAATTGATTTGTATATTATCAAGAATGGCTGCTAGCTAATATTGCAGGTATGGACACATGCCAATTTCAAGTGATGATCGTTATAAAGATATCAATCTGCAAGTGTTTCCCTTGCCCCGAACGCCACCAGAACGACCTGATCATCCAGATAATGATAACAATAAGGATCATTTTATGGCAATGGCATGCCTGGCATCTCTTAGAAGCAAGGACCCAACCAGACAGGTAATGAATAATATACTATTATTAGAGGCTCAGGATCATTTTTGAGTTAATTTTGGTAATTAATGAGCTTATTAAGATAATTACATGGCCATCATTATTATATATATAAGGTTGGAGCGTGTCTTGTTGACAAAAATAACGTGATTGTGGGCTTTGGATACAACGGTTTCCCCCTTAATATCGATGATAAGGATCCTAAAGTGAATTGGGATGACAAGGAAGAGAAGCAGAAAGTTGGTGAGCACAATAATAATAATTATTATTTTAAGGTTACAGCCATGCAACAGCCAATTATTATTATTGAATTCACAATGCATGCTGCAGTGGTTCACGCCGAAATGAATGCCCTGATGTTCAGAAACTGTGTGGACTTAGAAGGATGCATACTCTACACGACCCTCTTCCCCTGCCTTGATTGTGCCAAAACGATCATAAGATCAGGAATCAAGGAGCTCTACTACTTGGCTGATCCTGTGGAATTCAAATCTGATAAGAACGGAGAACGTGAATGGGATGATCAAGAAATGGATGAGGCATGGAAGCAGCTTCAGAAAGATAAGCCAGAAAAGACGACGTTTGTAGCATCGAGACACCTACTGAAGGAATATAAATACAAATCAGGAAATAATGACCCATGCTGCAAGCGATACAGGCCTTCAAAAGTCTTTAAAGTTGAGCTACAAAGACAAGAATGAGAAGGTAATAGCTAATTAATCGCTGATAACAGAAATGATATACCAATACATAACCGGACTAACTATGACTATAAAATTAATTTTAATCCACCAATTATTGATGAGTGCATGAGTGTGAATATGACTGTATTTTAATTGTATCATGACTTACTTGCATAATATAATTATTATAATACGTACTACGTAGCTATAATATTATTATACGGACATTATAGCAAATTGAATTGTACTCTTAATTAGGGTTACTAATTAATAACAGCATTCTAAGCATGATGCTATAATTACACAGTCATGCAGCACTAATATCCATTATACTAAATTAGATAATATTATTGTACCTCATGTATAGAAATTACTAACAGTCATCCGTGGCCAGAGGATCACAGATCATTGAGTCACATGAGTGCAACTATGCCATGGGCTGTTAAATAAAAATCTTTATGAATATGCTACTCTCCTGATTTTTAAATATTTGAATTCCCATTGTTATTCAAGTTTCCTTCATTGGAGCCAAGTTTAGTCAACTATCATATCTGATTCAGTGCATTATATGTTCCCTAGTATTTGGCAGTATAATATAATTATGGCTATATTAGTATTATCATGTCTCCATGAATTTAGTAAACATTTGTTTCCGTTGTTGTTGTATACATTGTGGGCAATCATACTATAGCTAATATAGGAATCACATGTTCGACTTATGATCATGATCAAAAGGCCACATGATATTCAGTGAACACACAAACAACGAAATTCTACTACCTGCATGGATTTTTGGATTTGGTGGACTGGAATAGTGGAATGGACTGGACTGGACTGGAATGGTGGAACGGAATGTAATGTAATGGAATGGTGGAATGATAGAGGCTCAAGTCTCAATCGTATTGCAGGCCATATAAACAATATTCTGGTCATCCTAGTACAGGGGCGCATACATAAAATGAAGTTTGGTCCTTTTTATCACAGCAGATAGTATAAATCATGGGCTCCACCCTAGCTGTGTCGACCCTGTACCATTTCAGCTACGTAGCGTACGCAGGTCTAGCTGGCTCGCGAGATCGAGACTAGAGGCGCAGAGTATATAAATTATACGCACTGTGCATACGCACACGTGCTTTCGTATTCTCGGCTTTCGCTGGCACAATTGCGTAGCTAAGTTTTCGGTGGACTCTTGATGTGAAAAAGAAAGTGTTTGATGGCTACCGGTACCCGTGCACAAACCCGTAAGCGCAAGTCGCCGGACCAAGAGCGAGATACCGAGCACCGCGACAAACCCCCAAGTAGTAAACGAACCAAGAGAACTGAAAAGGCCGATTCTATACCATGGGAAGTGTTTTACATGTCCGTGGCTGAATTGGAGGCTCAGAAAAGTAACTGTTTGGATAATAAAAAAGTGAGAAGATGCTGATCATGACAGTGTGTACTATAGCTGACGTGCAGAAAGGCTTTTCACTTATAGATGTGTAATATTATATATAATATGCACAATGACTATAGTACTGAGTGAGTCACTGAGTGTATATAGCGCTAGATCTATAGCTATAGACATCCCATTCAAGCATCTATAAGAGAGTCTGTCAACAATAACATACTTTATAATAACGAAGGTTGAATGCAAGAACCTTAATTACTGCTGAGTTGTGGCTTATTAATCTTTCAGCATGCAGTTTATGTGTTATGCAGTTCATGCATGTATGCACTGCAAAAAAAGAGGTGGAAATTTCCACCTCACTGGTGGAAAAATCACACTTTATACCATTTCCACCATGGTGGATTCGCGTGTGTTTGAGTTTTACACCAATTTGAGTGTGTAGTGACCACCAGTACTTGGTGGTCAGCTCTGATAACCATGATCTTAAGTAGGCATGTGATAAGCACGTGACTTCAATTTAAAAGTGGAGCAAAGCAGCTGCGCTTTTCTTAGAGTGAGCTTCTGTTTGAAAGCGGTCAAAACTCTGAGGAAGGTCCTTGGTCAAGCCATGGGATGCAAAAGTGACAAATGGAGCTTCTAAGCATTTATTTTTGCAAAATAAGTAAGTTTATGCCCCTAGTTCGAGCTATACTGTATGTTACCACACGGATATTATCTTTCATGACCTTTATCAGGTAGCTAGCTACCAGGTTCAGAGCTTGGCACCTGTATTTGACTTGTCTAATGGAAGGACTACACCTAATTTTCTGATCTAGGTAAGCTCTCTATGTAATACACAAAAAATATGTACCCATAATAATAGCCTCAAAGATGGTTAGCTAGAATTCTCAATCCTGCTTGTCACAAATAATTGTTTAATAGCACAGTAACAGTCATTTTTTGCTCACATTATGGTATAATATTATATGTATGTCACTGCTGGTAGTCCAGGTTGTTGGAAATAATAGCTAAATACAAAACATTATATAGTTTATGTCAATCGTTGTAGCCATTAATTTTTGTCCTTTATCTCTTCGGACAGGAGAGTCAGCTCTTTGCTTAGAAAAGATTATATGGTAAGAGAGATTTGTATACAGCAAAGCTTGATCACAATAATTAATACCATAACATAATTTTGCTACAGTTTCCACCGTCAGAAATTACGCTGGGTGCCATGGTTACCTGACCTCAGTGGACAACAATAAACAATGTAAGTTGGTAACCTAAAATAGAAGTTAAGTATGTCCATGCAAGCGTAAAAGCTTGGAAGATTTTCGCATGCACACACACACTTCCTTATCGACTTCTTTTAACTTGGTAGCCTCGTCCCCAGGCTCCCTTATGTTCTCAGTGTTACACGCAGAGAAAGAAGAGAGCCTGGTAAAATTTATCACGTGTGTGATGTAGGGGTAGAAGCAACTTGTAGCATGGCGCGTGCTAACCATGACTCAGCACTTTTTGATGGCAGTTGAAGGAATCGTGAACAATTGACGATCTGAGCGTGCCAACAATCGCTTTTGTGATTAGATCACCTGGGGCCATCATTAAAATTAATTTTGCTAAACACAGAACTAATATGCCTCATCTTTGGTTGGCAAATCGCTCCGGGAACTCGTGAACACTAATCATTCATTCCAAGGACCAATATCCGTCCAAATGTAGTTCAACGTTCAGTAAAAAATGATTTATTCACAGGGCAAACATTGATATACTCAGATTGTCAATCGTTCACTGTTGCATGATTGCCACCAAAAAGCGCTGAGTCATGGTTAGCACACGCTGCACTCCAAATTACTTCTATCCCTACATCATGCACGTGATAAATTTTATCAAGCTCCCTCCTTTCTCTGCGTGCAATATTGAGAATACGAGGGAGCCTGGGAATGGGGCTATTAACTTAATTTTATCTATGGGATACATAATATCATGCAGGATTTCATATTATAGTTATTTGTTTCGGGGGGGAGGCGGTGGGGGAGACAACAATGTATGGTGAGAGAGACGTATGATCGTACATTGGTACTTCTACTAACATAGGGTATATCAATCCGCTTGAATCCAAAACGGAACATGGAGAGATGACTTAAGATCAGCAACTGACTGAGAAACATCACATTCCTGGATCCATCATCATTGCATTCTGATGTTGCACTTATTTCACTTTGATTTATGCTTATTTTTATGTGTTACTATGTCATTTGTATTTTATTATACCCATTTTGATGTGCAAGAAATACACCTTTTGTGGGGGTGAAAACCACTATTTGGTGTGAATCAAACGCTTTTGGGGGGGGGATAGGAACCACTAAATTAAGCTGCAATTTTCCCACTAATATTGGAGAGCAGTAACCACCAAAAACCAGGTGCTATATGAGACGAGCTGAATCCACTACTTTTGGTGTGAAATTACCTCCCTTTTTAGTCCTTTTCGTTTTAACAAAAAAATGTATGCAATGCAATTATTGCACGTAGAGCTGCATCCGGAGTACGTTTAAGCCGCGCCCAACGCCCACTTCACATACATTTATATGTAAATATGGCTGTACTATAGAGCGCATGCACAACGTGTGTACGCACATCTCTAAAGAAAGCTCAAGTGATTGCTAAGTAAGTATACTGATTTGGAGGACATGATAAGGTACATTAAAATTATTTTATACACATAGGATTCACGAAGTTTTGAAGCAGAAATTAGATATCGTCGATGTAGATGGTTCATACCTTTATAGAAAGGAACAGCAACTTATTTCCCAAGGCATTAACACTCTACCCCTCTCTCTACCATCACAACCGTTAACAGGGTGGGAAATTGTCTCTGCCGACAACTATATGGAGAAAAATGTACCAAAAGTAATGCCAGGTAAACATGTATGTGCATATTATTATTATTATGGTATTGTACACATGTTCCACATGGATGTCCTCCTGTCCTGTTACACAACAGATCACCTGGTTACATTATCGGCCATCCGACTACACATCTGGACAGGGGTTGGGCACCCATGTGGAACAAACATTCATGTACATGTACAGCTTGTAATTTAATGTTATGTACACATTTAGGACTTCTCTATACCTACTTGGCTAAAGAGTGTGAAAGGTTGACAGGACATGGAGCGTTCCGTGCCCTCCAGAGAGGGTACATACATTGGGCATCTGGACGTCTCTCTCAGATCGAAGTAAACTGCCAACACCCAAAATTTTGCCACGTACGGTGTAGCATGACACCTTCTATGAAAAGTGGAGTCTATCATGTTTACGTCCTTCTGGGAAGAGAAGGAGAACTGGCAACCATTGAAAAGGCAACTTGTCAATGTGCTGCTGGGTAAGTTTTGATGAGTTATTCTGTTTCTTAATTTAACTGTTCCTTGATATTGTCACAGAATTTCAGCATCATGTACCCATGTATCAGGCCTATTGCATGCCTTGGTATCAGTTTCTCAGGAACCGTTTGTAGCCACCATGGGAGCATCGGAGATGGAGGATGACGAAGCACCTCTGCCCATCACCTCCTATGCTTGTCAGTGGAAAGCACCCCGTAAAAGGAAAGAGAGTGATGCCAGAATTTCAGATCTCACATTTGAGAAACACATTTACGGCCGTGAAAGAAAGCATCATCTCAATCCCATCAAAGATTTTGATCCACGACCTCCAGAGTTTAGAGGGTCATTAAGCGTACGCTTACCTGATTTCCTGCAGAAAGTGAGGGGAAAGGCACTAGGGATTTCTGTCCTGGCTGATTCTACTTCTCAGGTATGGTCTGATGATGTCATCAAAGATTCTGGCTTTAACTTACCAAGCAAGGGACAGTTATCGGAAGGGGTAGCTTCTTTTATTGAGAGTTTAAAAGTATCTGAAGATAAAATTAGAGAAATAGAGAGGAGTACACAAGACCAGCATAGATCTCCAGCTTGGTTCAATGCTCGCAGATATCGCCTCACTGCCTCCATGTTTGGTGAGGTACTTCGTCGCCGTGTGGATACCCCACCTGATGCATTAGTGCTTCGTATTATTGAGCCTAAGCAGTTTGTATCACCGAGTACGGAATATGGCAAAAAGATGGAGACTACTGCATTGGAGAAGTATAAAGCATACAAAAATGATCAAACAATCACAGTGTGTAGTACTGGGTTTATGATCTATAAGGAAAAGCCTTATCTTGGAGCGACTCCTGATGCATGCGTCCATGACCCAAACAGGAAAGAGCAGTATGGATTGATTGAGATCAAATGCCCGTACAAATATCGCAACGTAACTCCTGAAGACGCATGCTTAAATTCTGACTTTTGTTCTACTATATGTACGCAAGCAGGTACCAAAATAATAAGACTTAAACAAAATCATCCATACTACTCACAAATACAAGGACAACTAGCAATCTCAGGAAGAAAATGGTGTGATTTTGTAATATACACCCTCAAAGGCATCTCTGTTGAAACAATCGCTTACGATGAACATTTCTGGAATGATAGATTATTACCCAAACTGGTCGGATTTTATGAAAACTGTGTAGCTCCAGAAATAGTATCACCTGTTCACCTAGTAGGCATGCGTATACGTGATTTAAGATTGATGCCAGGTTAATGTTATTGATAATAAATTTATTGTTGCTATGATGATATTATTATAATTTTCTAATTAAATTTCTTCATCACTTAGTTCTGTGTCAGCATCATAATCGGACTCCTCATTAGTTAAGTTGGCAAAGTATGTGTCGACTTCATCCATATCACCTGACGGTGGAGGAATAAGAACCGGCTGAAAGTTGACTAGCCATGCACACACCTGTACAATCTGGTTTGCAATCCTCGACATTGAAAGTGGTAAAGTTCCTTTTAGTATGGTAAAGTTCTTTATCCTCCCGATGGCTCTTTCTACGTGTATTCTAACAGACGCAATTTTGCGACCTTTTCTGACATCCTCTGCTGAAAGTTGGGCCCGACCCTCCATAAAGGGAGGAATATTAAGTTTAATACCATGAGGTGCAAGTTGGTCACTGATGGTAAAGCCCCTGTCTGCCATTATCGAGACTCCTGTTTTTCCACTCAATGATTCTATGAATCCCGAGACACGTGTGAGTTCTACATCTGAAATGGACCCTACATAGAGTGGGGATACGAAAGATATAGCACCATTTGGTGTACAAGCAACAATAAACTTTGCTGTATTGTGGTGCTTATAGTTTGACCACGTAGAAGACTGATACTGTAGATCACATGGTGTTTCGATAAAGATTTCAGAAGCATCAATTATCGCGTATGTGTCGGGAAATTTCTCGCGAAATGCTTCTGGTAGAGTACGCTTGACTTGCTCTAGAGTTGGTGTCCACTGTAGCTCAGAAAGATGCTTGTGCAAGAAGGAGATCCAGGTTATGAAGTACTTGGAAACAGTAGAGGCAGCTATACCAAAACGCAAAGCAATATCTTTTTCACGAAGATTGAGTCGTAGTTTTATCAGTGTGACAAAAAACTGATTTAGTGGATCGAGCTTAGTTTTCCTCTTTCTACTGACTGTCTCCTTGCTCCCCCAGTATTCCAAGTGATTCACGACAGGACCAAGAAAATCAAAAAAGGTAAGCAACATGTCGTATGATTGGAATCCAGTGTAAAAATGAACAAGGGAATCGTTATGGGCGATGACACTCAGTCGAAAGGGTTTTGACGTACAAGAAATTTGTCGATGAAGAGCCTTGTTTTCTATCTCGAGTGCTTCGATCCTTGCAACCAGGGCAGTGTGGACTATCACATTAGTGGAGGATTCGTTAGCATAACTTCCAGATATTCCAGAGGTGTCTAGTGTAGAGTCTTCACTACATTCACTGGGTAGTTCGTGTACACTGTAATCACTTAAAAGAACTTCTCCAATGGGAGTAGATAGAGCTGTACTGGCACCAAAATCCTCTTCGTCACTACGATCACTCGATGTACGTGTCGTTGCGGGACTTGTACTATATTGCAAATGACGTTTAGCACTTGGACCAGCTTTACTACCAGTGTCGGCACTTTTTCTCTTTGCTGCTCTTTGCCCTCTGGCTGTCCATATCTTTTTGGGTGACCTAAACCTTTTCCCAAGATACAATGAAGGTAGCTGGGTACAATCACCATTGGGAAAATGTTCGCTACAAACTCTGTGATGGTCAGCCACTTCAGATTCGGTAAGACCAAGGGCCAACAGCCACTGCTTACGTTTAACTGGTTCGCTTTTAGGAGGAAACCGATGAAATGATACCCCAGATGCGCGATGCTTACTGGTACGACTGCATACGAGACAAGTAGAAGGCATTGCAATCTGTCTGTATGTATGGAGGGGGGAGGGGGATGGAGGGAGGGAGGGGGGAGAGGGGGAAAGGGGGGGAGGGAGAGAGAGAGAGAGAGAGAGAGAGAGAGAGAGAGAGAGAGAGAGAGAGAGAGAGAGAGAGAGAGAGAGAGAGAGAGAGAGAGAGAGAGAGAGAGAGAGAGAGAGAGAGAGAGAGAGAGAGAGAGAGAGACGGGGGGGGGGGGGGGAGAAAGAGTCAGTTATTACCTGACTGTTGAATATCCATGCCTTTTCTCACTCAGTACACTCTACACCCACTAGTACATGCATCAAAGACGCTGTAACTCACTGATAGCAGCCGACATTCAGTAGGTAAGACCATGAGTTACCTGCTGTATCCACGGATTCTTGAGCGCACGATCACAGGTCCAGAAGCGCCCGACTTGGAACGGCTGTTTCTCCGCGCAGGATCACGATCAGAAGGTCGGACAACTTGGACAAGGTCAACGAAAGATTGAAGTTTCATGTGGTATTCGTTGTATTGGGATATCCGGTTATACCACGTTGTGCATGCGCTCTATAGTACAGCCATATTTACATATAAATGTATGTGAAGTGGGCGTTGGGCGCGGCTTAAACGTACTCCGGATGCAGCTCTACGTGCAATATTCAATAATTGCATTCCTCAGCTCTTAAAACGAAAAGGACTATTGCAAAGACTGATGTATATTGACAATAATAATAATTATTTTTAATAACCTAACATGGTATATACTTATAATTGTGGACATCTTCGCTTGGGATTCTACACAGAGCCCTTTAAATTTGTCTTCTAGAAACCTCCTAAACAGTGTCTATTATTTGTAACTACTATCAATTGAATGTTCAAAACCTAATAATAATAATATTATGTGTTGTGAGTAAATCATTGCACAACATAATTGCATGTTACTGAATAAAGACGGTAGTCGCGCAGTGTCGCTTGTCTTGCAGATGCATGCTTCTTGTCAGTAATATTTGAACTGACACACAAGGTTGTTCATACTCAAAAATTTAAAAGTAGCACACATCTTCCATAATAGCTATAATATTATAGCTTCCTTGTAGCTAAGCAATCTGGGAAGGGATATTCTTGTTGATCAACGTACTATTGGAAAGTCACGTTGGCCCTGAGCTGGACTTTTGTCCGCTGTCCGGAAACGAGAAGCGTCTGCTTCTCAGAGGTTGTGTAAGTACTACAATCATTCTAAATCATATCCGTAATATGACGCTTGTCCGTTGTAGAGAGTTGTCCTCCTCTCGGAGGATTCATTATCGGAGGCTCGACTGCATCATAAATTCAAATTTTTGAACTCTTTTGTGAGTGGTTATCATACCTGATTCAGTGAATTAGCTACGTGTTCCAGAAGCTATAATAATTATACGATGTGTACATAGAATTTTACTGCCACTTCCCTGTAATCTGATTGGTCAATAGGAGGTAACTAAGTATAGCTTAGTTACTTATAGGTTTTACTTAGTTACTTGTAAAATAGGATCCATGGCACAAGAGCTCCAAGGTAAATAGCTGTACTACTATAATTATAGCAACAGTTGTAAAACTCTAAATAACTTAGCTCACCTCGGCCAATGGGATCCACAATATTTAGCTAGCATCCCGATGGCCCCGAGCTGTGACACCCAAGCATAGCAAGGGTGTTACTAAGGGGACAGAGGGATGCTAGCTAAATAATATTATTTTGGAGCTCTTGTACCATGGCCTTGGTGTCTAACTATTATGTAAAATACTACTACTCTGTATAGACTAAAGATGTAACATAATAATAATATTACTATTATTATACTAACATGTAGCTACAGTGATGACAAAAAAAATAATATTATTATCCGTTGTATAATATATATAATAACATGCACTGAATATGAGTGCCAGAGCAATTAACATTGCTTCTATGACATTGTAAAAGTGGCTCAGTAATAAAAACCGAAAGAGTATGTATTTTGCAGCACCACACCTCTGTCAGGACTACACTGGACAAAAAGTGGAATTTCCTGTACTACAGAAAACGTACAGTGGATGTCCAAGTGAAGTTTCCTGTACTTTTTTTGTACATGCACTCATGAAGTATACTGCACAGTTTCTTAGGCTAGTGGGGAGTGAAGTTTCCTGTATGTTTTTTGTACATGCACTCATGAAGTATACTGCACAGTTTCTTAGGCTAGTGGATAGATCATGTGTCATTCATATTCCGTGTACACATGAAACTTGATGTCTTGTTGTGTTATCTGTGCTGGTGGATACATGAAGTGTCACTATGCCATTCACATTCTCCCGCTATAATTATGATGCAAGAAGTGGTTGGGCCCGCTCTCTCTACTCATACAAGGCTACCTGCTGAATGATGAGACATCTTGACAGCTCTCTGGCTGGGCTCATCGTTGCCCCCACAAGCTCCCTTCTCACACAAGGCTACCTGCCGAAAGATGGAACATCTTGACAGGCTGCTGCCGAAAGATGAGACATCTTGACAGCTCTCTGGCTGGACTCATCGTTACCCCCCAAGCCAGAGTCTCTTCTCACCCAAGGCTACCTGCCGAAAGATGGGACATCTTGACAGGCTGCTGCCGAAAGATGAGACATCTTGACAGCTCTCTTCATGTCTCGTTTAATACTCTCACTCACTCATGCAATCTCTCTAGCCCTCTTCTTGCATGGTATGGGCGGAGTCCAACGCATGGGCCCTAACGATCACGTGACATGCATGTGCCATTCATTTCAAATTGTGCTGATGCAGCGCTTAGTCTCGTCCCCAGATCTGCAGATAAAGTTGTACCCGCTGTTCGTAGTAGCTATGGCACCGTGACAAGCTTCCAGATCGACATGCAGAAGCAAAATGTGAGAAATGGGGTATGTTGTAATAACTGGCAAGATCTACAAGATGATGGTGTGCACGGTCAGGCTGCCACTGGCTTTTTGTGACAGTATCCGATCATGAGTGAACTTGAAAGCTAGGATTTGGCCTCAGTTATTATCTGGTAAGTTGATAGAATAACTATAAATCAGTTTAAACCATACAAAATAATTTACCAGGTGAACCAGTGAGGGCCTGCTGTGTGGTGATACTGAGTAGGAAGTTTGGAGCTGTTCAGTACCAGACCGGGTTGCTTTGAGGTACATGTGGCTTTACATCAAAGTTATATAATTGGTAAGTTCATAATGTTACATGTGAGGCTACTGAACTTTGTTTTTGGAAGGATGTACCATGTACAACGTATAGCTGCCTATAGAGCAACCGTGCGTGATGTCATCACCCAATACAAATTTTTTTCTGCATGGCAAAATTATCATGGAATGAATGTGTGCCATACTTGAGCCATAACTCTCCCAGAATTACTGAATGTGTATATACAATATATGCTACAGACTAATGTGCTGACCCTGTGTGTATTTATTTCTCGATACAGAGTGAATGTGACCAAGTTACCAGAAGCTATGACAACTCGATATGTAACTAAGGTTGAACATATTTAGTGACTCTGTATGTAATATTTTGACTGTACTTGTGTTGCTGTATAGTGTACGTATGCCAGTGTATGCTGTATTTTTGTAGTGTATTGTCATTGTTGAAAACTATTGATTTCATGTATTTTTTCGACAGGATACCTGATATGTCCTTAATGATTTCCTACAGTATGATAGTTCATAAATCCTCTGGTACATGATACGTGTAGGAAATTCAGCCCTATCCTCTACCTGAGACGCTACCTAAAATGTGTAGTTCCCTGTAGTATGGATAAGTGAAAGGGACATCGTGTGCCCTTCATATTTTGTATACAAAAACTGTGTGAGGAAATCTCTCTCTTTGTCCAGTGCTAGCCCGCCGTTACTGTCACGTTAGTCACCCACTGCATCATAATTATTATTATTATGAGTATGACTATTCATCGACGTTAACATAATATTAATTATGTGAATATTCTAATGGTATGATTTTTGAATTTTTGAACTTCCATTGATATCAGTTTCTAAGTTTCCTTTATTGGAGCATGTTTAGTAAACTATCACATCAGTGCATTATAGATTTACAATAACAGTAGGACTGGTATGACTCTATTCACTGTTGTTTCCATTATTGTTGTATGCATACTATCACAATAGGAATCACAATGTCATGCTCCACTCGAGTAAAGTTTCACATGACATGTTAGTGAACGCACAAACAATAATAATATTATGGAATTCAGCTACACCATTAGCCATTAACAGTGTTACAGTATAATAATAGAGCTTGCATAGTATAATAATCATGGCTAAAACGAGAGTAGCTCTGTCAATAGCAGTGTATAGCTAGCTAGTTGGCTACACATACTATTCATTTGAATTCCAGTAACTACCGGTACGTTAATTTTGTATACATACCAGTTTCCATTTATGCACGGCACCCACACTAGTACACTAATAATAGACATCACATGTGGGTGTCCAGAGTAGAAATGGACCCTACAGATAATATAATATGACATATATTGTACACTATAACAGCAAACCTATGCACGTGTGAACCTCCTACAATATTATATATCATGCATAAAATTATGCAGAACCTTTACCATGCCATTTTTAATTTAATTATCTATTACACACAAGGCACAACAAACCATAAACGTTAATTACTTTAATTTTTATCATTATTAAATTTACACAATGTGCACCAAATAAAATAAGAGACACACTGTCAGTATACTTTTGTCTTGGAGCAGGAAAAATCTTAAGACTATAATAATAATAATTATCAGTATGTATGTACACATGTAACAAAGATCAAACAGGCAATCGTATACAGTGAAAAAATTTTCAAGACACTCAAAAAAAATGTGTTTGCAAGAAAAAATTAATAACGAATTTTTTTAATTAGTGTCATAGTAGGGGTCTCCTCCCAATACGCTTCATGATTAAGTGTATTCTTAGCGCCACGTCGCCGATCAGCGGTCTCTGGAGGGGGTCGCCATGCCAACATGTCGTCATTAATTCCCAGCAATCTGTGTCAAATCTTGGCAGCTTCTCCGGCCTTAACCCTTTACGAACTGCAGTCCAGAGCTGCTCCTTGTTCTGGCAAGCATCAAAAGCTCCCGGGAGTTTCGTATCGTTGGCACAGATGTACCAGAAGAGGATCCCGAAGGCGTAAATGTCTACGGCATTGTCATAGGCACTGGCGAAAAGTTCAGGTGCCATGTGGATGGGCGTTCTGACGATGGTGCATGTCATCATTGCCTCAGGTTTACAGAATCCGAGATCTGTGAGGGTGCCACGGTTTTGATTGTCAAGCTATGAGGGAGAGGGAGAGAGAGAGAGAGAGAGAGAGAGAGAGAGAGAGAGAAAATGTCATAAGCAGCATAGTAATGTCACAGCATAATGCATCTACTTTCCTTTAGCTTCTATAATAATATACAAGAGTGAACGTACATGTACACGTACAAAAATAATATTATCATAGCGAACATCATAAACTTACCAGGACATTCTTGAGTTTGATGTCTCTATGGAGCAACCCCTGACTGTGCAGGAACCTTATCCCTTCCACCACCTCGAGAGCAATCTGCATTCTCGATCCAAAGTCCAGCCCGATCTTGAGAGCAGCGTGAAGGTCACGAGGGTAGTGGGGCATGATGAAAAGAACCACGGGAGTAGTCATCATCAATGAGAGCACCTACCAGGTTCACTACTCTGTCATTCTTAGGCAGAGTCCTGGGGGGAGGGGGGGGGGGGGGTAGGGTTGAGGGTGAATTTCAAAACGTTGAACATGCACATGATTATAGGTACATTCTATGACCTTAAGTTCACCCAGTGAATGCTGAAGTCTGAGATTTATTACACACTGTACACGTGTGATTACGTACAATAATGGTCATAATAATTATTATTATTATGATCCACACCAAAAGCCTTTGTTATACTATATTACATAGCTTCCTAATAATAGATGCATTAACCCCTGCCTCATCATGTGTAGTGGAACTCCAGTGCGAGGTCGTTCCAGTGTTTCTCGTCTGGAGGCATGACCGCGATTTGACGGCCAGGGGACCTTTACCAGCCCACTCAGCGCACTGGAATACGACACCATACTGACCTCGCCCCAGCTCACGACCTGTGGAGGAGTAATGTGGCTATAATATTGAGCTTCATACTTGGAATATTGACGACCTTGACCACGTAGGTGAACTTGTAATTCTGACGACCATTGCCAAATTTCTCCCCTCTCTCTCTTTCTTTTCTCATTCACACACACATACACAAATTAAATCACCTATTGTAATACACACACCTGTGACAGGTAGTCCATATACTATGCCATTTCTGAGAGCCACACTACTGAGACTCAGTTTAGCCATCTTTAATTTGGCGTCAGCACCTTCCTAATAGTGGCCCTCTGCCCAGTAATAACTCCTGTGGTCCCCACAATTCCAGTGATGACACGTCTTGTGGTTATCGCCCATCATTTCCAAGTCGAGCAAAGGAGTGCAGCCTTTGTGTTATCGGTAATGCCTAATTTTAGGCAATTGACAAGAAAGAGGCAAGTCCAATCATAGTCATAGATAGGTAACTGCTTCTTGGTTGCGGGATGGCCTGCTTCACAAACGAATGTAGCATTTGCTATTGGCTCTGAAATACCAGCTTGCCGCATAGCTGTCTTCAACTGTCTCTTCATTTCGGCGAGTTTGGATTTGTATACTTGCTTCTTACACTCTTCAGGATAATCTCTGTTTGCGAATGTGATAAAAATAAGGGAAGTGAACCAGTTATGAAATATGTACCAGTTATGAAACAAAGAGCTAGCTAATTCGATCTAGTTTCACCTAAAAGTCAGTTTATAACTCACTGTTTCATAACTGGTTCATTTACCTTACTACCTTTCCCCACAGTCTTGGTCCGAATTGGCTGAGTAGAATCTTCATCAATGGGCCAGTACAGTTAATAAGAATACACCCCTGTTGAGGAACACTTTTCCAGTTCCCCTGAAGACAAGTAATCGGATAAATTTCCCCTAGAAGACTTAATTAAAATGGAGGCAGTGACCACCAAGATATCGTTAAAATGCACCATTTTACCCCCAGAACATCATTAAAATAGCCTCAACACCCCCAAGACTTCATCAAGTCAAGCTACCCCCTCAGGATACAATTATCGTTCCTCAACAGGGTGTATCTTTATTAACTGGAATAGCCCAATTCAACATCATCAGCGCGTACACTGCACAATCATCCATACGAATGCAATAGAGCATGATATCAGCCTTTCTGTATGCTTTTGAAACCTCCGATAAGTACCTCTTTCGATTTTCTCTCTTTCCAACACCGTTTAAAGCTTCTGTGCCCGGTGTATCTGTGACATGCACGCTGATCTCTCGCCCATGCACACGGAGACTCAATTTGCGTTCTCTGATTTGGTAGGTAATGATCGACACAAAAGATCACGCACACGGAACAGACCACGCCCTAGAATATGGGGCGGGGCTAGCACGATGATCACGCGGCGCAACTCCAGTGCAGCGCCGTATTAGAAACCGTGAAGAGAGGCAATGTCTAATGATTCCGATGTCGATGAGCACCAAGCCATGCCCGTTCAAGGGCCGCCGAATCATCCTGCGACAGTTACGGGAATCGACATACTAGCTGACCAGCAAACGAAAGAAGTTCTCGATAAAATCGGAGCTCGCGCGACCGACCCCACTTTGAGGATCGTTGTAACGGGCAAAACTGGGGTTGGGAAATCGTCCTTCATTCAAGCCCTCTTTCTGGAAGAAGGACAAAAGTTTGAAAGACCCGCGCATACCACGAAAGTGCACACCCGTTCAATGCCTATTTATTCTCCAAGTGGGCAGCCAGTAGACGTGGAATTGACCGATACACCTGGTATGGAAGCACTTATTGGGATTGGTACAAGAGCAAATCGCAAGGAGTACGTGAAGCAAATCTCCCCAGCCTTCAAAAGTGCTGATATTATCTTGTTCTGTGTCCGAATGGATGACAATGTAAGGACGGAAGAGGTTGAAATGATACGTTTCATGCTTCAGGTATTTGATGAATTGATGTGGACAAAGGTTATATTCGTGCTGACGTTTGCAAACCGAGTCACCACTGATTGTCCAGAAGGGGAGAAAGAACGTGAGTTCACTGAAAGATTCACTACCATACAACAAGCACTATGGGTGGCGATGCAGCAAGCAGGGATTACTGAAGACGTTGCCAAGGCAACACCAGTGTGTGTAGTGGGACATCCTGAGCGAAAGCAGCTTCCAAACTGTGACGACTGGGCTTGTCCATTCCTTGTGGAATGCCTGAAATCAGGAATTGCGGAGAATATAAAGATTAATCTCCTCAAGTCCACATGGAAGCGTTGGATCATCAATCCAAGGCGTGTGCCGGCTGGATTTGGTGGAGCAACAGGAATAGCAACTGGTATAGGTTGTGTGGTGGCCGGCAGTGTCATATCTGGCACTCCAGCATTCGGTATTGGCATCCCAGTTGCTATACTTGGAGGCACCTTCATCATACTTAGTGTAACTGCAGCTACTTCGCATACAGTGACAAGTTTCCAGGAGGATCAAGAGCGGTACCGTCGAACTACAAAACGAATTCATGACCTTCAGAAATCAGGCAACAATATAGACCAAGCAAGGGTGTGACTAGTAGTTGACTTTACACATAATATCAAGTAATCTCTGTAATATCCTTTAATTAAATTTTTCTTGTAATCACACCACACTAACCTACTACTTTTTACAGGAACACACAAAATTAATTATGATGGGATGTTGTAGGCTAGAAAGTGCATGATATTATTACATTAAAGTTGTATAATTGCTGCCTGACAGACCATAATAATAAACTTATAAATACACAAATGTTAATACTATAATATTATTATAATATTATTAATGTGACGTCGCACACTGAACATGTGCTATGGCCCAATGGTAGCTCATAGAAATTATTTTTATTTGTTGAATATGCATGCTACCAATCACAAAAATCAAGCGAGTTACACAGCACATGTACAACTAAATACATACACACTGACAAAACAGAAACTGACTGTGACTGAGAAAATTAAGTCAACACTGTCGTGTGTATATTTGTGATCCATTATAGGATAATGTAAAATGTAATGATCGGCCATCAGGATGGTTTTTTGTAAATGTACATACACTTAAGTATAGCAAGCACTGGACAAACCAGATGCTCCACATGACAAACTGGTTAGACTGTACACTCAATGAGGTACGTAAGAGTAAACATTTGTGATCCATTAGGATAATGTAAATGTAATGATCCATGGCCATTAGGATGGTTTTCTGCAAAACAAGTATTGTAGCTACATACACTTAAGTATAGCAAGCACTGGACAAACACATGACAAACTGGTTAAACTGTACACTCAATGATAAGGTAAGAGTCATAACATTTAATGTTTGCTAATTAAGAGCATATGTGTATACGCACATTCCATGTTCATTGCTTTTACCATACAAAAACACTTCATCACCCAACTGGACAGTAGCACACTGGTAGATGGCGAAGGGTAACTCACAAATTTTCTTCCATACTGCACCAGGCGATTCATTACCATTTGTATTATCGTTGTACTTGTAGACACAGTTGCTCACTTTGTTAAATGAATTTTTTTCTATTCCTCCTAGAGCATACACGGAGCCCTTGAACGATAAGGCAGTGGAAGACTTAATTGGTAATTGCTTGATCTCGTGCCAGATCTCAGCTTGGGGAGTGTCCTTGTTAGAGTCAACTAGCTGGTTAAGATCTGCCCAAAAAACAGCGTTGCTTGGCATTAAAACACTCGACGTAGGAACCTTATCACTGGCACAAAAGGCAAAAAGCTTATCACCAACGATACACAGCGATAGTTGAACAGATTTGGTAGAAAGCTTAGCACATGTGGTCCAGTGGCACTCATTCGGTTTAGCTTCAGTGTCCAACTTTTCCACAGCATCGATAAGTCTACCATCTCTTCCTTCTCCCCCGACTGCAATCAACCAGTTTCTGTACGAAACTACACTCACAAGAGAACGATAGTTGAGCATAGATGTACACTCTAGTCGCTCCCATTTGGTTTGCGGTTCGTCAGACTCCAGATCCCAAGTGTAAACATATCCTGTCTTGGTGCGGCTTGAATACTCAGTACCAGCAACAATGGCCAATTTGCTGTTAATGTGTGCAAGCCCAAAATATTTAGTTGGGCATCTGGGAAATGGTGTGCTCCATGTTTTAGTCTGGGAATCAAACATGAGTACTGTTGCCGCATCCTGTTCTGGCATAGCATATCCTCCTCCAAGATAAACCTTATCATCCAAGACAACCACTTGTGGGTGGCTGGTCATGTGAATAGGTGGTTCTTGAAGCACCTGTGTATACATAATGTAGTTATTATAAGCAGAAGGTAAACTCCATTCTGAAAGTTGATTACCATAAAAAAAACATTCATTGCTTAGAATCATCCTTCTAAAAAAAGCATGCAAATAATATGTACAATAAATAACATAAACACAAGTAGATGCACATGGTCTGTTTGGTACAGTGCTTGGTTAATACTATATTATGGCCATACCCATCAACTTACTTCAGGTTCCTGCTCTCTTGGTTGATCACCATCTGCTCCATTTTGTGGTAATATTATGGAATCAAATTGCTACAAATATGTAATGTAAATTGTAATTCAAAACAGTTCAAGTAGCTATAATTGTATAATGTTGATATATAGCTATACCTTCTTCATTGCTTGGAGTTCAGTACTTGCTTCCTGGAGGCGTTTGCTTTTATCCTCCAACTATAATAGATATAGATATTATTATAATTATTTCTGTAACCGTATGCCACTTCAGCCTATCATACCTCTTTCACAACATGAATGAGTTGCTTTGAGTATCCCTTCTGTTGCTCATGTAATCGTCGACATACTTCATCAGCTGTGGGTCTCTCCTCCGGTTTATTTGCAAGGCACTCCTTGACAAGCACGACAAGGGGATGATTCTCATCATCATTCAGCCCACCAATCAAAATGTCGATGTAGTCTTTCCGACGCTCAACTTCAGAACGACCAACAAGACTGGCTTCTCCATGCACAGAGTGTACGTGCAGCAAAAGATTTTCTGGAAATACCTATGTATTGTATGTAGTAGTACATGCATTATAGGTACAATGTCATGATGATTATTATAGCTATGTTTGTAATGATCTTTAAGTTACTTATAACACCTACTTGTGTTAATGTGAAGAGAGCAAGATGACCAAAGGAGAAGATATCCAGCTTTGTGCCATAGTGTTGGGTGATAGCTTCCGGAGGCATATAAACCATTGTACCAGGCATCTTTGACAATTTTGCTGGGTTGAAGTCCTTCGGCAGGAACCGAGAGTTCCCGAAATCTGATATCTTAGCGTTCAGAGCAGAATCCAGCAAGACATTCGAAGCTGTCAGATCTCGATGAATGATTGGGACCCTGAAATTGTGAAGATAGCTAAGACCCCTTGCAACATCCTCTAGTATTGACTGCTTTAGGGAATTGGGGATGTTTGCATTGTTGTCATCAAGTAGATAATCGTGGAGGTTGCTGTCCATCAGTTCCATCACGAGCAGTGGTAGCTCAGATTCTGATGGAAGCTTGCACAAACCGACAAACTGGACGATGTTGCTGTGATCAATTGTGGCAATAAGTTGACATTCTCTGATATAATTATCGACCACGACAGACTTGGGTTGGATTAGGTGTTTGTGAATGATCTTAGCAGCAAATAGCATGCCATTTAACTTCACCTGGGGTACAAAGAGAGTACGCTATGTATACGTCTATTAAATATTAATAAGTTAGCATAATTTATGAATGTGCGTGCACCGCCATTCTCGACAGATTTAGCTATTAAATAGCTATACTTTAGGACAGGATACCTTCTTTGCAAAGCCATACGATCCGTCCTTTTCACCAAGCTTTTCATCTGTCGGCACTAGGTGAGGTATGATGTACTGTTGCAACTCTGGATTTTCCCAGATACCTTGCGAAACCTTTCTCTCCGTTGCCATAATATATCTGGGAAGACTGGTCAAGTAGCTACCGCTTGAGCGCCCGAACTACTACACGTATTGTAATATACACAATACAGCTCAGCTCCGTGACCTGACAGGAAATGATCGTCAGTGACAGGTGTACATAGTTATACGCCGCGCTAAGATGGGGCGGGGCATGCTGGGCGCGCATGCACGTGCGCGTGCGCGTGCGCCTTGTTTTCGCGTACACGAATCTAGAAAACCAGCCCGGCGATAATATTATCATGGCAACATCCGATTGCACCAAAGAAGATCCCATACCATGGCAGGTATTTTATATGTCTGTGGCCGCGTTGGAATCACAGAGAACTGATTGCAGGGTGAGACGAATTTGCTGCTGTGAATACATGCAATCGTGTCAGCTAATTTCAATACTATAGTTCTAATTAACTTTATGAACGAGTGTATGTTATAATTATAGCATCTACTCATTTACAAACTAGAACTTGAAACTTATATTTTATTAAATAGTAAATATTGTATAGTCAACATAAATAAGGTTGCTGTTAAAAATAATGCTCTCAGCACCTTAACAACAACAACAATAATAACAAAAATTCTGGTTCTACTAGCCGGCCTAGCTATAGCTACTGATAATTGCATGTGCATGACAGAAATGATATCTTATATCATGCAGGTGGGAGCATGTATTGTGAGCCCTAAGAAAAAGGTTGTAGCTGTTGGACATCATGACAACCTACATACGGCCACAGATGAACCAGACTCAGATTTGGAAAGTGACATGCGTGCTAAGAAGTTAGATTTTGGTAGGTTACTATTTATGGGCGATTAATAGTCACGATTATTAATAATGATCCATCATCTTCATTCTGTACAATCATGTAAATAGTTTCGTGTGCTGCAATTGATGCCATCTTAAACAAGAGCGCAGAAAGCTTGGATGGATGTACAATGTACATGACAAAGTGCCCTAGGACTGAGGAGGCAAAGCTTATCATTCAAGTGGGGATCAAGGAGGTCATTTATTTCCATAAAGGGGATAAAAATGATCCAGTAGAATCTGGTGATTGCAAATGGGCTAAAAAGTTGCTTTCCTTTGCTAAAGTCTGGCATACATGGTATTGATTTGTATACCTACCCAGGATTGTTAGCTATGGTTGCTAGCTAATATTGCAGGTATGGGAGCATGCCAATTTCAAGTGATGATCGTTATAAAGATATCAATCTGCAAGTGTTTCCCTTGCCCCGAACGCCACCAGAACGACCTGATCATCCAGATAATGATAACAATAAGGATCATTTTATGGCAATGGCATGCCTGGCATCTCTTAGAAGCAAGGACCCAACCAGACAGGTAATGAAAAGCTATACCATTTGAAATCGGAGGTAGCTACAACTCATAATTTATACTGATTATATACCACAACTGAGCCTGACAGTGTGTATAATGTTCACTGCAAAGCAGCCGCTTCCTTTAAAATTTTAGTTTGAGCTTCAAGCGGCAAGCCCCCATAGTACATTACAGCCACTGGTTTTCAGCCCATTAAAATTTTATTATTAGAGGCTCAGGATCATTAATAATTATTTTTTGAAATCAGTCATATTTGGTAATATAATGAGCTTATTAAGATATCATTATTATAAGGTTGGAGCGTGTCTTGTTGACAAAAACAACGTGATTGTGGGCTTTGGATACAATGGTTTTCCCCTTAATATCGATGACAAGGATCCTAAAGTGAATTGGAACAAGGAAGAGAAGCAGAAAGTTGGTGAGCACAATAATTGTTACTATTTTAAAGTTACAGCTATACAATAGCCAATTATATTATTGAATTCACAATGCATGCTGCAGTGGTTCATGCTGAAGTGAATGCCCTGATGTTCAGAAACTGTGTGGACTTAGAAGGATGCACACTCTATACGACCCTCTTCCCCTGCCTTGATTGTGCCAAGACGATCATACGATCAGGAATCAAAAAGCTCTACTACTTGACTGATCCTGTGGAATTCGAATCTGATAAGAATGGAGAATGTGAATGGGATGATCAAGAAATGGATGAGGCATGGAAGCAGCTTCAGAAAGATAAGCCAGAAAAGACGACGTTTGTAGCATCGAGACACCTACTGAAGGAATATAAATACAAATCAGGAAATAATGACCCACACTGCATTGCCAAGCGATACAGGCCTTCAAAAGTCTTCAAAGTTGAGCTACGAAGGATAATAGCTAATCGCTGATAATGGAAATGATATACCAATACATAACTGGACTAGCTATGACTATAAAAATTAATTTTGATAAAGACTAATTAATTGATGAGTGCATGCATGAGTGTGAATATGACTGTTACAGTATAATTTTAATTGTGTCATATTATTATGACATATACTTGCATAATATTATGTAATACATACTACGTAGCTAATAATATTATTATACGGACATTATAGCAAATTGAATTATACTCTTAATTAGGGTTACTAATTAATAACAGCATTCTAAGCATGATACTATACTAAATAATATTATTATATTACCTTACGCATAGAAATTATAACAGTTATCCATGGCCAGAGGATATCACGGATCATTGAGTCACATGAGTGCAACTATGCCATGGGCTGTTAAATAAAAATTAATGACTCCTTTTATGACAATATTATGAATATGCTATACTCTCCTGATTTTTAAATATTTGAATTCCCATTGTTATTCAAGTTTCCTTCATTGGAGCCAAATTTATATCAGTGTATTATAGGTTCCCTAGTATTTGACAGTATTATAGATCTACATTATCACGTACTTCTCCATGAATTTTGTAAACGTTTGTTTCCGTTGTTGTTGTATACACTGTGGGCAATCATAGCTATAGGAATCACATGTTTCACTCGTGGTCAAAGGTCCACATAAACACATGACATTTTGTACACTAAATCGATAACATAAACATGCACTTCAGAGCATTGCCAAGTGTGACTTTGTGTGTGTTCCACTCAGAAATTTCATGGGTGCACCAGCACCCAGTGCACCCATACTTCCTACGCCAGTGTACTTTAAATTAAGGTGACAATTATTTGCAGATACATAAACACTAATTATTTTACCCGCGAATTTGGTTTAAATCCTTAATATTAATTTTGTACATGGAAATGGTACAGGGATGAGAAACTCCAATGTTCTTAATTTGTGTGTATAACACCAGCAGGTGCACGTGTGTTGGTGCTATAATAATCCATAAAAATATTAATAACCATCTTAAGGTATTAGACGTAGCATAATTTTATACACAAAGTTTAACATACAATTAGCTATAATTATGGCTAGCTATATATACCATTAGCTGTTGCTACTTGTGTGATGCATGTTACAGTATCTGCATGCACATAATATAATATTATCTGGCCTGGCGGGGTTCAAGGTGTACTGCCCGTGGTGGTATATGAATCAATTTCGTCTTTCAAGTTATACTCTCGAGTTGGAATGTATACTGCTGACAAATCCTATCATGAAAGTAATATGAATAATCCATTCATGCACGCATGCTATAGAACATTAACTTGTGAGATGCAAGATCCCGTGACCTTCTTTGATCATCAACTTGATATCCTGCCATCAGTAGAAGTTCTCGCGAACATTTCATGTACAGTTTATCAGGTTTGTCATCCATCAGATAGTAGATCTTCTTTATCCCTGCTTGGATGATGATCTTTGCACACTCATTGCAGGGGAAGAAAGTGGTGTAGAGTGAACAGTCCTTTAGATCAATGCACGTCTTATGCATTATGGCATTCGGTTCAGCATGGACAACTAAAAAATAGTCAATAATTAGTGGAATCATTATACTATAATCACACGGTATTATAATGATGTTTACCATATGGAAGTCTTTGCTTTGCAGGATGCTCATCTTTCCCTTTAGCCCAAGGTATTGTCTTGTCATCATCACTAATTCCCTTAACAAAGCCATTATAGCCAACACCGACAACTTGTCCGTCCCCATTGACAATACAGGATCCCACCTGCAAAATTAATATAATTTAATAATAATGATAATAATATTATATTAACATTATTGGACTGATGACTGCATGCATGCAGTGAATGAATATTCACCTGTCGATGTGGATCCTTACTCCTGCGTGCAGCCAAGCAAGCCAGAGCCATAAAGAAATCTTTATCAGCAGTAAGCACTTCGGGGTTGGCTGAAAGCTCAGATTCTGATAGTTGAGTGCTTATTGTGGCTGTCGTTTCAGTGTTGGCTGTATCACATTCAGTGATGGATGGAGCCAAAGCTAGACTCTGAGGTGTTGGACACATTGCAGTATCATGCTTTACAACCAGCAAGTCTTGAGGATACAAACAACTTGATGGAATGGGAACTATCACTGGATCAAAATCACTGAGTGAAAATTTCAAACTGCATAATGATTATGATAATAAATGAACATGATTATTATAATCATTATCACATACCCAGTGTATTCAACTTGAGGAACAGCAGTATCAAATAATTTTCTGGCAATTTTAGTGAAAGTGTGGTTGTGGTACTTATCATTAAGGTAGACAACTTTTCTTATGCCTGCTTGTATGATCATCTTAGCGTCTTCATGGGATGGGAAGAGGGTGACGTAGAGGGTACACTTATGTAAATCTTCTGCATTCTTATTTAGAATTGCATGGATTGTAGCATGGCACACTATAAGTATAAAATAATAATATCACTTGACAGTTTATCAATTAGAATTTCCTGCTCTATTATGACGTCGACACACATGCATGGATAGGGTGATAATTGATGCTCACCGTAAGGATATTTGGTCTCCATAAATCCATGTTGTTTAATATCTCTGTTTTCCCAGAATGGAAACTTTTCTTCATTCACTCCATCTGGCAGCTTGTTGTGACCAATGCCAACTATTTTGTGACCAGCATCCACTATACAGGCACCAACCTTTGTGCCATGCCATAATTATAATAATTATTAATTTGGACACTGACAAAAATTAATTATTATTATCATGCAATCTTGCTAGCTATAAGCGACTACTCCCGGATAAGTGCCCAGATAGCTACTTGTTTTGGTGAAAATTTGGGGCTTATGGTAGAATGCCAATGCATGGGCACTTACCCGGGGTACACTATGATTAATTTTAGTACTATCAGTATGTCGATCTAGCTAGTACCCTCTCTTACTCAGCATATTGGTGACAATTATTGCCAATGTTGGCCTCTAAACTGACAATGTAGCTAGATCTAATCACTGAATGTATACCTATAGGGAGCTAAGCTATAGCTATAATTATGTTATACCTGTCGATTGAGGTCTTTACTTCTCCTTGATGAAAGGACAGCTACAAGCATATGGAACTGATCCCAGTCAACGACATTCTTTGTTCTTTTATCCGGCTTATCGTACACGCTTCCCAACTCCTCTGAGCATTCGCTGTAAAGTTCCTGATAATACTTTTCCTCGTTAGACGCCGCCGGTGCGCTTTCACTCGCGGATGCCCCGGTAGCCATTAATGTTTAATTGTAGTGAGATGAACTTCTCTATCTAGACTTTAATTCTGCGTTCTCTGCATATAGGCATTCAGAGAGCACACTGTACGTACGTGAACGTGATGCGCGTGCGCACGCTGGTACGTCATTGAATCACGTGATGTGAATTGCACAACCCCAATACCACCAAATATGGCGACATTAACGTGCCTTGATAATTTTTGGTTCTATAAACATCCTGTGAATAGCTTTTTTGAATTTTGAATTCATACTCCCCATTGTTGAAATGTGGGTTATCCCAACAATGAATCAATTTTATAATAATATATACCCATGGTCATATCCATGCACACAGTTTGAATTCCCATGCGTGCCACAGTGGCACTAAATTTTAGTCTATACACACTGGCTTTAAACGAATAGTATGGTGTACTAAAGATGTAACATATTATAATATATAGCTTAATTGGCTATATTATAATTTTTACACACACACGTACAGTGATAAAAATTAATAACAACACTTTAATATCCGTTAAGTTGTACAACATGCACTGAACATGAGTGCCAGAGCTGTTAACATTGCTTCTTTGTAAAAGTGGCTCAGTAACAAAAACTGAAAGAGCATGCATGACATTGTATTTTGCAGCACCACACCTGAGTCAGGACTAGTCACCCACTGCGTCACATGAGTATAATTATACGACTGTTTATCGACGTTAACGTATACGTATGTGAATACTCTAATGGAATGATTTTTGAATTTCCATTGTTATCTAAGTTTCCTTCATTGGAGCTATGTTTAGCTTACTATCATATCAGTGCATTATAGATGTACAATAACAGTAGGACCTGTATAGTAATATTATTACTGTATTTGTTTCCATTATTGTTGTATACATACTATGGGCTATCGGGATCATAATAGGAATCACATGTTCCACTTGAGTAAAGATTCACATGACATGTAGTGAACACACAAACAATAATCATGGAATTCAGCTACACCATTAGCCATCAACAGTGTATAATAATAGAGTTCGCATAGTATAATAATTATGGCTAAAATGAGAGTAGCTCTGTCAATAGTATCGTATAGCTAGCTAGTTGGCTACACATATTCATTTGAATTCCAGTAACTACCGGTACATTAATTTTGTATGCATACCAGTTTCCATTTATGCATGGACCCACACTATCATGATAGTGCACTAATAATATTAATAGGCAATACATGTACAGCAAACCTGTACATGTGTACATGTGGACCTCCTACAATAATAATAATATCATGCATAAAATTATGCAGAACCTTGACCATATGCCATTTTTGATTTAATTATCTATTACACGCAAGACCATAAACATTAATCACTTTAATGATAATTTTATGATTATCAAATTTACAATGTCATAATACACAATGTGCACCAAATAAAATAAGAGACACAGTATACTTTTGTCTTGGAGTAGAAAAAAAAATAATCTTAAGACTATTGTACACATGTAGCTAACAAAAATCAAACAGGCAATCATACAGTGAAAAAATTATACCATCAAGAAGATTTGTCATCAACTTAGCTACAAGGAGAACAAGAGGATTAACATGTGTGATAAAGGACATGTGATTGCAAAGATGTATTGACAATGTGTGAACAATAATTTTAGTGACCTAAGTTAAACATGGTATTACATAGTTATAGCTACTTAATAACTAGGCTTATGCAATGCTTGCAGAATGGTGGTCGTGCACTAATATTATATAATAGCTAGCTAACATAATATTTTGCTAAGCATTGTGTATCCATGTAAGCTAGGTGTTGCTTAATATTCATTACTGGGTCACATGCCTATATGCATGCGTAAAATAGTGACCATTGGCTCTTGGCTATAATATTATAATACTGTCATGAATTTTGAAATTGAATTCTTTTGTTGATGGTTATCACATCAGTGAACTACATACATGTTCCATGGCACTATAATAATGATATTATTGTCCATGCACTTGATAATGGGCTGTGTTATTATTATGAAGTTACACTAATGAGCCATAATCATTATGATAATTATACAATCATGTGATCCAGCTTGAATTCTCTCGGCATACAATTGCAATAATTGTGGACATCTATCAGAGTTGTGGCATGCATGATCCAGGCCATGCAGTTAGTAAGAACGAGTTTGCTTTGTAATGATATTATATTAATTATGGCCCATGGCACTTCACAAAATTACAATGCATGCACACACTCCCTATACTGTAATACAATGATTATCATGTATTGAGAAATATATAATAATTATTAATGCCAAAGTTAAAAAATATAACAATAGCACACAATAAAATGAATAACTGTTAGTACTAGCTATTGCGTCTATGCTGTATAATATATATCATGCTGCAGAGAATAGTATAAAATATTATAAGGCCACTCCAAGTCAATCATTAGTTTCTGGTTGTCTCAAGTACATGCGGGCGGGCGGGTGGTTAGGACTATGGGACTATGACTAATTGAATTAAGACAGGAAGAGGAAGTACTTAAATCATACCACAGATGCATAGTCAGCAAACCTCGAGCAGCCTGTCAGATCATATTCATCACAGACAGCTCATGCTATGAGTTGTACCAAGGGCTTATAAGCCCTTGGCTGTACAAGTACACAGGCAGTTTAACAGTAAAATTTAATGCAGAATAATAAACCACAGATTCGATCACCATCATGGAATGTGCAGCAGGCAATGAGTTCAAGATCGAGCTCGATCTCGAGATCGAGAGTATCACGTGCTCAATACGTCATTTTACATCATTTTTACTATGAATATCATTATAGTCCTCATAAATTGCCTTTTCAAAATATCATGCAGGCGGGTGACCAGAAACTAATGATTAATTTGGAATGGCCTAATATTATATTAACCATGCAGCGAGGTATGCACACACAATAACCACCAGCACTAGTACTACTGGCCCCATGTAAACAACCAGATTAAACAATCTGTCACAGATGGAGTTGTAGCTACTGGTTGTATATGAGTCAATTTCTTCTTTCAAGTTATACTCTCGAGTTGGAATGTACTGCTGACAAATCCTATCATAAAAAAAGTAACATCCATTCATGCATGCTGTATAGAATATTAACTTTTGAGATGCAAGATCCTGAAAGTTACCTTCTTTCACCATCAACTTGATATCCTGCCAACAGAAAAAGTTCTCGTGATGATTTCATGTACAGTTTCTCAGGCTTGTCATTTATCAGATAATAGATCTCCTTTATTCCTGCTTGGATGACGATCTTTGCACACTCGTTGCAGGGGAAGAAAGTGGTGTAGAGTGAACAGTCCTTTAGATCAATGCACGTCTTATGCATTATGGCATTTGGTTCAGCATGGACAACTAAAAATCATCATCCATGGATCAATAATAATAATAACTAGGGTGATGTAACCATCGAGGGGGTGACCCTTCGCTCATAGCATATATAGTAAAGGGTTGCCCCCTCTATTATCTTCGATCCAAAGTAGCTATATGTATACATGTACAAGAACATTAACTGATCACGAGCACAATTATTAATTTTATTGTCGCTATAAAGATCAAGAAATGAAGAAAAATGTATAGTTTAATATTGAACAGTTGTGTACATCCAGCGCTGCGGAAAAGGGAGGGATCTGGGAGCTGGGTCAATGGTAGCTAGCTTGGACCCGCGTTCGTATATTAATATAGTCGATTACAGAAATTAGATCATACCCATGCAGACTATTGCCTTGTTGCTGTAGAAACTTTTCTTGTTTACTGATGCCTTACCTTTGCTTGTTTCCTAGCCGTCTACTCGAGCTGCGTATTATGCATGAGCTGGATACGAGCTGCATCTTTTGGTGAGCAATTAGCACGGCCAACGTTGACGATCTTTACCTCATTGATTATGCGCACACGCTATGAGCTAGCGAACACGTGGAACATAGACTACTGTTACATTGTTACATACATACATCATGTACATACATAAGTACAACGATTTACTAGTAGTACTGATTAGTGTGGGCTCGCTCAGGCTCGCCCAATTATGATGATCCTTACCATATGGAAGTTTTTGCTTTGCAGGATGCTGATCTTTCCCTGCAGCCCAAGCCATAATTATAATAATTATTAATTTGGACTATACACTGACAAAAATTAATTATTATTATCATGCACTCTTGCTAGCTATAAGTGACTACTCCCGGATAAGTGCCCAGATACTTGTTTTGGTGAAAATTTGGGAGTTGTGGTAGAATGCCAATGCATGGGCACTTGTATACCCGGGCCGGGGGACACTACGATTAGTAGTAGTATAATATTATAATATGTCGATCTTGTACCCTCTCTTACTCAGCATATTCGTGACAATCATTGCCAATATTGGCCAGATATTTTAAACTGATAATGTAGATCTATTAGATTAGTGTAAGTAATCACTGAATAATTATCAGCTATAGCTATACTAATAATTATGTTATACCTGTCGACTGGGGTCTTTACTTCTCTTCGATGAAAGGACGGCTACAAGCATATGGAACTGATCCCAGTCAACGACATTCTTTGTCCTTTTATCCGGCTTATCGTAAGACACGCTTCCCAACTCCTCTGAGCATTCGCTGTAAAGTTCCTGATAATACTTTTCCTCGTTTATAGACGCCGCCGGTGCGCTTTCACTCGCGGATGCTCCGGTAGCCATTAGTGTTTAATTGTAGTGAGATAAGCTTCTCTAACTAGATTCGATTCATACGCGTTCAATGGCGATGCTGCGTTCGTGTATACGTATATATATATATTAGTACATACGTGAACGTGATACGCGTGCGCACGCTGGTACGTCATTAAATCACGTGACGTGAATTGCAACCCAAATACCACCAAATATGGTGACATTATTTAACGTGCCTCGATGTTCTATAAACATCCTTTTTTTGAATTTTGAATTTATCACATCCAAGCACACGGTTTGAATTCTCATGCATGTGACACTAAAATTAATTTTACTCTATGCACACTAAACGAATACATTGTAATACTCATGTAAACACTAGTAGCTACTGTATACTAAAGATGAGTATAATATTATAGATTAGCTATATAATTTTTACACACACATAATGTCATACAGTGACAAGTAACAACACTATCTGTTAAGGTGTATACAACATGCACTGAACATGAGTGCCAGAGCAATTAACATTGCCATTAGAGTATTCACAGTCATGATCATAATAATTATACACTCATGCGATGCAGTGGGTGATCATGACTAACAGTAATGGCAGGCTAGTCCTGAGGT
This sequence comes from Cliona cf. orientalis, assembly GCA_963930775.1. Taxonomy (NCBI): domain Eukaryota; kingdom Metazoa; phylum Porifera; class Demospongiae; order Clionaida; family Clionaidae; genus Cliona; species Cliona cf. orientalis. The sequence continues at coordinate 1,043,591 of OZ005692.1, forward strand.
GTGGTGCTGTGAAGTATGTACTCCTTTGGTTTTTGTTACTGAGCCAATTTTTCACATCATAGATTTACAATAACAGTAGTATCTGTATTATAATGGTATGACTCTAATATTACTGTTGTACATATATACTATAATAATGGGATATCATAATAGGAATCACATGTTCCACTCGAGTAAAGGTTCACATGACATGTAGCGAACACACAAGCAGCTACACATCCATCGACAGTGTATTTAGAGCTCGCATGGTATAACAATATTAATATTATTATTATGGCTAAAATGAGAGTAGCTAGCTCTATCAATAGTATCGTATATATAGCTAGCTAGCTAGTTGGCTACACATGTGCATTTGAATTCCGGTAACTACCGGTACTTTTGTACTGGCTTCCTTTTATGCATGAAACCCACACTAGTACACTAATTATTTAATAGACAACACATGTGGGTGTCCAGAGTAGAAATTGACCCTAGATATATGACATTAATAAATTATTGTACACTGTAACAGCAAACCTATGCACGTGTGGACCTCCTACAATACATATCATGCATAAAAATAATTATGCAGAACCTTTACCATGCCATTTTTACACACAAGGCACAACAAATCATAAACATTAATCACTTTAATGATAATTTTATCATTATTAAATTTACAAAATGTGCACCAAATAAAATAAGAGACACAGTATACTTTTGTCTTGGAGCAGGAAAAATCTTAAGACTATAACAATAATAATTATCAGTATGTATGTACACATGTAACAAAAATCAAACAGGCAATCATACAGTGAAAAATTTTCAAGACACTCAAAAAAATGTGTTTGCAAGAAAAAAAATTAATAACGAGTTTTTTTTTATTAGTGTCATAGTAGGGGTCTCCTCCCAATTCGCTTCATGATTAAGTGTATTCTTAGCGCCACGTCGCCGATCAGCGGTCTCTGGAGGGGGTTGCCATGCCAACACGTCGTCATCAATTCCCAGCAATCCGTGTCGAATCTCGGCAGTTTCTCTGGCCTTAACCCTTTACGAACGGCAGTCCAGAGCTGCTCCTTGTTCTGGCAAGCGTCAAAAGCTCCCGGGAGTTTCGTGTCGTTGGCACAGATGTACCAGAAGAGGATCCCGAAGGCGTAAATGTCTACAGCGTTGTCATAGGCACCGGCGAAAAGTTCAGGGGCCATGTGGATGGGCGTTCCAACGATGGTGCATGTCATCATTGCCTCAGGTATGCAGAACCCGAGATCTGTGAGGGTGCCACGATTTGGATTGTCAAGCTATGAGGGAGGGAGGGAGAAAGAGAAAGAGAGAGAGAGAGAGAAAATGTCATAAGCAGGATAGTAATATCACAGCATAACGCATCTACTTTCCTTAAGATTCTATAATATACAAGAGTGAACATACATGTACATGCACAAAAATAATATTATCATAGCAACCATCATAAACTTACCAGGACATTCTTGAGTTTGATGTCTCTATGGAGCAATCCCTGACTGTGCAGGAACCTTATCCCCTCCACCACATCGAGAGCAATCTGCATCCTCGACCCGAAGTCCAGCCCGACCTTGAGAGCGTGGAGGTCACGAGGGTAGCGGGGCATGATGAAAAGAACCACGGCATTGGAGCCATTAGAGTAGTCATCATCAATGAGAGCACCTACCAGGTTGACTATTCGGTCGTTTTTAGGCAGAGTCCTGTGGGGGGGGGGGGGGGGGGGGGGGGGGGAGGGAAAGGGTCAAGGTGAATTTCAAAACAGTGAACATGTACCGTGATGGTTATAGTCACATTCTATGACCTTAAGTTCACCCAGTGAATGCTGAAGTCTGAGATTCATATAATATATACTGTAGGACGGGTTTTAATTGCGTACTTTAATAATTGCGTTCTAGTCAAGTCAGGCCAAATTGCGAATCCAATAATTGCGATGGACGACCCCGTACCGTACTGTATATAGTATACGTGCACGTTTATGTTTGCGAATCTATTAATTGCGAAACGTACAAAAACTCGCAATTCGCAATTAATAGATACTCGCAATTAAAACCCGACCTACGGTAATATACATTGTACATGTGTGGTTATGTACAATAACAGTCATATTATTATTGCTTAAAACTAAAGCTCTGTAGAGCACATACCCCGCGCGCACATTGCGCAATCTATGGATTTACTTTCGGTACATGGCTGTAAGTTTGTGAACTTCAGAGAAATAATGGAAATGCTGCCATAGATATTAAATAGATGATTGTACTGGGGGTTCCGGTGACACTTGAAAAAGCGCTCTCGACACCCAGACATAGCCCAGACCAGGAAGATATGAATTTCTATCAGATTCTATATTTGTTGTAACGATAGTAGTATAGCTATCTTACATTATGATTGGTTCCATAGGGCAGTCACGAGCATTATTTAGACTTACATTGACGATCTTTACCACTCACACGCTTGGCCACTTAGTTGTGCGCATGAGCAGAAAGCACAATTGGTATGCATATGCATTGAGTAGGCACTGTCGATAGGCGTGGCTACGGTGGCCAACAAAAAGGCACTATTTGTGACGCTCGTGGATCATATCCCTCGATTTGACGCACACTGAAGCCAGTTTTTTTGCCGAAATCGATTGATTCGTTATACTTACGAGTCGCTTAGATGTCTATATCTCGAGATATGGCGATTTTTGTGCTAACGACAACGACAACGACGACAATAACTAGAGCTCTACAGAGCACATACCCCGCGCGCTGCAGCGTCGATGTGAGACAACTCCATGCATCAGCGGCCACCTGCAGTCTGTTGACGATCTTTACCTACAAATTGTGCCAGGTTGTGCGCATGAGCAGAAAGCACATGGTGGGTAGTTTTGATAGGCGTGGCCAACAAAATGCAGTATTTGCGACGTTCATGGACCTTACCAAACGATTCGAAGCATAATGAAGCCAGTTTTTCGACAATATCGACGGATATGCTGTACTTACGAGTCGCTCAGACTCCTAGATCTCCAGATCCGGCGATTTTTGTGCTAACGACAGACAACGACAGACAAAACCGATTACTTTACCCCTTGCGCATGCGCGCGGGGTAACAACGACGACACAGCCGATTACTTTACCCCTGCGCATGCGCGCGGGGTAAAGATCCACACCAAAAGCCTTTGTTATACTATTATGTAGCTTCCTAATAATAGATGCATTAACCCCTGCCTCACCATGTGTAGTGGAACTCCAGTGCGAGGTCGTTCCAGTGTTTCTCGTCCGGGGGTACGACTGACTTGACGGCAAGGGGACCTTTACCAGCCCACTCAGCACACTGGAACACGACCCCATACTGACCTCGCCCCAGCTCACGATCTGTGGAACAGTGAAACTAATAATGTGGCTATAATGAGAGTTATACTTGAAATATTGACGACCTTTACCACATAAGTGAACTTGTAATTCTGACGACCATTGCCAAATTTCTCCCACTATCTCTCTCTCTCCCCCTCTCTCTCTTTCTCCTTTTCTTTTCTCATTCACACACACATACACAAATCAAATCACCTACCCGGTATTGTAATACACACACCTGTGACAGGTAGTCCATGTACTATGCCATTCAGAGCCACACTACTGAGACTCAGTTTAGCCATCTTTAATTAATTTGGCGTCAGCACCTTCCTAATATATAGTGGCCCTCTGCCCCCAGTAATAACTCCTGTGGTCCCCACAATTCCGGTGATGACATGTCTTGTGGTTATCGCCCATCATTTCCATGTCAAGCACAGGAATGCAGCCTTTGTATTGTCAGTGATGCCTAATTTTAGGCAATTGACAAGAAAGAGGCAAGTCCAATTGTAGTCATAGATAGATAATCGCTTCTTGGTGGGATGGCCTGCTTCATAAACCAATGTAGCATTTGCTATCGGCTCTGAAATACCCGCTTGCCGCATAGCTGTCTTCAACTGTCTCTTCATTTGGATTTGTACACTTGTGCCTTATGCTCTTCGGGATATTATCAATGGCTATAAAAGCACCACTTTCCCCACAGTCTCAGTCCGAATTGGTTGAGTAGAATCTTCATCGATTCAACATCATCAGCGCGTACATAATCATCCATACGAATGCAATATAGCACGATATCAGCCCTTCTGTATGCTTCTGAAACATCCGATAAGTATCTCTTTCGATTTTCTCTCTTTCCAACACCGTTTAAAGTTTCTGTGCCCGGTGTATGATAGTAGCTATCTGTGACATGCACACTGATCTTTCACCCACACGGAGACTCAATTCGCATTATATGGGGAGTCACTTGTTCAGTGGGTGGCGGAGGAGCCTGCATGCTACTAGCGGTGGTTGTAGTACTAGTAGCGTCGATTTGCGTTGCCGTTTCTTCATATTCTTTGAAAAGTCCCTCAGTGAAGGTAGTTTTGCCGACGCCCGTTTTGCCCACGACCAACCTGAGTATATTCAGAGAGGGGTTCTCACAGCGAGCAGCGATTTTATCGAGCACCTCTCGCATGTTCGGGTTCAATGGGAGTATGCGAAATCCCTCCTGTCGGGCTCTTGCTGAGTGATCTCAGGACCGTCGGATAGAGGAGTAGTGGATCCCGTCGAGTCGTTGGTTAGGTAATGATCGCCACAAACGAGCATGCGCGCGCCGCGCCAACGGTCGATCAACATGTGTCGACCCTGGCCTGCACCTGTACCATTTCAGCTACAAAAATTACGTAGCGATGTGCATGTGCATGTCTGGCTCGCGAGACATAATTATGTGCATGCGCGCACGTGCTTTCGTATTCTTGGCTTTCGCTCGCATAATTGCGTAGCTAAGAAGTTGTCGGTCGATTCCTGCATATGAAAAGTGTTTAATGGCTACCGGTACCCGTGCACAAACCCGTAAGCGCAAGTCGGCGCCGGACCAAGAGCGAGATACCGAGCACCGCGATAAACCTACCAGTCGTAAACGAGTCAAGAGAATTGAAAAGGCCGATCCTATACCATGGGAAGTGTTTTACATGTCCGTGGCTGAATTGGAAGCTCAAAGAAGTAACTGCTTGGATAATGAAAAGGTGATCCACGTTGGAGACAATAAAATTAATAGCTACTACTACGGCTACTAATATAATATAATTATTATGCTTGTAGCCACTTGAGTTCACAACAGTATTATAATTGTGGTGTAATGCCGTACAGCTCATGACTGTAATTTAAAGCTTTTCATTCATAGAATAATATATACTAGGATGCACATGCAGTGAGTCAATGAGTGTATAATAATATTATAGTGCCAGGACCGTGCTATAACTACACATCACATTTCAAGGAACTGGGGGCTTCTGATCATATGCATGTTTTATTATTAATGTATGACGGCTGAATGCAAGGACTGGATTGCTGAGTGTGGCTTATGATTGAAGTGATACCATTCTCAGTTGCTATCTAACGAAGATTCTCTGCGGATAACTTATCATGATCAGTAACTATTCGATAAGGCTTGCTGATATTTTGATAAGGTGCTCTGCACTGAGGATGACTATAATAATATAGTCTAAGAGCATCTATAGCTGAATGAAACATCGGAAAGTTCTACCGAACAGTTAATAAGTTGTCCGCAAAGAATCTTCCTTTCATGTGGCTTTGTTATTCCTTCAGTGACACTGTATATTATGCAGATATTATAATAACTTATTATTATGGTATGTATATTATATAGGTGGGAGCATGTATTGTGAGCCCTAAGAAAAAGGTTGTAGCTGTTGGACATTATAACCTACATACGGTCAAAAATGAGCCAGACTCAGATTTGAAAAGTGGTATGGCTGCTAAAAAGTTAGATTTTGGTAGGTTAATATGTATATAATAATATTATACAGTTACTGTAACTATTTATAATAATTATAATTATAATATGGCTGATTGCATGAGCTCAGTCAGAACTGATATTAGAATTATTATGCATGATCCATGGATCATCTTCATCAATCTTCTTCATCATGGCAATCATGTAGTTTCATATGCTGCAATTGATGCCATCTTAAACAAGAGTGCGGAAAGCTTGGATGGATGTACAATGTACATGACAAAGTGCCCTAGGACTGAGGAGGCAAAGCTTATCATTCAAGTGGGGATCAAGGAGGTCATCTATTTCCATAAAGAGGATGAAAGTGATCTGGTAGAATCTGGTGATTGCAAATGGGCTAAACAGTTGCTTTCTTTTGCTAAAGTTTGGCATACATGGTAATAATAATTATTTATTTGTATACCTACCCAGGATTGTTAGTTATGGTTGCTAGCTAATATTGCAGGTATGGAAGCATGCCAATGTCAAGTGATGATCGTTTTAAAGATCACAATATCAATCTGCAAGTGTTTCCCATGTACCGAACGCCAAAACAACGACGTGATCATCCAGATATTGATAACAATAAGGATCATTTTATGGCAATGGCATGCCTGGCATCTCTTAGAAGCAAGGACCCAACCAGACAGGTAATGAATAGCTATAGAACTTTGGCCATTAGAGGTATAATAATATTATAGCTATAGATTACTTAGTAGTAGTCATGACTCACTGTAAAGTAGCTGTTAATTACATTTTTATTATTCAGGTTGGTGCGTGTCTTGTCGACAAAAATAACATGATTGTGGGCCTTGGATACAATGGTTTTCCCCTTGATATCAATGACAAGGATCCTAAAGTGAATTGGAACAAGGAAGAGAAGCAGAAAGTTGGTGAGCACAACAATTTTTATTTAACGCAGCTGCCATATTACAGCCAATTATTATTGAATTCACAATGCAGTCGTCCATGCTGAGGTGAATGCCCTAATGTTCAGGAATTGTGTGGATTTGGAGGGGTGCACACTCTACACGACCCTCTTCCCCTGTCTTGAGTGTGCCAAGACGATCATACGATCAGGAATCAAGAAGCTCTACTACTTGACTGATCCTGTGGAATTCAAATCTGATAAGAACGGAAAACGTGAATGGGATGATCAAGGAATGGATGAGGAGTGGAGGAAGCTCCTGAAAGATAAATCAGAAAAGACAACGTTTGTAGCATCGAGACACCTACTGCAGGAACGAGATTACAATTCGAATCCAGAAGGAAATAATCCATGCTGCAAGCGATACAGGCCTTCAAAAATCATCAAAGTTGAATTACAAAGACAAGCTTAGAAGAATAAATAAGGGAGTGAATATCAAACTATCTAACTAAATTAATATCCACTAATAAACAAATGAGGCTAGCGTGAGTATGATTGTATATGTCACATGCATTATACTTAAATTGTGTGTAAGTCTGACTGTAATCTTTCATGGGTAAACATGAGCATTCTAAGCATGCCATACGTAATAATTATGCGGCTGGCCAGCACTGAAATCTATAGCCATATAGTATACCAGTCTGAAATATTTTCATGCCCTATATAGCTATAAATATAATTAGATGTAATTAGCCTATTCATTACTGGATTGTTTAGTCACGTACAACTATGGGTTGTTAAACAGATCCTCCTATAATAGGTGAATACGTTACTAGCTAATTTGAAAGATATTTTTGAAAATTTGAATTCCCATTCAATTTGTTATTTAAGTTTCCTTCATCGGAGCCAACTATCATTCATTGAGTAGCTACTAGTGCATTACAGGCTTATAATAACAGAGATGACTATGTCCAAGTATTTTGCAGTATATATAGATCTGGCTATAATTTATTATCATTATGATCATGTCTGTACAAATTAATTCAAGTAAGTGTTTGTTTCCATTGTTGATGTATACGTGACATTCAGTAGTGGGCATTCATATAGCTATAGGAATCACAATGTCATGTTCCACTCAGTGAGTAAAGTTCACATGATTCAGTAAACAAGTAGATCTAGCAGGTGTTCATGGATATTATTGCTAGCTATACAGTTGCTGCATGCAGGTGTGCACAAGTTAGTCTATCAGAGCTATACATTGTATGGTAGTACTGGCGTAGGATTCCAAGCAGGATACATTGTATGCTAGGGTAGCTACTATAATAATTATATTATTATAGTGTAGGTTCCATGCATAAAAGAATAATTATTATTATCGATGTCATACAGTGTCATGTTCTATGTCCGTATCCATTTGCAGGAACATGGACCAAATTTGCCATTAATTTTGTACGCGGAAATGGTACAGGGTCGACAAAATTTTTAATGAGGGATGCGTATACCACGTTCAGTGGTGGAGTGAAATAGGATTTCACCCTCACCACGTGCACATGCATACCAGAAGAATAGACCACCCGAAGCCTAGTGCTCACGTTACTTTAATAAACCCTATACACAAAGCATAACCAATCACAATATTAATTTTAATGACAATAATATTAACGTACAATAATTACAGTGTGATAAGAGACACATACACTTGTCTTGGAGCAGGAAAAATCTTAAGACTATACTTATTATACAGTATGTATGTACACATGTAACAAAAATCAAATAGGCAATCATACAGTGAAAAAATTTCAAGACACTCAAAAAAATGTGTTTGCAAAAAAAAATTAATAACGAGTTTTTTTTTAATTAGTGTCATAGTAGGGGTCTCCTCCCAATTCGCTTCATGATTAAATGTATTCTTAGCGCCACGTCGCCGATTAGCGGTCTCTGGAGGGGGTCGCCATGCCAACATGTTGTCATCAACTCCCAGCAATCTGTGTCAAATCTTGGCAGCTTCTCCGGCCTTAACCCTTTACGAACTGCAGTCCAGAGCTGCTCCTTGTTCTGGCAAGCGTCAAAGGCTCCCGGGAGTTTCGTGTCGTTGGCGCAGATGTACCAGAAGAGGATCCCAAAGGCGTAAATGTCTACGGCGTTGTCATAGGCACCGGCGAAAAGTTCAGGGGCCATGTGGATGGGCGTTCCGACGATGGTGCATGTCATCATTGCCTCGGGTTTGCAGAATCCAAGATCTGTGAGGGTCCCACGATTTTGATTGTCAAGCTATGAGGGAGGGGGAGAGAGAGAGAGAGAGAATGTCATAATTAGCAGCACAGTAATGTCATAGCATAATGCATCTACTTTCCTTAAGCTTCTATAATATACAAGAGTGAATATACATGCACAAAAATAATAATATCATAGCAAACATCATAAACTTACCAGGACATTCTTGAGTTTGATGTCTCTATGGAGCAATCCCTGACTGTGCAGGAACCTTATCCCCTCCACCACGTCGAGAGCAATCTGCATCCTCGACCCAAAGTCCAGCCCGACCTTGAGAGCAGCGTGGAGGTCACGAGGATAGCGGGGCATGATGAAGAGAACCACGGCGTTAGAGCCATTAGAGTAGTCATCATCTATGAGAGCACCTACCAGGTTCACTACTCGGTCGTTCTTGGGTAGAGTCCTGGGGGGTGGGGGGGGGGGGGGGGGGGGGAGGGAAAGGGTTGAGGGTGAATTTCAAAACGTTGAACATGCACATGATTATAGGCACATTCTATGACCTTAAGTTCGCCCAGTGAATGCTGAAGTCTGAGATTCATATAATATATAATATACATTGTACATGTGTGATTATGTACAATAACAGTCACATTATTATTGCTTAAAAAGATCCACACCAAATGCCTTTATTATACTATTATGTAGCTTCCTAATAATAAATGCATTAATCCCTGCCTCACCATGTGTAGTGGAACTCCAGTGCGAGGTCGTTCCAGTGTTTCTCGTCCGGGGGTACGACTGATTTGACGGCCAGGGGACCTTTACCAGCCCACTCAGCGCACTGAAACACGACCCCATACTGACCTCGCCCCAGCTCGCGACCTATGGAAGAGTGAAACATAAATAATGTGACTATAATATTGAGCTTCATACTTGGAATATTGACGACCTTTACCACACAGAAGAACTTGTAATTCTGACGACCATTACCAAATTCCTCCCTTACCAGAGCAATATCAATCCCTCCCTCTCTCTCTTTCTCTCTCTCTCTCCCTCTCCCTCCCAAACCCAAACTCAAACCAAATCCAAACCCAAATCCTCTCTCTCTCTCTCTCTCTCTCTCTCCTTTCCTTCTCTTTACAAATCATTATTATACACACACCTGTGACAGGTAGTCCATGTACTATGCCGTCTCTGAGAGCCACACTGCTCAGACTCAGTTTGGCCATCTTCGGAGTCAGCACCTTCCTGATGGTAGCCCTCTGCTCCTCGCTGGACTTCAGCCGTCCAGAGTGCCTCGTCTCCAACTGCTTGATGGCGCTGAGGAATGTCTCGTGAGACGCTGTGACCCTCGCTCGGAACTGGGCACAGATGCTCTTAGCAAGGCGGGAGGCACTGAGGCTACTGATTAGCTGTCGGGTGTACTTCTCACGCCAGGCAGCGTTCAGGGGCTGGTTCTTGAAAGATGTTCCCTGTTGTTGAAGAGAGAGAGGGAGGGTGGGAGAGAGGGGGAGAGAGAGCAAAAAGAGGGAGATAGATCAATGAAACCAGGTAAAGATCATCAAACAATGAAGTGCTCGAATGATATTAATCATTTAGCTTGTATGACATCATATACATAATGTGGATTTTTAAGCATCCTTACCCCAAATGCCTGTTTAATCCTCTCCACCAGTAGTCTGACAGCTGAAGTACTTGTTCTCTCGTTAAACTCCAAGTTGTAGGCTGTGTCTAGGATCTGACTCAGAGCCTTGGATGTGTCACCACCAACGTCAGGGATTTCTGTGTATGGGGAGGGGGAAAGAGAGAGGGAAAGAGAGAGAGAGGAATAAACCAACTGAAACTTCATATCATATACAAAAACACACATACCGTAAATCTGGAAAATTTTGTTGTAAAAATATTTTCATAGTCGATGGCGGCTACGAAAATTAATCTTACGAAAATTAGCATGCACTATTAACGCTATTGCAATAAGGGGTCGTTCCTACGAAAAAAGTTTTACACGAAATTTATCACACAAAAGTTTCTTTATACGAAAATTTCCAAATCTACGGTATTATTCCTCCACACTCAGAGAGAGAGAGAGAGACAGAGAAATACACCCCCTCACCTACAACTCTCTCCTCGATAGTAGCACTCTCTTCCAGCTTCTCCAAGCACCTCTGCAGCGTCCCCACCACGCTTTCTCTCAGCAGGTTAACCGAACTAACCAGCCGGTCGGAAATTTGCTTACTCAGCTCTCTGAACACCACCTCCTGAATCTGATGGACGCACTTTTTGGCCGATTTCGTGTCGGGGACCTGCATACTTGAGTCTAGCTCCACCCCTTCGAAGTTCATTTGGCAAATCTCGTGGATTATCTGATCAGTAACATCCGCAATCGCTTGATGAACGAGCTCTTTAATCTCCGACTGTTTCTTCGAAGCGAGGTCTATCAACTGTGTATATAACTCTTCCTCCTTCGAACGCGAGTACTGGATTCTTTTCGGAGTCACGAGGACGTCACGGGCTAAATCGTGAGCGTACAAGATGAGCGTCTGGAGACAGCGGGCGTGTGCGTCGTGGAGCGAAGAAGCTGCGCTAGTAATCTGCTGTCGCATGTTGCACTGTACGAACCCAAGAAGCTCGGGAGTGAAGTCGAGAAAATTTGTGACTATGGTATCGACGGGTACGAAGCTGAAGCCAAGTTCAGGATTCAAGTCGGGATTGTCGTGCGGATTTATCGCAGACGGGGAAGGCATTATACTCTGGGATTGTTCTGTTACGTCTTTTAAGTAGCCGAGTTTGCAGAGTTGATCCTCGATGATCGTTTTGACGCTGGATGATCCCCCGAACGACGAGTGAGTATCGGGACCGGAGTGTTTCCGACTGACGCTCATGAAATCATGAGAGATGATGGCAAAGAGAAGGGGAACGTCCAACATCTGACGACGAATCAGCTCAAGCTCTGCCATTTGCTGCATCGAGAGAGAGAGAGAGAGGGAGAGAAATGAAAGAGACATAAGATCACGTTTATTCCTCTTTTTCGGATAGAAAAACAATTTATTACGAATTTGGCTCCTTAAAACTAACTGTACATGATTATATTATGTACAAGTACATGTATATAAAATGTAAGTTTATATAATAATGTGTATATGTATACATTCATATTGCACCTACATGTACATGTATATGTAAGCTATAAAGTTTAGTAGGGGGGAAAGAGAGATAGAGAGAGAGAGAGAGGGAGGGAGAGAAACAGAGAGATTGGATGCTTAGCATGCCAGAGAGGTGACCAATGCTTGTTGCAATTCACCACGGCTCCAGAAGAAACAGCGTTGCTATGTTTGGTCAAAAGTTGACAATGGCTTTTGGCCACCCAACTATCTCTATGTAAGCAGCGTGCGATATTCACGCACATACATGTACATTACATGTGCATGCACACTGACTCAGCAATTTTGGTCACATGACTACAATCATAACAATGACATCACAATTACAGGTCATGTGACTACACTGCTTTAGGGTAATTTGTACATGCCAGTTACTTCCATATAAGGTAAAGGGTAGAATGTTATTCACAGAGCTGGGGATCAGCAGATAATTTTTGTTTGGTCAACAAATTTCATGCACAGTCGGATAAACAAGAGCAGCTACGCACAAAAACACATGGATAGATACTCTATACGTACATGCTCCAACCATTCCTAAGGTAAGGACACCTCCTTTATAACGAGAACGCTTTCTTTAATTAGGAGCTAAGTAAATATACATAGAGATGTGTACAAAACTACCCCTGAAATGAGGTGACCTCATATTATAGTAATACATGCATAGTCAGGACATTCCAGCTTTCTATCTATAGAGGCCTCTCTTTCTCTCCATTGAGGGACAATAAGTGTGAACAGTGGCCTGACAATGCTACAGGCAGCAAAATTAATATTCTAACAAATACTCTATACAAAATTTAATGCTAAACCTTCGATCCAAGAGTTACATATTCTCTATAGTACATACTATGCACTACCGTATGTATAGAAAAGTCCCTACCTCAAAACAAAACTTGCTAAGGGTGTAAATGTGTGCATCCAGAGAAGCCAAATTCTTACTATAATAGTATGTGTACCGCATCGTGTACATGTACATGCAAATAAATGCACATAATGCATGAATCTAGTATCCGTACACATACCAAGATCCACTTTCTCTCCCCCCCCCCCCTCTCTCTCTCTCTCTCTCACCTGTTGGTTCATTGGTCCCTTTCCATCATAGCCATAGACGAAGAACGGATGCAGTTCCACCTGACAAACTTGCAGCGTCTTCCTCACAGCTTCCAGGCTTCCAGGACTCGAGGTAGGGGAGCAGATGATTTCAAAACCTGCCTCAAGGATAGGGTTGTTTAGACCGACTTCAAGCGTGGCTGCGCCCATGGCTGGGTCATTCTTGGTGTTTGTGACACAGATGCTCTCGCGAGGGATACGAGTGAAGGATTCCTGTGAGGAAGGGAGAGAGGGAGAGAGAGAGAAAGAGAGAGGGGGGGGGGGGGGGAGGGAGGGAGAAAAGGAGAGAGGGGGAGAGAGAGGGAGAGAGAGAATAAGTGGCTTTGTGTGCAAAATGTTATGTAATAATATGTTACAGGTACCTAATTATTTTGATAAACACAATGCACCGATCGACTATAAAGCATCATAAAATCTCAAGAGACTGTGCATAAGGTACATAAGTACATGTAAAGTGACCTTTTCTTGCTTCTACAGTCTTACGTAACATGAAATTTACCGACGGACCAAGAAACACCAACTAAATCACACTAGACAAACAATGACAATGTGTATTCTAACGTGAATTAATGAGCAGGGTCGTCCTCTTAGTGTACATGTATATGCTTAAGTGTGCATCAAGTAATGAACAGGGTCAAACCCTTGATGTGTTTTCTAAAGTGCTAATGAATAGGAACATCCCTTCTTAGATAACATGAAAGAAAAGGACACGATAAAAAGTTACCGATTAAATCTAAGATAGGATATCAAAAGGTACACTGTGTATGTGCGTGACTATTGCATACATATTTGAACAGAAAAAAAACAAATTAAACGAATAGGAATATCCCCCTTAGACCACATGAAAGAAAAGAATGACATAATGAAAAGCTAATCTACGCAAGACAACGTAACCCAAAAGTGTACATGTACATTGTGACTATTGAACGCATTTTTGACAGAAAAAACAACATGAATTTAACGTCAGAAAACACGGGCCGTAGTTTCAATTTACTTGAAGTCATAAACCATGACTAGAGCTCATGACAAGACTAGCAACACACATACATATAAGTAGCTGCTTGGATTTGAACTGAACGATGAATGTACATGTAAGCATTGGGGTAGCTATTTCAGCCCATCGACTGTAACTGTTGAAATGTTTTCTCAAGCACATTTCGCTGACTAGGCATGTGTACTCGTACTATAGCTACGTCAACACAACCGACAGCACTGCTCTACACCTGGGCGGGCAAAATTAATGAAATGCATCATAGCAGGGGTCACCCCTCCAAGGCGTACGAAATCTTGTAGACATTTCTCATGGACAATATTATTACTGCAAGATCGGTGCTGCTCTCAAAAAATCTAATAGGCCATAAATTTACAGAGTAAACATGGCTACTCAGTCCAAAGTGAAGGATACAGCAGCAAATAGCTAGCTAATGTGGCTAGTGTGTAGGAAACTCTTGATAGTATGTATGAAGCACGTAAAGGAGATACATATCACAATGTGCCTGTTTCTCAAGCTAGAAGCCATTTTGTATACCGTGGTACACGCACAATGGGCTCCAATTCATCTCAATCCCCAAATCTGTTATCCGAGAAACATGTAGGTACATGTAGGTGGGCTGAAAAGAAAGGAAAAATAGCTTTCCCAAATATACCGGCTCTGAGTTTAGCCAAGAGTAAGTAGATTAGGCCATAGCCCATCATTTATTGCCTGAAAAGCTCTATTAAAAACCCACACACTTCTCACCATAAATGCACGACCGCCATGTACATACGTATAGTGCTCCCAGTTTGAAAATAAGGGTGCGCCAAGAAAGTAATTGTCAGCATAGGGGATACAGCAAAGGGTGGAAATATTGTTCTCCCCCATACACATATTGTACAGTGTTCTCCCCAGCATATATACCTAAGGCATGTCGGCCCAATAAGCCTTCAGTTCAGAATTCCCTTTGATGTGGGAATAGTGCTAATCCGATAGTGCTAATCCATAAGCTTTGATTTGGCCACAGTCTCCACCCAAGCTATGCCCTACTACGTATCATGCCTTAAATTTTTCCTGGGGAGAACACTGATACTTTTAATTACTCGGGCCTTCAGTGAGTGATTCCCTTTAATTATCAAGTAGGCGGAGCTTAAACGTTTGATGTGACCCTCCCACTATATATGTATACATGTACCTTGATAAACTCTAAGGAAGACTTTGGAAATACTTAATTTGCAGGGGTATATGCGCTTACCGTTTTTGGTACTTGCACTGTGACGTCGTAACCATCGACAACGTGCGTCATAACCTTGTGCTTCTTGTATTTGAAGTGAATCATTCGCCATGGCTCCGTTGGCGCCTTGGGGATCGGAAGGATGGACTCACCTGTGGGGGGGGGAGGGGGGGGAGAGATAAAAAAGAGAAAGATTTCAATACAGAAGTAGTACGGTTTTACAAATGTGACCTGCTATGAGAAAAGGGACCGTTCGTGGTAGTAGTATGAAACACGATCAATTTTATCATGACAATGACCAACTTGCTTTCTACAAATGAAGTATAGTAGGTATACTTGTATCAGCACATGGACACCAACATGTACATGTACAGCGGATACACCTTATCATTATTGTTCCCTACAAACTATTACAAGCTACATACGACAAATATAAAATTCCAAATGGTCCCTTTTCTCGGAGCTGGTCACAAATACATGTACCTACACACATAATGAGTAGTTTTGTTGTTGAAAACAACGTTGGCTGTTCATGTGCAGCACTAATTATCTATAATTATCTTTGTGTATATGTCACGCCTTGTTAATTAGACAATTTACAAGTATAATGTCCAATACCTTATTTGATAAAGTTATTAGGCGCCGCTCTAATATGTACATACAGCCAGTGTCATCCCAGCATTCATGAAATTTCTAAGCAACGATGAAATTCAGTTATGATAATTCTCTCACTCTCCCCCCTCCCCCTTTTCTTCCCTCCCTCTCTCTCTCTCCCTCTCTCTCTCTCTCTCCCTCTCTCTCTCTCTCTCTCTCCCCCTCTCACTCTCTCTCTCTCTCCCCCTCTCACTCTCTCTCTCTCTCCCCCTCTCACTCTCTCTCTCTTCTTTGTGATGCCATCTTCTGCCAATATCCTAACACACACGTACCAAAATGGATGTGTCACAATAATACATTATTGTCTCCATAGTGATAAAACGGCAACATTTATCTCTGCAGAGCCAAATCCAGCGCTTGTTACCATAAATAGCCGTCCGGCATTGTGTGCATACACATACATAGCTATACATGTACCAGCACCAGTACAGCATGGCAGGGGGCACCAACCACACCTGTTACCCAGCAGTGTCATTACATACACACATACACATATTGAGGGTTTATAATATATTGTGCAGGTGTGATGATTTTTTGAATTGTTTACATGTAAGTTCCTCAAATATCACAACGTTCGGAGAAGAGGGAAACTACTGAGGGAGAGAGAAATGATTGCGCCTGAGAGAAGAGACAGACAGACAGAGAGAGAGAGGGAGAGAGAGGAGGTGTACCTATACCCATCATAGTTGGGTGCTAACTGCATAACATTAGAACCTTCTACCCTACCCTAGTAGCCTAGGCCTAGCAGCTGTGTACATGTGTGTATGCCAGAGAGAGTAGCCAAGAGAGACACATCATCAAACACATCAACAACCATGCCGCCATACGCTCCAGCTTGGACTAGGATGGCACGGTAGAGTAGATAAATGTGGGAGAAAGAGAGGGAAAAAGGGAGAGGGAGGGAGAGGTGGAGAAAGACACAGTGCACAGCACACCTGTTTCTCCTCTAAGCTGTTTCTTTACGTTTCCAGATTTGGACTAATTTGCTCTCTCTGAGTAGAAACTTCCCTACTACATATGTAGATACAAGAGTGTACGCACGTATTATTATGTATGTGTACATTCAGGCATCGGCTTTGGATAGAAGTTGGCAGTTGATCATCACATGATATACAAATATCAATCTTTTTTCTCTCTTGCTTCTTTCCCTCCCAGCCTCTCTCTCTCCTCTCTCTTTCCCACTCCCCTCTCTAGCTCTCATCAAACGAGCACACAGAGCATGTCTCTCTCTCTCTCTCTCTCTCTCTCTCTCTCTCTCTCTCTCTCTCTCTCTCTCTCTCTCTCTCTCTCTCCCTCCCCCACATACAGGCACACACACAGGCACATGAGCACATGCACACAGAGCAGGTCTTGTTAGTTCACAACTCGACAAACAATAGACGCTGGCCAACAAAACGCTGTACTTGAAAGCAAGCCACCCATGTAGCGAACACAGCCAAGAAAAGGAGCACGGACACATGCTTGATAACAGTTCAGCTGGTTCCTTGACAATGTCTAACTGCAAGGCTAGCCTGTGAATGCGTGTAGAGGAATTGCTCGGGATTTTTGGTTTGAAAGGGGCTCAACAGTCTTTTGAAGAACAAGTTGATGAATGTTGGCAGAATAGTGAAGTGATGACTAATCATTTCTGACCCTGAGGTGTGGAGACACGTGCTGCATGAATTTATTTAAGGTCTCTCTCTCTTTTCTCTCTCCCTCCTTCTCCCTCTCTCTCTCTCACTCTCTCTCTTCCTTTTGTCTCTCGAACACTATTTGTGAGCAGTACTAATAATAATTACGCCACCTTCTAAAGTTCAACCATTTCTGCCTTATTTGGGGAAACCCGTTAGCAGCCATTATTACCACATGTCAATTTTCACTAAGCCTAGCAAATCAGCGACACCTCAACTTCAGATAGGGGCTAATTGGGAGCCAAGTGAAACTGTGACAACCATATTATTTCCAATACAACGAGTCCCGTGTAAATTTTTTTTAGGGTTGGATGTTCAAAACTATAAAAGATAACGTTCATTATGATGAATTACTTTTCATTGAGAGAAATAATGCCAGATTGGTGTAACAAGATCTAGCTGGTAGCTATCAATATAAAAGATAATTATAATAATTATACTAACTGCCTATAGCAACAAGGTAAAGTATTGCCAGCATGACTAGCTATCATGTACACACACACCACACATTACATACATAGAGTGAACAACTGGAGGGGGAATAGAGGGAGGGAGAGAGAGAGAGAGAGAGAGAGAGAGAGAGAGAGAGAGAGAGAGAGAGAGAGAGAGAGAGAGTATCGTCATCAACAGGTGGTTGGGGGGAAGTCTCTTTTGGGAATGCCAAGATAAAAGTTGACGTCTTTTGTCAACATTTGCACACCCGAACGCAAACAAGTGTGTAAAAGATAACAAACTCAGAGACCTTTCCTTCTAATGCACATAACCCAGATCTATTTATTCTATACACATGTGCACTGATCTACCTATTCTACATACAAAGCTATACTGTACATGTGCACACAAAATGGAAGGAATTTTGAGGAAAATGAAAGAGAGAGAGAGCGGTACTGGAGTGATGTATTGTGTGTGGGTTTTTTTTGGCTCTGCTTGAATTTGTACTTTGAATATTAAGTGTGTGGAACTTCATTTAACTTGAGTAAATCTCAACAGAGTATATTACACTTGAAAATCATATCTCTAGAGACTCTCTTCTCTCTCTCTTACTCTCCCTCTCTCCCTTTCTCTCTCTCTCTCCTTCCCTCTCTCTCTCTCTCTCTCTTCCCCTCTCCCTCCCCCCTCTCCCTCTCTGTTTCTCTCATCGAAATTAATGCTCAAAAATTCTCCTTTTTTCAGAGTATACACACATAGCCCCACACTTAAGGCACTAACAAATGTACATACATACATAACCCATCGTCCCACCTGCCAGATTGATAGCTCACTGTAAAAGGTAGATGCACACAGAGCTGAAAAGATAGTGAATAGGGTAGTAGTATTGTGAGCAAGCAGTGCTGAGTCATAGTCTAGTAATACGCACATGTACGTACGTGATTTCATACGATTAGCCGTAGGCATACGATTAAGGCCACTATACGCATAATGAAGTAGGACTATCTACCTTCTATAATATTATACATGTACTATCCCCAAACTTAAGGGGTTAAGTAAAAAAGCTCTTTCGTCCCATGGGAGCCCTCCCTACCCACCTAAGTTAAGTGGCTGATGGACATCCTACGGGCAGCATGGCCATAATTACACATGCATTATTTATTGCACATCACATATACCCTAAGCTAGGGCGCTGAGAGAACTACCTATTATCAGTCATGTACATGTGTGTGTGTGTGTAGGATATTATGTAACTGGCTAAGGGTGTATGTGCATGTTGTTAAGCTTTCGGTCAATGTCCACCATGTAGAGATATGAGACCCACAGTGTGTGTGTGTAGTTGGGACTATCTATTCAGCAAAAAGTGTCAAGTGTAGAGAGGAACAATAGCAGATCAATCTTTTGCTACCCGACAGCAACTTTTTTGGGTACTTTACTAGACAAAACGTAAACTGCTACTCTTGCACAGTCATAGATGAGTGTTCATTTGTTTGCCATCTCTCTCTTTCTCTCCCTCTCCCTCTCCCTCCCTCCCCTCTCTCTCCCACACACAGACACCCTCCACTCACCTAGTATCTCATTGACGATGGATGCTCTCAGTTTTGTCTCTCCAAACACCACCAGAGCCGTGCGTCCAGAAACGACGTTCGAGATACACTTGTGCGCCTGCACGGCCAAAATACTATCGATAGAGAGAGACTCGTCAAACTCTTGCAAGTCGGAGAGCACGCGAACGGTGTCTTTGAAGATTTTCTTGAGCTTCTTAGCGTTGTGTCGGAAATCTTGCACCTGTCGAGCGAGGTGGTGACGCTCGGGCCCGATGGAGTGATTCGCCATCAGTCCGTTAGGATTACCTCGCCGAAAAGCCGCCAGTTTCGCTCGATATCGATGTGTTGTTTCTCTCTAGCTCGAGTCAAGAAGACGCTCGCGCAAACGAGCGTTCACGGTAGAAATTCTAGTTGATTTTACCAGGTAAGAGACTTGGATAGATGCCTATACCTGCGAAGAATCGAGGGGCCTTCGAGACTCCAGAAGAAACATCAGACGACACTTGCAGCACCCAAAAGTGATTCCTTTGATATCTGAGCTGCAATGATCTGATGTCACATGCAAGGTAGCAGATGTCACGTGATTAGCAAATGCGCGCGCCGCATAAACCGCGAATTTCAGCTCAATAAATATGTCACAGTTTCAATTAAAACGTAGCAGATGATCATGGTGATAGCTGGCAGCCCCGCCCACCCCTCTCTACAAACAAATTAAAGTCAACCTGCTGAAGCTATAATAATTAATATTATGCTAAGTGTATGCAATTTATTACCACAAATAGTGACAAAATGTGCATGCACATGTACAATGTCACGTACATACACTATGGCTACATGGCTACTGAACTTGTAAGTTGTACTGATGCTATATCCACTCGTTGCTCAGTATCAATAACATTACCACCAGCCACATACAAGTCCCCACTGGGGAGAACTGTACAGGTACAACGGAATCGTCTAGTAGGCAGCTCCCCAGCCTTGACCCAGCTCCTGCTGCTACATGTAGGTTGATAATGATAGATGGGTTTGCTCCCAGGAGAGCCCCCTCCAACTGCTAGCAGGGCTCCATTGAAGGCCAAGGCAGTGGAATTGTGCAGTGGTATATCAGGTAGAGACTGCCATGGTGATGGTGTGGGTGGAGCACTTGCACTAGCTGGTTGGGAAACAGCTTGAGAGATGAGGTCATCCAAACACACACTGAACACTTTCTTGGATGCTGTACCTCTCTCGGTGTCACCACCCAAGATATAACACATGTTACCAGTGATAGCTGGTAGTGAATGAGAAAGCATCTGAGGTAGTGATGCAGCATGGTACCATTGTGTTGAATCAGTGTCCAGGATATCAACTCTTGAGAAACGGTTACCATCAAAACCTCCCATCACCACCAGCCACCTGTTGTTGTGGGTAGCTACTAAGGGTGAGTGGCATGCTGTGGTCATTGGTGGTAAGGGATGAGTCCATCTTTTTGACTGTTCATTCCACACCCCCAGCTGGTTGGTCACCTTGGCAGTTTGTACATCCCTCCCACCGACCAGTACTAGCTGGTTGTTGATAATAGCCATGGAGAACCACTTGCATGTATATGGAGGTAGTGTATCATAGGAGTCCTGTTTAGGATCATAGACAATCACTGTTTGCTTCCGCCTGTCTGATGATGCACTCCCTCCTCCAATGTACACCTTCTCCTTGAATACCACCACTTTTGGGTATCCCCACATTCCAAAAGGCAAGTCCTTCCCTCTCCTCCACTTCAGCTTCAGTGGAAGATTCAACTCTGACAATGGTGTCTATAAAATTTAATTATCAATTAAATGCCACTGTAGTACATTAATTTTATGAAGTACTTTAGTAGTCATACCTTTATTACTGGCCTCTTTGCAACAGCAGAATGTTGAGTTGACATCTGTTGCAATGGTTCCTGTACATGTATATGCAAATAGCAACACTACCGTAGACTCTGGTTAATAAGCGCATGCGCCTATAGCGGTAAACGGAATGACAGTATGCGCTTAATAAAGGATATGCGCTTATATGGCGCATAACCACGCCCACAAACGTTTGGGCACGTGATGGATGCGAAGCCCGGCACTAGCACCAGCGCTCTCTCGATCGAGCACTTTAGCGTTTACAGTTGCCGCTCGAGATGACGAGTGCTGGCGATTTGTCGATCTTCTTGCATGATAACGTTATTCGTGGCCATCATTTCTCCAAAGATACCTGACTCCAAATACTTTCCAGCCGGTGAAGGTCAGGTTCATAGAACGCCACGCCTATTAAGCGCATGCGCTTAATAAACAATAGCTTATGACAAGAAGAGGGCATGCGCTTAATAAATAATATGCGCTTAATAGCGAGGTGCGCTTAATAACCAGAGTTTACGGTACCTTGGATAATTACATAATATAAAATTAATATAAATTTTATAGTGTACATGCAACAGGAATTTTACGATGTATTATTATTATGAACACCAACCTGCAACCTTAGTATTTCTCTCTGAAGTCTGCTGATTTCAGCATTTTTTTGCTCATCCTTCTGTCGTAGCTGGGTCTGAAGCTCTTCCTCTCTCTGTCTGAGTCTGTCATCCTTCTCCCTCAGTTGAGCATTGAGCTGCTGGATTGCTCTGGTGTGCTGCTCTTCTCTCTGCTGGGATTCAGCTTCTAGTCGGCCAATATCAGCCTATTAATAGGAATAAAAGAAATAGCTACAGTAGTAACTTTACATCACTAGCTACATACAATTTTACCTGCATTTGGTTCATTTGAACATCCTTTTGGTAAATAATTTCATTGTTTTGTCGTAGTTCTGCTTCATGTCGTTCATCAGCTGCCTATTAATAAAGCATTAGTTATTAATACTACTGAATGAAAAATTAATTAATATCCTGATGGTTTCAAAACGTGTACCTCTAACTGTTGTTGTAGTTGTTGTATCTCCTCTTCCTTTGCTGTCAGCTCATCAACTTTCTCTTTTCCCTTCCTCTTCAAAGCCAGTGCTGTCATCACCTGTCTTGCAGCATCAGCTGTCGCTAGCTTTCCACAAGGTCCTTCAACATCTCCCTTCAGTCCCTCCAACACTCTCACCAGCTGCTCAGCTGTGGGCCTCTCTTCTGGGATATTCTCCAGACACTGCTTGACCACACCCACCAAAGGGTAGCCTGCGCTCCTCCTGAGCTCTATCTCTAGATACTCAAAGTAGGTCCCTCGACGATCTACTTCAGAACGAGCCAATAGCTGTCTAGGATTGTTGGGGTTAGGATAGTTGTGCTCTAAGAGATCACCAGGAAACACCTGTGTACAAATAAGGGGAATTTCATTGTTAGATGAGAATAATGCAGCCATGTAAAGTGGTGGCTGAGGGTGGTCACTTGTACAGCAAGTTAATCTATTGGCAAGCAGTGGCACACTAGTATACGGCAACAAATAATTATTACGAAATGATTATAAAAGGGCATAGTGCTGTACTTGTGTGAGAGTAAAGAGAGCCAGATGACCAAACGAGAAGATGTCAAGTCTGGGGCCATAGCGAGATGATGATGAAAGAGCCTCGGGAGGCATGTAGACCAGTGTCCCTGGTAATCGAGACAGCGTCCTGGCTAGCTGGCCGGGCTGTAGGTTCACGATACGAGAGTTCCCCAGATCAGTGATCTTAGCCATGAAGTAAGAATTGAGCAGCACATTCTTTGCCGTCAGGTCCCTGTGGATGATTTGAGGAGTGTGTTTGTGCAGGTAGAGAAGGCCCCTGGACACGTCCTCTAGAATGGATCGCTTCAACGCTAGAGGGATGTTGGGGACTGTCTCAATCAGATCGTCAAGATTCCCATCCAGTCTCTCCATCAGCAGCACAGGGAGTTGGCAGTCGGGGAGGAAACACACACTCAGGAACAGCGTGATGTTGGGGTGACGAAGGTCAGACATCAGCTGGCATTCCTGCACGTACTTGCCGGCAACATTTTCCACTCCAACATTACCAGTATCAATGAGAACATCGTGAATCTTCTTTCCAGCGCATATAAGACCATTCACTTCAACCTGAAAGTATTAATAGATGAGAACAATGCCATGTGAAGTGGTGGCTAAGGGTAGCTGCTTGTACAGTAAGGTTATTGGCAAGCAGCGGCACACTAGTTTATGGCAAATTATAATAATTATTACGAAATGAGTATAAAAGGGCATGGCTGTACCCCCTATTTCCCCATCCTTCTCTCCTCTACCTGTGTGAGAGTATAGAGAGCCAGATGACCAAACGAGAAGATGTCAAGGCTGGGGCCATAGCGAGATGATGATGAAAGAGCCTCGGGAGGCATGTAGACCAGTGTCCCTGGTAATCGAGACAGCGTCCTAGCTAGCTGGCCGGGCTGTAGGTTCACGATACGAGAGTTCCCCAAATCAGTGATCTTAGCCATGAAGTAAGAATTGAGCAGCACATTCTTTGCCGTCAGGTCCCTGTGGATGATTTGAGGAGTGTGTTTGTGCAGGTAGAGAAGGCCCCTGGATACGTCCTCCAGAATGGATCGCTTCAACGCTAGAGGGATGTTGGGGACTGTTTCAATCAGATCGTCGAGATTCCCATCCAATCTCTCCATCAGCAGCACAGGGAGTTGGCAGTCGGGAAGGAAACACACACCCAGGTTGAACAGCGTGATGTTGGGGTGACGAAGGTCAGACATCAGCTGGCATTCCTGCACGTACTTGCCGGCAACATTTTCCACTCCAACATTAGCAGCATCAATGAGAATATCATGAATTTTCTTTCCAGCACATATAAGACCATTCACTTCAACCTGAAAGCATTAAAATACATGCACAAATTGAAGGTCACTATTCTGAAATTACCAGTCAGACAAAATATTCCTATACCTCTTCCACTGATCCATAGGAGCCAGTGCCCAGTTGTTTTCCAGTGGCTCTGCCTTCTTGTACAAAGCGTGCCAGTTGGCGATTATTCTGCAGTGCACGTAGACGCTGTCTCTGCTGTCGTTCAGCCATTCTCGAAGTTAAATACGGTTACGATCGCGAGTTGAACTTCTAGTAGTTGTCACGCCCAATTCCGGTGCATGAGAAGATATCTCGACTGCATGACTTACAACCGCCCACCCAGGATAGGGGCTGTGACGCAGAGATTCCCATTGCTATGGAATTCCTTTTTCTGTTTTTGTTCAAGGAGGCTGTATCATTGTATTTTATATGATCTATGATCCCAATGACTCTTGAAAAGGACTTACGTAGATTAATAATATAGATAGATAGATACATTATAGATGACATCACCATTACATCTGACACGGTACAGGCAGCATGCATAATATGCATACATGGGCCATAATTACACATCCATTACTATTGCACATCACACATACAAATGATCTGATGTCACATCATTCTCACATGCAGATATCACGTGATAAACAAATGTGCGTGCTGCATAAACAAACTTCACCATGAATTTCAGCTCAATTATACAGTTTCGAACCCCTTGATTAAAATTTTATTATGTATACTATACTTTCTTGGATGTAAAGAAAATTATTATAGCAGTAGACTATTAAAGTACTTTTTTACATTATGTACATCCATTCTAGATGGTGATAACATTGGTTGCGCGTGCTGGCAGCCCACTCCACCCCTCTCTTGAAACGAAAGTCAACATGCTGAAAGTGAAATTGCTAGAATAATAATAATTATTATTATTATTAATAAAATTAATGCTAAGTGCATGCAATTTATTACCTATTCTATAAACAAATAATACAAAATGTGAACACATACAAGGTCCTGTGCATAAACTATGGCTTCACGGCTACTGAACTTGTACTGATGCTATGTCCACTAGTCGCCTAGTACCATCAGCATTACCACCAGCCACATACAAGTCCCCACTGGGGAGAACTGTACAGGTACAAGTAGATCGTTCAGTAGGCAGCTCCCCAGCCTCGACCCAGCTCCTGCTGCTAGGTTGATAATGGTAGATGGCTGTGCTCCAAAAATACCCTCCACCAACTGCTAGCAGGGCTCCATTGAAGGCTAAGGCAGTGGAGTACTTCAGTGGTGTATCAGGTAGTGACTGCCATGGTGATGGTGTGGGTGGAGCACTTGCACTAGCTGGTTGGGAAGTAGCTTGAAAGATGAGATCAGCCAAACACACGCTGAATACTTTCTTGAATACTTCATCTCCCTTAGTGTAGCCACCCAAGAGATAACACATGTTACCAATGATAGCTGGTAATGATTGAGAAAGTGGCTGAGGTAGTGATGCAGCATGGTACCATTGTGTTGAATCAGTGTCCAGGATCTCAACTCTTGAGAGAGGAGTTTTATCATCATAACCTCCCATCACCACCAGCCACCTGTTGTTGTGGGTAGCTACTGAGGGTGACTGGCATGCTGTGGTCATTGGTGGTATAAGGGGTGAGTCCATCTTTTTGACTGTTCATTCCACACCCCCAACTTAATGGTCACCCTGCCAGTTTCTACATCCATCCCACCGACCAGTACTAGCTGGTTGTTGACAACAGCCATGGAGAAGTACTTGCACGTATATGGAGGTAGTGTATCATAGAAGTCCTGTTGAGGATCATAAACCATCACTGTTCGTTCATTCCTGCCTATTAATGTCCATCCTCCTCCAATGTACACCTTCTCCTTGAAAATCACCACTCTTGGGTATCCCCACATTTTAAAAGGCAAATAGTTCCTTCTCCTCCACTTCAGCTTCAATGGGAGATTCAATTCTGACAGTGGGGTCTATAGTAATCATTAATAATTATAATATTGTTATTATTAAGCACTTAAGTAATCATACCTTTATTGCTGGCCTCTTTGCAACAGCAGAATGCTGTGTTGACATCTGCTGCAATGACTCCTGTATGTGCAAAATGACATGAAAGTAATCAATACTACATGTACTTTGCTAAGGCAAAAGTTTTAAACAAATCAATAATAGTGCACACACAACAGGAGCTCTACATTGTATGAATACCAATTAACCTGCAATCTTCTTATTTCTCTCTGAAGTCTGCTAATGTCGGTATTTCTTTGCTCATCCTTCTGTCGTAGCTGGGTCTGAAGCTGTTCCTCTCTCTGTCTGAGTCTGTCAATCTTCTCCCTCAGTTGAACATTGAGCTGCTGGATTGCTCTGGTGAGATGCTCTTCTCTCTGCTGGGATTCAGCTTCTAGTCGGCCAATATCAGCCTGTCAAGAGTAAAAGAGATAGCTACAATGTTCATGACCAAATTAACAGCAAAGCATACATGTACCTGCAATCGATTCATTTGAATATCCTTTTGGTGAATAGTTTCATCTTTTTGTCGTAGTTGCTCATCAGCTACCTGTAATTAAAAACATGTGCAGTACTAATAATTATCAGCCTATCATGTTCAATTACTATAAATGTACAGGTACAATAAATTTGAAGCACTAATAATAAGCTCAACATACCTGCATTTGAGCATCTTTTTGATGAATAATTTCGTTTTTTTGTCGTAGCTCTGCTTCATGTCGCTCATCAGCTGCCTGTATGTAAAATAGGTAAACTGCTGTTTGAGGAAGGGGGTGGGATTTCAAAATACCTCTAGCTGTTGTTGTAGTTGTTGTATCTCCTCCTCCTTTGCTGTTAGCTCATCAACTTTCTCCTTTCCCTTCCTCTTCAAAGCCAGTGCTGTCATCACCTGCCTTGCAGCATCAGCCGTTGCTAGCTTTCCACAAGGTCCTTCAACATCTCCCTTCAGTCCCTCTAGCACTCTCACCAGCTGCTCAGCTGTGGGCCTCTCTTCTGGGATATTCTCCAGACA
Source organism: Cliona cf. orientalis (assembly GCA_963930775.1). NCBI lineage: Eukaryota > Metazoa > Porifera > Demospongiae > Clionaida > Clionaidae > Cliona > Cliona cf. orientalis. The sequence continues at coordinate 1,071,060 of OZ005692.1, forward strand.
CTGCTTGATCACACCCACCAAAGGGTAGCCTGCACTCCTCCTGAGCTCTATCTCTAGATACTCAAAGTAGGTCCCTCGACGATCTACTTCGGAACGAGCCAACAGCTGTCTAGGATTGTTGGGGTCAGGATAGTTGTGCTCTAAGAGATCACCAGGAAACACCTGTGTACAAGGAAGGGAAATTCATTGTTAGATGAGAATAATGCAACCTTGTAAAGTGGTGGCTGAGGGTGGGCGCTTGTACAGCAAGTTAATCTATTGGCAAGCAGTGGCACACTAGTTTACGGCAACAAATAATTATAACAAAATGAGTATAAAAGGGCATAGTGCTGTACCTGTGTGAGAGTAAAGAGAGCCAGATGACCAAACGAGAAGATATCAAGTCTGGGGCCATAGCGAGATGATGATGAAAGAGCCTCGGGAGGCATGTAGACCAGTGTCCCTGGTAATCGAGACAGCGTCCTAGCTAGCTGGCCGGGCTGTAGGTTCACGATACGAGAGTTCCCCAGATCAGTGATCTTAGCCATGAAGTAAGAATTGAGCAGCACATTCTTTGCCGTCAGGTCCCTGTGGATGATTTGAGGAGTGTGTTTGTGCAGGTAGAGAAGGCCCCTGGACACGTCCTCCAGAATGGATCGCTTCAACGCTAGAGGGATGTTGGGGACTGTCTCAATCAGATCATCGAGATTCCCATCCAGTCTCTCCATCAGCAGCACAGGGAGTTGGCAGTCGGGGAGGAAACACACACCCAGGAACAGCGTGATGTTGGGGTGACGAAGGTCAGACATCAGCTGGCATTCCTGCACGTACTTGCCAGCAACATTTTCCACTCCAACATTACCAGTATCAATGAGAATATCGTGAATCTTCTTTCCAGCACATATCAGACCATTTACTTCAACCTCAAAACATTAAAATACATGCATAAATCAAAGGTCACTATTATGAAATTGTCAGAATAATATTCCTATACCTCCTCCACTGATCCATATGACCCAGTGCCCAATTTTTTTCCAGTGGCTCTGCCTTCTTGTACAAAGCGTGCTAGTTGGCGATTATTCTGCAGTGCACGTATACGCTGTCTCTGCTGTCGTTCAGCCATACTTATGTCATAGCTTATGTTATTCAGATCGCGAGTCGAATACGCCCACTTATGCTATTTGCCACGCCCAATTCCATGGAGATTGGTGATTATTACCACATACATTGTACATGTATTATTATATACATGACATAATAATATACTATATAAATATTATTCAATGCTTCCAAATTCAACTAAATTAGTTTGGTTATTAGCAATGACACCGCCTACTACCATCAGCTGGTTGTTGGGAAGGACTGCCACGAAACACGAATGACGTTCGCTCAACATTTCACCTGCAATGGCTTTCCAAGAGTTGGTGGCTTGCTCGTACACGTAAATACTCTTTGCTGATTGGTTGGCCGCATCGACACCACCGATGGCTAACACTCGGCCGTGTAGGGACACACAGGTTGACTCGGAAAGTGGAAGATCGGCAATTTTTTGCCACACATTCGGCTGATTCGATAATAGAGCCTGCAATGAACAGGTGTAGACAAGCTTACTTGCTTTGTCCATTCCATCTCGCCCTCCTAGTACATAAACATTTCCACCACATGTTGTGATCGAAGCGTTCATCATCAGCACAGGAAAAGTAGCTAAACGGATCCATTGCTGGGTCTCGGTGTTCATCACCTCGACAACGTTCAATGGTCCATCTGCATTATTGCCACCAATCACAAACACGTTTTCACCGATTACCGTTACTGATGAGTTAGCTCTTGCCGTTGGCATGGAAGTGAACATCTTGGTCCACTTTCCCTCACCCGTGAAGCTGAAGAGACTGTTATAATAGGTGGCTAGTCCTTGCTTGCCACCTATAACAGTTGGAAGATCTTTGATGATGACAAGGGAACACTCTTTGTAGGGAAAAGACTTGAGAGTCGACCATAAGCTCATCGCAATATCAAACTTGTGGACAGTGGTATCATTGTTGCTGTACGGTATAACATATGCCACATTATCGTGCATACTCACTGCTGCATTGGATGATCTTTTCATCCCCTTTGGTGTCGCAGGCCCCTCTCTCCACCTCAGCCTTTTTATCTCCGTAACTGCCTCAACTCTCTTGCTGGCTTCTGGACGTTTTTTCGGTGGTTGTATTTCCTGAACAATGTTCACTTTTTCTCCTTCAAGTTTGGCTGCTGGTAGTGGTCGTACTTGTCCTTCGGCTACATGTACCTGGCCAATCTTTTGCTCATTTCTAGGCTTTACTTCTGCCACTGCTCTCCCTTGAAGTGTGGCCTGTTGTAGTTGTATCTGCAGTAGACGGATTTCTTGGTTCTTTCCTGTGAACAGAGTTTCTTTCTCCTGAGTCAGTTGCATGATTCTTTGATCCTTCTGACGCAACATCTCTTCCAGTTGCTCGATCCTCTGCTGCTTTTGTCCAATCACCTGCTCCTTCTGATAGTTAGTTTCATATTTCTCTCTTTCCCTCACACTGGCATGCTCTAACTGCCACTGAAGCCGTTGAATTTCTCTCTCCTTTTCAGCAATCGCCCTATCCTGCCGCTGAATGATTTGATGGCTGCGCCTGGCTTGATCCAGCTGTTGTCTAAGTCGATCATTTTCCTCTCCTTTCTTGGCTATATCTCGATCCTTAATTTCAATAGTTTGATACAATTGTGCAATCATTTGATCTCTTTCTCCCCCATACCCCAACTCTTGCCTTAGCTTCTGAATCTCTACTTCCTTTTCGTCCAAACGTTTCGTTTGTGATTTCAAAATCTGTTGCAGTCCCTGTACTTGCTGAACATTAACCTTCTCGCTTTCAAGGTATGTCGAGCTATTCTTCAGAATGGCCACCCTCTCGCAAAGTTGCCTGGCTGTTGGACGCTCACCCTCTATATCTCGCAAACAGTCTTGGACGATCGGAAGGAGGGAGTGGCGAGGATCAACTAGGCGGAGGTGATTGTTTCGACGTTCGATTTCTGGTACACACACCATCAGCTGTCCTCTCGGAACACCAGGGTGGTAGATTTCAACTTTTCTCTGGTGATCAGAGGGGTTGGGATATTGCCGAGTCAGCACTTGAAGTACGATCACACCAAACGAGAAACAATCGATTTTTTCCGTGTACTCTGGCCGACCTTGAAGTGCTTCTGGAGGCATATAAACTGCTGTACCCGGACACTTAGTATTCGTACGGAAAGGATCCAGATTGTATAGCTGTATCATCCCGAAATCTGTCACTTTCGCTCGAGTAGCACCCTTCGTTAGCAGCACATTGTTGCTGGAGAAATCTCGATGGATCAAATTGTTGGAGTGGAGAAATGACAGCGCCAAAGTTATATCGTGACAGACATTGACTTGGATGTGGTAGGGAATTGGCTGTGGGGAGCTTTCCAGGAAGTGGGTCAAGCTGTCGTCCATCAGCTCCATTAGGAGTACCTTCAGTCCTGTCTCGCGGTCTGGTACAAGTCCCAGATACTGAACAATATTCGGGTGCTTCAGGGTGCTCATAAACTCACACTCCTTTTCAAATCTCTCCACGGGCAACCTGTGCTCTCTCTGCGGTGGAACGCGCTCGTACGCCGTTGGGTCGAAGAGGGTCTGATGGAGGATCTTGGCGGCACACACGAGGTCGTCACACTTCGCTCGGCAGACTTTACCGTACGATCCAATGCCGAGAACCTGGTCCTTGAAGAGAGTAGTCTCCTTGAATCCGGTTACAGCCCTCCTTTCATCCATTACGTCAGACGGTCTCCAATATTGAAAATTTAGCTCTGAAGATGTTTTGTGTCACTGGCACGAGCTCAAGGTGTGGGGGCGTGGCTCGTTCAACCACGTTTCAGATTTTTGGGCGATCTATATAAATATTAATATCTTTTTGGAAGTCGATCGAATTAAGACTGTCCCTAAAACTTTCAGCGATACAGGGGATCAGAGATGACTGGCTGGCTTTCAACGTTGATCCAGAAACTCAAATTTTTGTCGAATCAGCAGCAAAATTAAAGGTGCGCATGCGCATTCTAGATCTGAAAATAATGAACAGTATCCGGTATTTATGGGGATGGGGTCAAGTCAATAAATAATCAAATGCTAGGCATGTATATAGAGCATAAATAAGTGTGTTATACATGATTATGTGTGTACTAAAGCCTACTAATTTTAATATGGGAGTCCTACACTGGAGGTCTTTCTTTATCTAGTTCCATGGCCCTGCAAACTTCAGAGCAGATGTGAGTCTTGAAGAACTTTCGAATCCCATTATACCCCCCGTCCATGCTGCCATAGTTATTTCCCGGAGCACTACGCGAGTGTATGGCCGGATCTGTCAGGAGTATGCGGTGACCTTCTCGAACTCCCTGTAGATCGCAAACGAGCAGGGTTTTACCCGACCTCACGTAGGTGAAGTGGCTGAAAGCTTGCAGCATCTCAGTTTGTGGTGTATTGGTGCAAACGACTCCTGAGTTATTGTTAAATTTGATAATCTTTCCAGCGATGAATGGTTCAAGAAGATAGCAGTCCCCGCCACCCTGACATTGTACGATGTCTACTGGCGTAAATTCGATAGGAGATGAGCAGATATCTGGCTTCTGCTTGTGGCAGTTGAACTCGCTCGCATAGGCCGCAGCGATGGTACGAATCTCGAGCTCTTTCATGTAGCAATCTAGGGTGTTAAACTCTGCAGCTGCCATCTTGTACTGCTTAAAGACGACGGCTCTTCGATTGGTGTAGTCGTATCCGTGGTACACCAGTGATTCTTTTCCCTCGGCAAATGGGTTAGGAGCTACTTTGAAGTGGATACTGACAGCTGGTCGTTCCAGGACTAGCTTCTCTTGTAGGTCTATGAGTCTGTTTCTCCCTGGAGGTGGTGTCTTTTTGCCGTACTGGTCGATGATGGCTACGGAACTCCAGTCTGGTATGGCAGTGCTGAGAGTGAATTTCCTGATAGCCGCCTTCTTGGCAGCAGCTGAACCATACACACTATCTGTCACAGACCTAAAGGACGAAATATCAAAAAATTATTTAATATCAATGTGAATGGGTTATGTTCTCTTCCAACATAACGCCAATAATATAAATACTTTAACATGCAATATTGAAGTATCAGGAATGGGCCTGGGACAAGGCTAGCTCTGAATATTTTCAGGGCATTCTATAGTAGAATACCAAACATTCTATAGGAAAATTTTATCATTTTGACAAACAAAGCTACAATTTAACATACCTTTTCACTGCCTCTCCGACCTCGCTTGGCTGTATAGCATCGAACTGCCTGATCATCAAGCGATGGTCACTCAGCTGTTTCAGACACTCGCTGAAGATGCCAATCATTTGATCGGTGTATGATTTGTTAATGTAGCCAAACCAGTACTGGATGTCCAGGCGCACGACCTGCTGCATCATGCTCTGGTGGGAGATGCCTGCTGGATCACCATTAGGGTAGTGATCACCTCCTCCAGAATGGTACTTTGTTCCGTGACATGGAGCATCAGCAATATGAATCAGTATCTAAATTATAAGCAGGCATAAGCATAATAATACCCTGGCATGGATATACTATTATTATTAGGTGGCTATATTATTTTCCATTTCTAAGTGACTTCCATCTTGCCTGCTTATAAATTTACTCACAACATAATTGTTTGTTTATTTGTTTTTACCTTGGACGCTTCTTCGCGCCATGATAGCTTCCAAAAAGTCTTGTTCAGTCCTCCCATGATATCTTCTGGTCCATCTCCCCCTCCATCAGCTACTATGGCTCCAACAAAGGATCGAAATGTGCCTTGGTCCCTACAATAACAAACTCATAGCTTCAAATTCTTTGAATCACCCCCCCCCCCTCCAGTTCTCAAGACTAGGCACAGTAGAAGATAAATTTTCTAAACGTACCTTGTGAAATCCACCCAAGTTGTTCTGGTACTTTCACATACATCGTAATCAGTGTAGCGTACGAAAGAAAATCTCAAATCACAGCCTTTGTACTCAGTGGCTAGGTGGTCACGGAGATTCTGAACGTTGCTTTTAACAGCTTCTATGTGGCAACCCATTGAACCAGTACAGTCAACCAAGAAGCAGACATCAACCTAGGCAAGAAATAAGCAGATTCCTTAACTTGAGAGCAAGGTATAATACTACGCATGTACCTGTGGATTGGTAATGTTGAGGGTAATCCCCACTTTCAGCAAGAATAAGGTGTTTCCATTCTTGATATTGTAGTCCCCGAGTGTTAGTGACTTCCCATGTCGCGACTCCTCGAGGGGCACCTTTTGAAACTGTAGCATGAAGTCATCCAAATTGTGACCAACCTTATCCTCTACTAGCTTGCGAACCAGAGGAATGGAGTAAGTCTGTGAAAGTATAATAATGAGTGAATGATTTGGTAGTGAAGTGCATTATTACTGTGCATGTATATGCATATTTTAGCAATTGTGCCCTGTGGGATCTAGACCTGGAATCCAATATTCATATTTTCTAGTAATCTTGTGCATAAAAATTAATATCACACAACCATCAATCACCCTCTTTGATATTCATAGACTGAGGTATTTCCCTTTTAACCAGCACAAACACCATCATAGCATGACTCCACACTTCCCCAGAAATTATCCTTCTATATGCATACATAATATATATAGTTCCGCTTAAGGAAGAGACGGTTTCACAATGGTATATAGAACTTCTAAGAATATCTGATATTCTAAGCTTATACATATCTTTGTAGTAGGGAGAGGAAGATGAAGCAGTGTGGATGCTAATTATAGTACATACTATGATAGTTAACTCTAATTATAGCGCATGTGTGATACTATGAGTTTGTGTGTATGTGTATATGCAGGTATGTGTGTGTGTGTGTGTGTGTGTGTGTGCAAAAACGAGCTTTAAGACCACATTGCGAATATTCATAATATTCATGCATGTGATTTCCAGGAGAGAGCACTGTACTGACCTCAGGTTCACTGGACGGGACCACCACAGTGTGCATCCTCTGGTCGGTTCCCTGGATGTAGAGTTCAAAGGGCGGCAGCATGATCAGAGAGATGGTGGAGCCATCCCGTACACCATACTCGCTCAGTTTGGCACCTGAGTCCTGAAGCTTCTTTCTATAGGGAAATACAATAGAATTTTAGCAGCCAAGGCACTTGTAAAATGCAGGCAGAAATAGATAAATCTCAGCTTTTTCCTGGTGAAAATTTAGAGGCCTATTACGGTAATACTAGCATTAGTAAAATGAGTAGGAATTAGTGATTTGGAATTTTAACCTGTCAGCCACTGTCACAAGGCGCTGCAGATGAGGAGGTGTCTGGGCATCCTGTCTGTGAATCTGTTTCTTCAGGTCAAGCACAGTGGCATCCTGCAATCATAAACGTTAATTTTATGAATTATGCTTATTATTTTTGTATTTATTAGCTGGGATCACAAGGATCAATGAGCATGAGTAACTCTGCCTGCAGCTACTGTCATATTATGTACGGCTTCACTATGATTTATATGCAAACGTACACGTGGATTATCGATGTTGATGTGAATGACGCCACCAGTCAGTTTCTTCACGGTTAGCCTCCACGAGCTCATCTCCAAGTAAGCGTACAATTCTCAGTCAGCTAGCAGTTCAGCAGTATAATCTTGTATATCTATCGCAGTGGAATGGTTTGTACATGAAATTGAGCTTTATACCCGCTCAACACGCAATATCTGTGCTATTTCGGACGAACGAGGGGCTCTCCCCTGGACTTTCCCGAGTCAAGTTTGCACGCTCATGCCACATGGGTGGGCGGGGCTCGAATTTCTTGTGCGCATGCGTATTGGATGCCATACATACAGGTGGTCAAGTTTTTACAAGCATCATAACTGCATTGTTTATTAATTTTAATACTATGATTACACAAAACTGACTTATTCCACAATGCCAACTTCAATGCTATCTGTCTCAACATACTTTTCTGGAGCATAAAGCGTAATCCCTCCTACCACCATCAGTCTACTGTCATCAAGATTGGCTACTGAACAGCTACTTCGACCAATCAGCATGTCACTTAAGACTTCCCACGAGTCGGTGGATGAGTTGTACATGCGAACAGCCGTGGTTATCGCGCCTTTTGAATCTTTCCCACCAACAGCTAGCAGTTTATCCTTGAACGATACACACGTAGCATGCACCACGGGTAGATTAGATAGTCTTTTCCATGCGCATGCAGTGTGAGGTATTTGTGGTTGAAGAGAGTCATTAGGTGAGAAAATCTTCTTAAGTATCCCTTTAGATTCTTGTGCTCTTGCCTGATCATGACATGAGGATAGGAGAGCGCTTAGCGCACAAGAATACACAGTGTTTGTCATAGTAAACTTATCATCCTCTCCACCAAGTAAGTATATCTGATCTCCACATAAGGTCGCTGAGGATTTGTATAGTGGCTGAAGCAGTGGCTCAGCAGTTGCCCACTGGTGCGTATCGGTGTTCAAAACCTCCACAGTTGTTATAGGACCATTGCCACTATTTCCACCTGCAACAATAAGGCTCTCCTTGATGAGAAGTGACGACATGGAATATCGCTTAGTCGGCATAGATGGAAGCGCTTCTCTCCACCTGCGATGATTGTCACCTTCCTTGATCAGACTGAGTATCTTATTGGAGTAGTCACCACATGCATAGCCGCCTACTCCAGTCGGTAAATTGTTGTATATCACCAGGGAGAAGTCATTGTATGGGAAACCGGGAAGGCTCGACCAAGAGTTGCGAGAGACGCTAAACACGTGAATAGTGGTGTCCGTGAGTTTAAATGGAGTGATATAGATCTTATTACCGTCGATAACTATATCTGCACCTCTCCTTAGCTTTCTTGGAGCTTTGGTTCTGCAAATTTTCCACTTTAATCTGAAATTTCCCGACTCAGCGGTTTGCCCTTCTTTTTTATCTGATTTCATAGAAGCATCTGTGGTGTTCGTAGAAATTGTCACTTGGGCTATCGAGGGTTGTTGATCACCACTATTATCTGCTACAGTTTGACTGTTTTCTCTGTGTCCATGTACTTCGGTTATTTCTTGTTCAAGCTCCTCAATTCGCTTCCCAAATTGAGCTATCAACTGTTCATAATCTTCAAGCTTCTGATTTGTAAGCTCCAATTGAACATTTCTTTCTTTAACCAGTTCCTTCAGCTTTTGATTTTCCTCATTTCTAAAGCGTATATCTTCATCTTTCTGTTCTATAATCTGACATTTTTTCGTAATGATGTCATCTCGCTGTTCAAGTGCCTGGTGATGCTGTGCGGTAATTTGTTCGTTCTGATCTGTGATTTCCTTCAGAAGTTGTTCTTGCATTCGAATAGTTTGTTGAAGCTCCAAAACATTTTGTGGATTCCCTTCTTCACTTGTACTTTGTGGCTGGTTAGCTTTCAAGCTTTGGCTATACTCTGGACCTTCTTTTAGCTTCACTATCCTCCTGCAGAGTTGAATGGCTGAGGGCCGTTCCTTGCTCTGATCTCCCAAACAGTCAAGAGCAATCTGTAAGAGAGGATTATTCTGATCGATTTGACTGATGTGATTTTGTCGACGGTCAATTTCCGGTACACACACCATCAATGTTCCTCTGGGTAGGTCTGGGTGGCTGAATTGAACCTTTTGTAATCGATTTCCAGGCTTTGGGAACAGTTGTGTCAAAATCTGGACAATGATGACACCAAACGAGAAACAGTCGATCTTCTCTGTGTACATGGTATCCTCTTGAACAGTTTCTGGAGCCATATACACTTCCGTACCGGGACACATGGTGCACGTCTGATGGCTCTTACTTGTAAAATCATCCAGTCTTGCCATACCGAAGTCAGTGACCTTGGCTCTCACATTGCATAGCAGTAGCACATTATTTCCTGAGAGATCTCTGTGGACAATGTTGTTGGAGTGAAGAAATGAGAGAGCGAGAGCAACATCGTGGCAAAAATTGACTTGGATGTGGTAGGGAATTGGCTGTGGGGAGTTTTCCAGGAAATGGGTCAAGCTGTCGTCCATCAACTCCATTAGGAGCACGGGCAAGCGTATGTCATCAGGATCAAAATCTATGCCTAGATACTGAACGATGTTGGGGTGTCTCAGTGAGCTCATGAATTTATACTCTTGCTCAAACCTTCGTATCGGTAACTTGTGTTCATTAGTCGGAGTAGCCAGGCTCTGTGTTTCAATATCGAAAAGATTTGGGTGAAGGATCTTGGCCGCACAAATAAGTTCATCACATTTAGCCTTATAGACTACTCCATACGCCCCCACACCAAGTTTTTGGTCCTTGAAGAGGTGGAGAGTTTTGAATTCAACCTGACTTTTTGTTATCTCCTCCGGATCCATGATGCACCTCTGTATTGTTGTACTTAAAGACAGCACATGCAGCTGCATACTGTAACATGCACAATGACAAAGAAAATTAAAGCAATCACATGATCTCACTATAATAAGTATAAATCATTTTAGCCATTCATTGTCATAACAATGCAATATGAATAGCAGCCTAGCTTTGTTAATTTAGCCAATTATATACTGTCCCAGCGGCCATAGTGTACTGGTATGGTGTGTTATGATGTCGCAATTAAGTCACCTCCAGCTGTACAATTAGCACTGGCAACAGTTACTTTGAACTAATAGATTATGCCAGAACTCTCAAACCAGCGGTTGTAGGTAAATTCTCATCCCACAAAGGCTAAAAATAGCCATGCAGCATTTCTTGTGAAAATAAGATAATTCAAGTATGCCAAAGTATGATAGTATAGCTAATTTTGGTATAGTACTCTTCTGCAAACAGATGTACATTAACGACTTCATCTCTCCCAGAGTTTGTACGTACTGGTGAGCCACAACTGTGAATGCCACCAAAGATAGCAGTGAGATGGCTGTAATCATGATGTAATTGGCAGTTCCACAGCCGAGATTATCACGGTGTATACAACAGCAATTATGGCACTAAACCATTTGGAAAATGGGAATTCTCCAGCAATAAAATTAATGAAACTAACGTGACGATCAGTGTAGCAATCCATAGAGCCCACAAGCCAAATGTCACAGATCTGAACCGGCCAATGAAAACATCAGCAACTAGGCCAAGGATGTGTACAGGACTGGCTATTACGGCAATGCTTGTTGTCCAGCACTTGATATCAGTATTGGTCATTGAGAGAGATTGGAGTATCATGGAAGTGGCATGATTTATAGGAAGTTTTATGGATATTCCAATCCCGTCACCTTACTTAAACTCTATCTTACTATCATTAGACCAAATCTGGAATATGCTTCCTCAGTCTGGGATCCCTCGCAAAAACTACAGATTGATGCACTAGAAAGCGTGCAGAAATTCGGTCTAAGGATGTGCCTCAAATCTTGGAATGAAAATTATGATGACCTCCTGATAAGATCAAAAATCCTTTCATTAAAGACAAGACGAATGCGGATGAAACTTTGTCACTTGTTCAAAATCATTAAAAAGATGACGGAGTTTCCAGATGCTCCGATCGCTGCAAAGAGGACTCCATACCTGCACAGATCAATTAATAACAACTCTCTTACAATCCCATGGGCAAGGACTTCAGCATATCAGCATTCCTTCTTTCCTAATGCCCTAGGCCTATGGAATGGGTTACCAGAGGACATGACCAGTGTAAATAACTTAATGTCTTTTAAGAACTTACTACTATTGAAACTTTAATTTCTAATAGGTGCACTTAAGCTATTTTGCTATTTGTGTGTCTACTGTATGTATACTGTTATCATACAGAAAGTGGTATAGAAGAAGTGAACAAGATCTATATATCATTAATGCACTCCTAGGAGGCGGAAGTCATCAGAACAGAACATACCTGCCAACCTGTGGACAGTCTTGTGCTTGATATTTGTATAAAATGTGCTTGATTTGGGGCATTTTTGCTTGAAAATGCTACTAGCTTCTTCAAAATGTATTAACATATTATATGGGCCAGGTTCTCACAAAAAATGAGGAATTTAGTGATTTTTTGTGAAGGATGGGTACCATTTTTGCTTGAAATCAAGCAGAAAGCTGGATGGTTGGTAGGTATGACAGAAGCCATCATGATCTGAGCTAAGTTTGAAAAACGCCTGGTAAAGGTGTGACCGCTCCACGGTTTCATATGCATGCGCGATAGCGTTTCGTTCCCAGACCCCACCCTGGATCCATGTCATGAATCATGGAACGAGCACAGTGGGGTGGGGCATATCCTTACGTCAACAACCTTCTGAGAAGACCAGAAGAGGATCAATATGGGGGGCGGGCCTCACGTCATGATCAACAACCTCGATCTAGACACGGACGTGATCCTAGGATGAAGGATCTGGTGGTAGAACTAAAGCCCGTGAATTGGCACGAGCTAGGTATACAATTGGAAGTTCCTCTTGACAGACTTGACAAAATAGATGAAGATCATCAATCCTCTGAAAGGAAATTGAGTGAAGTGCTGCGGTATTGGCTACTCAACGACCGCAGCCCATCATGGGACAAGATCTGTGAGGCTCTGCAAAGGATTGGAGGATTTGGTAGACTTGTACAAGAGCTAAGAATGAAATATTGCTCCCTTAAAACCTGTCGCGAGCAGCATCATACACAAGGTATTGAAAGCATGATTGTGATTAACCCTCGGCGCATGCGCGAGGGTTACTGTAGTTGGTTTGTCTGTCTGTCTGTCTGTCTGTTACCACGCTAGCTGCTACATACCTCGTTTGCGAGTCCAATTTGCGGTATTGCAAGGTTCCTTATGGCGTTCCCAATTCATGATTTGTGTGGATTTCTCCGAAAACGCTTTGTTCGCCAGTTTTGGCGTCATTTGCCGATTCTAAGCTTCTTGACTTTGCCCGAGTTAGCGATAGCATGACTTAACGTATAAATAGGTTGCGCACTATATACGGTATATACGCCTCTAACCCTCAGCGCATGCGCGGTTGCATCAATCCCGCCCCTCACCAGCGAGCTAGCTTTTAACAACCGTGGCTTCTTCAAGTTCAATTCTAAGCGGCTTAGCTGCCTGTATTCTTGTGGTACCCTTTGACTCTCTGGCTTGTATGCATGCATGGAATTACAGTGCTTGAAACCAAGTGAGTTGCGATAATATTGGACATGCAATATTAGGCTCAGTGTAGCTACTTCAGTCTTGTGCCGAGGCTTTGCATGATAGTCCTTCTATATAGTTAAGATGTAGCTAGCTAAGTCCCCAAGAATTGGAGGTTAGGCTACAGTGAGGAAGGTTGACACCACAGTGTGGAGTTCGATACAGCACGCTAGGGTTGTTGCTGCTATGAGCTGTTGAACCGTCTTGAATAACACTGCTGTGCAAGTATAACCTGCTGTGCAAGCATAACATTAGCCTCATCCCTGTCTGGCCCTGGCCCCAGCCCTTTAGCTGCCCCCTTTTCTGCATGCAACTGTTGAAGCATGTAGCTTAAATGCCATGCAGCGCGCCGAGGGTTTTGTGCTCGAGAGAGCTCTAGTTGTTCTTTGCATTTATGTTTGTGCATATATTTCTTCCAAATTATAGAGACTGAGATTGCAAGACCTGATAGTGGGACTGCACATGTATGTGAGGGGGTTGAGAGTACAGTATCATATGAAACAAAAGAAGTTATTGAAAGACTTCAGAGGGAGTTCAGAGAGCGAGTGTCTAGAATACGCTTATCATTAACTGCAACCATTTCGTTGACTGCCATCAAAGATTTGCTAAAAGAGCTACCTGCAGGAGAAGTGAAGAATCAAGTAGGCCACCTTCTAAGCAACAACTATAGCTTGATTATGAGCTCAGATGATATTGATCAGCTATTCGTACATCTTTCCAATATGCAAGCATGGGATTTCTTGCATCCACAGTTGCTCGAGTACTTGGTTCAAGAACTAGCTGACGATGAAATAAAGGAGATCATGACTGAGTACAAGTCTCTATTGATACAGTTTCGCAGTAAAACCAAAATGAGTGAACTTTCAGGGTGGTTTGGTGACATTTCTGAAACATCTACATTCAAAAAAATCGTGCTCTCTCTTGGCGATAATTGGAAAGATAAAACCTATGAGGAGTTTGAAGTCCTTAGAGTATCTCTTCTACACCAGCGTGTATTTTTCCAGTCATCACTACACCTTTGTGGAATATTGACTGACAGCATTTTAGTGGCACTTGCTATTCCCGATTCAATTTATGAAGAAACAATGGAGCAAATAAGGTCATCAGAAAATTCATTTTTGACCTTTCTTGTGGACAATAACATTTCTGCTGTCTTCGGTGAACGATTTTGTTTAATCCGAGATGCACGTAGCGAACTCCTGTTCCCTGGCCACCCTGCAGCTGGTCGACGTCACCGCCCTGGCAACCTTGTAGCTGGCATCCTTGGTCGCCTTAGTCGACGTGGCCACCCTGACAATCCTCCTGTCGTCAACCCTCCCACCCCCGAGCTCGTGATCAACGTTCCCACCAATGAGGTTGAGGACGTCACTGCCAGCCTTCCTGTGATCATTGATGAACCTGACGTTGACACCACTGGCAGCCGTCCCGTGGTCATTGACGATCCTGACATTGACGCCACTAGCAGCCGTTCCGTGGTCATTGACGATCCTGACATTGACGCCACTAGCAGCCGTTCCGTGGTCATTGACGAAATCGAACCTGACCTTGACGCCACTAGTAGCCCTCCTGTGGTCATTGACGAACCTGACAATGAACCTGATGTATTTGCTGAACTTATACCTTTAATATATCAACCCTGACTTTTTCCATACTACAGATAATTTTTGAGGTACAATATGCAATAGCCATAATAGTTACATCCTAAGTGGGAAAAAAAATAAAATCAATCTAATGTAATGTAATGTAATGTAATATAATCATTATACTAAGATTATAGTTGTCCGTGCGTCCGTGCGTCCGTCCGAGCGGGAGGTGACCGGAAGTGATTTGACCCGAGCTAAAAAGTTTTCTTTCTGGGCGTCACTGGACTTGGGACGATACAGCAGACAGCCAACTAACGGCGGCTGGCTATGGCCCAGCAGCCACTAAAGTGAGCTGCTTAAAAAAAACGGCAGGACAGTATTTAGACTGAACTGTACACTTACATATGGCGGCCTGGAGAATGCGAAAGAGTGACATTCTGGAGTCGATGTTGCCCATAGGTGCTTTCCAGAGGGAGGCGATTCTATTCTAAACGTATTTTCTTGGGACCCCTTGTGAGCGAAGCTGCAAGACAAGTAACGAATGCTTTAGCTAGGTGATTGACAAAGTCACATGATTAGGCAGGATGTGCACATGCGCACAAATACGTAGGTAAAGGTCGTCGACCACACATGCACAATAATAGCACAAGGATAAAGGAGTGAGCGAGCGAAGCGAGCTCACTCCTTGTATAATATAATATTATAAGTAAACTCAGCCCCAGAACATGCTACGAAGATAATTCAAAGACCAGCAGATAGAGCATAAAAAACAAAAATTTACACGTTCCAGAATTTTCAATTTCACTTTCATTGTCGAGTTATAAGCGAAAATGTCCTTGTCAAAACACAAAAGCCACAACTACACTACTGTCCAGATGGTCTAATGGTTAATCTCTGAGTCTGCCAGGCAGTGTGAAATGCGCGCCCCGGTTCGAATCCCGCCACTGGCCAGAGCCGATTTTTTTTTTCCAACTCTTTTTAACTGCCAATGATGCTGGGAAAGGTTGTCTTTCATGTATATTGGATAATAAAAGATTAAATACTAGTATGTATACTGATGTATCATCATCAATACACAGTTTAGGCCATATTGGCCAATGACAATGATATTTACCATAGCTAAATACTCGAGTGAAGCAAAGTTAGGTAAAGATCGTCATTGGCTGCTTCATGCTCTAGATATTAATGCTCACTATTAAAGCACCACATGATTTGGTAGCAAGTGCTGTATCTTGCGGCATTATCAATCTTTGTGGTGCAAGCTGACTGACTGATTGTCGTCCTTTTGGTGGTGGCTGGTTGTTAATTTAAAAGTGTTTCAAGTTGTGATCTACTATCATTCGGTCAGTGAGTTGTTGAATACTATGCCTCGTGGTAAAAAAAGTACAATTATTGTTCTCTACACTGAATTACGTATGCTTTTAATAAACAGTGTACATCTTGTGGATTTATGTTTGGTAAAAAAGATGGTCAGCCAAGTAGCTAATACTAAGGCCTCTGATGGCTATTCTGTGGGCACCAGTGGTGGTAGGCCCAGTGGTACCAAAGCCTCTGATGGATATTCTGTCAGTATTAGTGGTGGTAGGCCCAGTGGTACCAAAGCATCTGATGGCTATTCTGTTGGAGGTAGGCCCAGTGGTACCAAAGCCTCTGATGGATATTCCGTCAGCACTAGTGGTGGGTAGGCCCAGTGGTACCAAAGCATCTGATGGCTATTAATATAATAATCATAACATCTAAACTTGTTAAATTCAGTTTGTTTCTCCTAATGCAGATGTTTTTCTAGCTAAATGAACACACTTTTTTCCACTTAGGATGCGGTCAGTCTTCTTGTAATAATAATAATATTATTATTATTTTGCATGATTACACTCAACCTTTATTCTTCTGGTATAGAATAGTATGTATGTATTTTTGTCGACTACTTTCTCATCCTTAACTTGGTATACATTTTCGTCATCATAATACAGCTACAGCCATCCTATAATAATAGATATGTGTGTAGAATAATGGTGCAGAATGTCATATTATTACAGCAGAAAGGTTTTGCACAAGTTATACACAGGCATGATAAAAAGGTATATACTAGCATCAAAACTTTTAAACTCCATGCACCCACAACTGAAGAGCAAATCAAGGGAACAGAATGGCAAGGTGCCTTAACTGACATAACACTGTAATACTGATATCACTCCTCGTACAGTGGAATCTAGCTGTGTATAGTGGTCACTGTATAAGGCAGCCACCTTCTCACTACAGCCACTAAGATTAAGCTCTAAGTGGCAAAGCTCCATACATTACACATCTCTTTAACTTTAAAGCACTGTGTTTGCAGCCTTGGCCATGTTGGTAAAATGACCAATGTAGCTGTTGCCATAGTGATAGACAACGGCATGAAGGTCATAGAGGGGCAGGGTCTCGGCTGATATCTGATTGGCCACGTCTCCAAGCAACAACATAATTATTATGCCCAAAATAATGATTAATTTCTTTGTGCACGTAACATGACATTGTGTAAATTCATCAATAGTTATTGTAAATAATATAATTATTTCATTTGATCTTGTATAGTACATTCTTAAGTTGCCTCCTGTTGGAAACTTCGAGCTGCTCAATTTCAACTTGACCCGGTGTCGGCAGCTGAGATCAAAGATCAAGGCAGTAGCTAATAGCCACTCCAACGACCTCACCCTGGAGGAGTGTTTGGAGAGATTCACTGAGCCATGGCCAGAATCACTCACACAGGAAGATGCTTTAAAAGCTACATGTAGGTTGTTGCAAGTGTACCCACGGGTGTTTGAGCCCAATACATATACGCATGCGGAAACTTAGTCGCCTACGCATACCGGTAATTTTTCCTACACGTAGCAACCAGGATGCACTTTCCTGTGGATAAGCACGTATTTTTTAACGATATTCACAACATACCAGTGCGAAGTGCAAAATGGGTGGTGTGCTTCGTTCGCTGTGGCATCGTCCAAATTTCGTAGAGAATGATCCTCTTCGTATAAGAGATGATCTAGATTTACGACAGCCACCCGTCCTCGCACCCGTCAGAGGCCGCGGCACTACCCGCAGGCCATCTGCATACGTAACCTCGTCACTGGGTGATTCAGGACGCCGCCATTCCGTGCTCCCTACCAGGCCTTCCTATCGATATCAGCCTCTGATCGCGAGGCCACGATTATTGGATCTGACGAATGAACTGAAAATGGTAAATTGGCACAGACTAGGGACGCAATTGGAAGTCCCTCCTGACAGACTTGATAAAATAGAGGAGGATCATCCAACATCTGAAAGACGATTATATGAAGTACTGTGGTATTGGTTAAATGACGAAACAGATCCTTCTTGGGATAAAATTTGTGAAGCTTTATGTAGGATGGGTGGATTTACCAGAATTGTCCGGGAACTAAAAGTAAAGTACTGCTCATTGAGAGCATGTGAATTCAGCTATTCTGTAAACATAACTTGTGCTCACTGTGATCAACACCATTGTAAGTTTATTAATACATAAATACAAAGAGTGAGCTCGCTCACTCCTTTATCTCTGTGCCGCATGATATTATTGTGCATGTGCCGTCGACGACCTTTACCTATATATTTGTGCGCATGATCAACCTAGCGCACGTGCACATCCTGCCTGATCATGTGATTTTGTCAATCAGCTAGCTAAATTACTGCAAATGATAATCGCGAATATTTTGTTGTTAAACGGACGTGCTAAACTAAATGCGCAAAAATACATACGCTATTGTGGTACAGGGTCGTTTGTCCGAAAATTATTTAACACAAAAAATTATTGCACGAAATATTTTAGACACGAAATATTCACGATCAAGTTAGTTGTCCTGCAGCTTCAGAGAAGACGCTTAGAATAGAATCGCTTCCTTCTGGAAAGTACCTATGGGCAACATTGACTCCAGAGTGTCACTCCTTTGCATTCTCCAGGCAGCCATTGTAAGTGGTAGCGTAACGTGCCAATTATCAACATACGGTTTTCTCCCGTGTGTGCCGTTGCTTAGGAACATCGCCTGAACTTCGAATTCAAACTTGGACCAAAAGGTAGGGCGTCGCCAGGGCTACAAGTACCTAAAGTCTCATGGAGCTACCAATAAAAATACCTCTGCAACTTGTGGCAATTTTAGCTTATAATAATTGCGAATGCCAGTTATCAACAGTCGGTACATATTATTGGCACACTGTATACTTTCAATACAATCAATTATCGTCACTTGGAGCTTTGTCATCACAGTGCATGCAATCCAAGAGTAAGAAAATTATACAAAAATACTAGCAGGTGCATAATCATAAGCTCTAACTACTGAGGCAACTTCATGTTCATAGGTGAGCTTGTTCGATCTTTATCGTTTTTTCCAACTTGGCAGAAGCGCCTCCAGCGGGAACGGCACCATCGCATCTTTGCCCCTGTATTAAGAAAGTAAGATACTGTAAGGGTCGATCATCTTATCACAAATGGAGCAAAACATACCTTCAAAAGTCCAGCCTGAAGCAGAGAAGCGAGTCGCGATCGACCATGCAAAGTTATTATTAAACGTGCCACGCCCACTGCCTATACTAAGGCCCTATGTCAATAATCGATACCCGTATTTCCGATAGTAGGTACCTGTCGGTAATTGGTACATTACGCTACAGTCTGCCCTGGCGTTTTTTTGAAGCGGCTCACTTTAGTCGGTGCTGGGGCCATACCCAGCCGTGTCAGTGGGCTATTGATTGTATTGCCCCAAGTCCAGCGATGCCTAGAAATAAAACGTTTTAGCTCGGGTCGAATCGCTTCCGGTCACCTCCCACTCGTACACACACACGGACAACTATAATCCTAGTATAATGATGATATTAAGCACTGTATTTAATATACATGCAGGAATATTAATTTTATCATTGTTTGGAGGGAAACCCATATTAATTTAAACTAAAATGTGGCTCCAAGCGCTTAATAATATTATCATAGAGTCGGTAGACTCTATAAGTAGGATGGCCCAGATATGCCATATATGTAATACATTACAAATACCCAAATATCTCAAAATAGGTAATTTTGTGAAATTTCTAAGTGTGAAAATCAGAATCTCCAGCAAATTGTGCATCTAGCAAGACCAAGATTATTCATCAAAACAATTGTATATGCCAGAACCAGATATTTGAAAAATAGCCCATTTCTCATTCTTTCTTTCTTCTTTCTTTCTTTCTTTTTCATTATCAGGGCTAACTCAAGACTGTCTGGACCGCTCGCCTTAGTTCTCGTATAAATCCACTCTATTTTGTAGCGCGCAGGTCCATGGCACGTTTGTTTGGCGTTATCTCGACAGCTATACGAAATGAATCCCGTTATGTACCGAGAAACCCGCGCGTCAAGATGACGTTCTATTGATCACGTGTGGCGCGCGCCTCCCTCACTTAGAAAATTTCCAGAGTATAAGGGAAAAAAAAAAGAAATTGAATGAATAGAGCGAGGATCGAACTGGGGTACATGAATCCGTACACCAGAGCCCTAACCACTGCACCACCGTGAACGCCGCTGCCAGGTGCTCTTTTGTCACGACTTTAAAGACAATGGTAGTACTAACCCTTGTGTGTCAAACCCTACCCTAAACCAAAAACCCTACCTACCCTTAGCCGTTCATATAATACTATGCAATTTAGCCCAGCCCCCTATGGGGGCTGGGCCGTGCGCCTATGGCGCGCGGGTTTCTCGGTACATAACGGAATTCATACGAAATGGTGGCGGCGCATTAACTAGTGGGTGTGTCTGATACGCCATTTTGTCATACAATGCGCATGCTCGGAATATGTTGCCATGGTGAAATCATGTGACTACGGTCAGGGGCGTGGCGCGCGCAATGCAGCATGAAGCGCTCAGACACTCGCGGCGCTCAGTTCTAGCTTCGAGCTAGGCGCCAGGCTCTCCTGTCTCCCGCGCGAGCTAGCTATAGCGTAGTTAACTAGGCCAGTGCAAGCTGAGCGCTATGCAGTGAACTAGGTATCAAGACTCTCGGCCTCAGCAGTCAGCATATTAAACAAGCCAGTTCACAACTTGAAGAGACACACCGCTACCTGGGCAGCCTTCTTTGTCAGCCACCTTGAAGGGAGTGGCCGCTAAGACTTTTCGCGCACGCGCGAACTTCGGTACCTCCCATCTACTAGCTACTTAGAGTTGAATGAGCAAGCCATTTAAGATGGCATTGATAAATTATGCTAAGAGCAATAAAAAAGAACAGAAACAAGTATAAAAAACAATAAAATTGAAGGATGAAGTAGGGATGGCAGGATCAAAAAGTACACAAACAAGATTTGTAAGGCATAAGTAGCGATATCCAACCTCCAAATTTCACTGCTTTTTCCGCGGATTATCTTTTAGTGGAATATCAATGTTTGAGTATCAGAAGGTAGCTCTCCACGAGCTCTATCCAACGGTACTTGTAACGTGTCCGTAGATAAAACCGTTGCGTAGCCACGCCCACCTAAACTTTCCTCATAGAAACTTAATACAAACAAAAATGAAGCTAGCAGCGGTTCCGCGGAACCGATTTGCACGGTTAAGGCGTCGGTAGATAGCTCATTCAGTGAGCTATCCAGCGCATTTTTTCTCGTGAGCGTACTCCTAACCGGAGCTGAGATATTTTCGATTTACTGGAGGCCCTTGGAGGTTGGATATCACTAGCATAAGCATCTGCTATACATCCCTGCGCTTGCTTTTTGAGGGGTGCAGAAATTAAATCAAAACTGACTATCCTGAACCATTGTGGCAACCAGAGAACAACCTGAATGTCTCCCACATGCCACACTTGACAAATACATCAACATTAATAGCTAGGTGCATAATAATCGAGAAAAGCAAGTGAAGGGATGTATAGCAGATGCTTATGCCTTACAAATCTTGTTTGTGTACTTTTTGATCCTGCCATCCCTACTTCATCCTTCAATTTTATTGTTTTTTATACTTGTTATACTACTATCAGCATTGTGCGGATTTGAGTTCATAATCATGCGCTGCTTTCCTGAAGGTAGATAGCGAGGGTTCTATTATTATCGGTATGTGCCCAGGATAGTGACAATAAAATTAATTATCATGGTATAGCTAGCTATGGCAATGTCATTATATTATTATTATAGACTAAGTATTTTTCTTCTTCACAGTATGTTGGCGTGCTTATACTGATAATCATGCAGAGTACGCCAGTCTACATTGTGATGTCAATTGTAACATTCTAAAGATAATCAAAGAACTTCAGAAAGATTTTAGAGAACGAGTTAGTCACATCCGCTTGTCATTTAGAACTATTAAGGTGGAAGCGATTAAGGATTTATTGTTGCAAGAACTTCCTGCAGGAGAGGTGAAAAGTCAAGTGGGACTACTCTTAAGTAAAAATTTCAGGACAATTATGAGTTCATATAGCGTCGATCATCTATTCATAAATTTGTCAAATATACAAGCTTGGGATTTTTTACATCCACAGTTACTGGAGTACTTGGTTCAGGAACTCGGCAATGATGATGCAAAGAGGAGTATGGAAAGATACATATCTTGTTTAATACAATTTCGCAGAACAACAAAAATGCAGCAGCTTTCGGGATGGTATGGTAGGATAACTGAGCCATCTGAATTCCAGAAGATTGTATTGTCTCTTGGAAGTGATTGGGAGGAAAAAACGTACGAGGAGTTTGAAGAACTAAGAGTATCATTATTACGCAAAAAAGCATTTTTTCAGTCATCGCTACACCTTAGTGGAGTATTAACTGGCAGCCTTTTGGTGGCATTAGTAATTCCCAAGTCAGTTGACATAGCAGTAATGAGGCAAATGCTAGGTGAGCGTCAGCTATTGAATTTTCTCATGGACAATGGCATTTACAGTATCTTTGCTGAACAACTATGTTTAATTCAAGATGTATCAAAAGCTCTTCTCTATCATACTTACTCCACTGATCCCGACTCTGAAATATTTCAAACACAAGCTATGACTACGTATACATATACACCCTCGAGGCCGCCGCTTCCGCTTTTCGGCGAGAATACATCATCATCTGAGGAAAACATAGACTCTGAGCGTTCTTCCGCTTGCAGTGCACAATATTTCCCGTAACTCACGTTTAGGCCACACCAAACGAGATTTTAGTTTGAAATTCCCGTCCACGCATAATTGCACAAAGGATGCGGGCAGGCAGTCACGTATTCGTATTATGTGTTACTATGATTCTCATTAAAATTCTTATGAATCTCATTAATTTTGATATTCCATGAATTCATTGACCTTATTGACCTTACCGAATTGAAGAAGCTTGCCGAACTTTGTCTATCATCATCGGACTTCAGGATTGTCCAATGCAACAATCAGTATCATAATAATAATATAGTAGTATTGTACACTAACATTAGTCAGTACTAAGCATTGTTTTTGTTGATAAAATAATGCAATAATATACCGTAAACTCTGGTTATTAAGCGCACCTCGCTATTAAGCGCATGCCCTCTTCTTGTCATAAGCTATTGTTTATTAAGCGCATGCGCTTAATAGGCGTGGCGTTCTATTAACCTGACCTTGACCGGCTGGAAAGTATTTGGAGTCCAGCTATCTTTGGAGAAATGATGGCCACGAATAACGTTATCATGCAAGAAGATCGACAAATCGCCAGCACTCGTCATCTTGAGCTAGCGCGAGCGGGCCTCGCATCCATCACGTGCCCAAACGTTTGTGGGCGTGGTTATGTGCCATATAAGCGCATATCCTTTATTAAGC
The DNA here is from genome assembly GCA_963930775.1 of Cliona cf. orientalis. Taxonomy (NCBI): domain Eukaryota; kingdom Metazoa; phylum Porifera; class Demospongiae; order Clionaida; family Clionaidae; genus Cliona; species Cliona cf. orientalis. Next base: position 1,094,521 of record OZ005692.1, read on the forward strand.
GCATACCGTCATTCCGTTTACCGCTATAAGCGCATGCGCTTATTAAGCAGAGTCTACGGTATACTTATTGCCATAGTAGAACGGCAATACAGAATGCAAAAGGCAATGAACGAGTGGTATTTCCGAGGTATCGTCGTTCTGGTATGGCAATAAGGTATTTATCGTACATTTTAATAAGAAGCCTAATTCTGTTTAGTATAATATTATAGCTCGAGCAGCAAAGCTAAGAAGGGACTGCTTTAGGTTTTGGAGATGGTGCGGCTATCATTTCAGGCACCGAAGACTAAGTAAGGTAATAAAAATGACTGATATAGCAGCAATTCACTTTCTCCTCTGTGCGAGTGAATGGCGCTCAACGTTCAACCATTGTTCAACGTTTCAACACAGTAAGAGGGTCGGCTACGCCAAACTAGGGCGGGCGGTGGACGGGAAACTAAAGTCTCATTTGGTGTGGCCTTACTTATTTACACTTGTCCTACTAATCAGTTATTTATATATAAGTTAGACACTGAAGCCAAGGGATCTACAGGATTTAGAATACTGAAGACACTGATATAAAATCCTGAAGGCGAAGCCTGAGGTGTCTGAAGTATTCTAAAGATTGTAGATCCCATTGGCTGAACTTGAGTGTCTAACTTATTCAGTTAGACTCTAGCATGCTATAGGGTACTCAGTTTTTATGTATATAGTTACACTGTATTCTATGATTGTATCTGACTGCTCTGCATGATTAACTAATGTTCCAGAAAGTGCAAATTAAGTTGTTTACAATTAGGAATTTGGAATATTCAGATGAGATTTCCTCATGCTACAAACCCAAATCCAAACCCAAGGAGGCATGAAATTGAGACAACCACATAATCATGGTCAAAATAACGATTAATTTCTTACGGTGGGCCATGGTTACAGAATCTTGCAGCTAGCTAGCTACTGAAATTAGATTATAACCGTAGTCCTTGCACCCAGACTATAGGCCTAGCCTTCAATATTGCTGTATCGATGCCTTGCGGTATATAGCTACCTATTCTTGTTTCCTGGTGTCCTTGGTGCCTCCAGTGCCCTTGGTGCCTCTGGTGTCGTTGCATGGTGCCCTTGGTGCCTCTACTAAAATCAAGGGCACAAGAGGCACCAACAATGCCAGAGGCACCAATGATAGCTACCAGGGGCCGCACCAATTAACGGCGCCAAAAGCACCAAGGGCACCAACGGCAACGACACTAGGGGTACCAACAACACCAGAGGCACCAAGGGCACCAGCGGCATCAGAGGCACTGTAGTACATTGTAGCTATAATATAATATTAAGGTACCATTTAATTGCGTGGGCGTGAGCGTCAGGAATGGCTAATTCAATTAGCGAATCGTGAAGGGGCGTGGCCGAAGAGGCCATACGAGTGCTTTTGGTCGAAGGTGGGCGTGTCCAGAATCGGCCAGGGATGATTATGCGCGTGTAATTAGCGACCGGAAGTGGCCCCTGAAGAAAAGGCCGGTAATTGCCCACATCAAAGCAAGATCAAAGCATTCTTGCTTAACTATTAACCGCAACGACAAAAAAATTATACACTAAGTAGAAATTACACACTAAGTAGAAAAAAAAAAAATATGAAAATTCATGGGGGGTTTGGGAGCACTTGGGGAGATAATTTTTACATGGGCACGCAGAATGGGTCGAAACTAGAGATTTGACCCTGGGGAATTTTGATTCATGTCTTAGAATTAAAGTTACGGCCCTTTAAAGTTTACCCATATGTTTGTACAGCGAAGCCATGTGTTTGCAATGTTTTGAGTCCCGGTGTGCGTTATTTAGAAAATCGCTAGTCCAGTACATGCATAGGCTACCATGGAGCTGGTATTGTATCCAGAGACTTGCTGAATGGATGAGGAAGCAGTCACAGCAGTAACTCTCCCGTTTTTGCTGAGAGGTAGGTGGGGTAATACAGCTATAGTTTTACATTTTGTATGTGTGGATCAGTGTATGGGAAAATACATCTAATTGAGCTCTAGAAACATAACTAACTAAAATTGTTTTGTGCTTTTCCCCTAGCCTTGTGTGTGTGCTGTGGTGATCTTGAGTACTAGTACAAAGTAACGTGTTACAGTGGCCACAGGTACTGAACCTCTTCCCCTAGCCTTGTGTGTGTGCTGTGGTGATCTTGAGTACTAGTAGGAAGTAACGTATTGCAGCGGTCACTGGTACTGAACCTCTCAACACTGATCATATACTTCTAGGCTTTATTAGGAGCATAGACGGCCTTGTTTCCGATTGTATGGGTATCCAGCTCAACTATGTGGTGGTTTCTGGACAATTTTTTTACAGTAATACTCGGGATGACTATAATAATATTACTATACTGTAGCGTGTGAATATTATATACATGCATGTTTCTAATTATGTGGAACTTTTTGTGCTTAGTGTGCATGGTAGGTCCTTAGATGATTTCCTTAGATGATTTCCAGCAAGCTCAAATCACCTGAGGTACTTGGTATTGTTACTATGGTATACCAATGCTAAATCGTACAGGCACTGTACATTGATTAAATTATTGTGGGCTAGGGTAGCTGTTTTGAACATGACTTGACTATCTCCAGGATGCTCTACTCTGCTGAAGAATGGTTTTAGTGACATTAGATGTTGTTACCATAGTAATATATACCAAATGTACATAAAGTATTGCAGTGTATGTATGTGCATGGTAAACAATCAATGTAAAGTAAGCCTAAGTGCATATTAATTTGTGCGAACCTATACAATGCAGGTATGTATACTTATGTGCCGCAGTTTTTTTTTTCTGCTTAGTGTGCACGGTAGCTTGAAAAAAAGCAAATTTAAATAAATAATCTAATTCAGGGGGGGTTTGGGAGTACTTGGGGGGACAATTTTTACATGGGCACGCAGAATGGATCGAAACTAGAGATTTGACCGGACAGATTTTTGATTCACACCTTACAATTAAAGTTACGACCCTTTGAAGTTTTCCCATATGTTTGTATAGGAAGCCATGCATTTGCAATGTTTTCCGCCCACGCGCTACGTGAGGGGCGGGGCCACGCGGGCACATCAACGTGACGACCATTACCCACTTTGGTCAAAATTGATGTACAGGCTGCCTGCGTGCATTGTATGGCTCTACTATGCATCCGGCTCAACTATGTGGTGGTTTTTGGACAATTTTTTTTTCTGCTTAGTGTTCTGGTCGCCTTGAAAAAAAAAAAAAAAAAAAAAAAAGCTAATTAGGCCTAATTAAGCCTGTGGGCGTGTTCCTGGCACTGTGTGGAGTGTGTGCGTGTGCGTTAATGCAGGTTTTATTGCTTCCGATTGGGCGTGGCTTCACGGGCCAGTGCTTGGACATCGGGGCCGGGGACTTGGCTGCGGCGATAGGTGGGCGTGTCCCGGATGCGGTGGTGACCTTTGAACCCGTCCAGGAGGCTTTGGGGGCGTGGCAGGAGGTCAAAGGTGAGGCCATGTCTGTTAATGAGGCACTGTACGGCGGTGCGATCGAGGGGCCTGTAGGGCTGGACGGAAGCTGACGATGGTTTGAAGCGGATGTGGTTGCGATGACGTGTTGTTACTCCGCCCACACAGGAAATGAGGTGAGCTCTTGCGTGGGCGGTGTGGCAGAACGGCCTCCAAGTGTTTGTGTGTGTTTTGGCCTTGAGGAAGCTGTGTGTTTTAATTGGGATTGATTGTGGGCTTCCGGTGGACATCCGGTGGTTAGTAGGCACTTGATTGAGAATGGTGGTCCTTGGGGAACAGGGTGGGGCTGTTTTGGGCGTGGCCTGGCCCCTCCCTTCCGGCTCGGCTTCCGGTCCATGGAGGATATTAAATGAACACTTCCGGCTCTAGCAGCCACACCCCTGAGACCTGTGCAATTAAAAGGGCGTGGTTACACAACATGCACCTCACTAATGACTTTGATGTGGTTTTGGTGTCATATCCCCACCTCACGCCCACGCAATTTAATGGTACCTTAAAACATGTATATACGGTACTATTATAATACAGTGCGTAAATGCTGACTTTGCATATTTCGTGACTCTTATATGAAATACCGTATTTCTTCTAAAAATTCGGCATGAAAATAATAAGCTTTGCCGAATTTTTAGAGGTTAATATTCAACGTTCTGTCTGCGTGTGCATTCTATTCCCGTTTATAGCATATATGCGTGACGACCTTTGCCGAAAATTAGAGACTATTTTCAATCATTAATACAGTAATGCTTGTCGTCCAGCGCTTGATTTCATCAGTATTGGAAGTGAATAAGATCTATCATTATTAATGCACTCCTAGGAGGCGGTCGTCAGTCGCTCCACATGTGAATATTCCGGCTCGTTCCCAGACCCACCCTGGAAGTATGTATCTAGAGTGGCAGTGAATTTCTACAATGGAAACATGGTTGAAGGAAGTGCCCCTTACAAGCCACCATAGTTTCTTCACGGTCAGTTTACACGAGCTCATCTCCTAGTAAGCGTACAATTCTCAGTCAGCTAGCAATCTAGTAGTATATTAAATCTACTGCACGGCAGTGGAGTGGTTTATACCGTAAATCTGGAAATTTTCGTTGTAAAAATATTTTCGTAGTCGATGGCGGCTACGAAAATTAATCTTACGAAAATTAGCATGCACTATTAACGCTAATGCGTTAATTAAGCCTAAGGGTCGTTCCTACGAAAACGTTTTTACACGAAAATTTATCATACGAAAGTTTCTTTACACGAAAATTTCCAGATCTACGGTACTTGAAATTGCTATTTCGGACCTACGAGGGGCTAGAAGTTACTTGTGCGCATGCGTAAAATCGTAGAGCTACACTCCCTGGATTTCCCCTCCCTCATGCAGGGGCGTAGCTTAGTTGTTTCTTTGTTGCCCGGAAACCCCCCCTGGCAATCAGATTTAGTATTATCTTAGTATGATTTGGCTATCAGGAAGGATCAGGAAACCCCCTTGGTTTCCAGATTCAATATGCAGACACTAAAATCTCCTGAAACTTAGCCTAGATCTCTTCCTTTTGTGCTTTTCTCTGCCAAAATCTCGAGAATCTAGCAAACTCTTGCTGAAAATGGCGATCGTTAATTAGAGGGCGTGGCCGAAAAGTGGGCGTGGTCATTAAATTTTTCGCGCACGCTTCGCGCGCAATTGCTTGGAAACCCCCTCAGAAAATCCTGGCTACGCCCCTGTCATGTGATGCATGCATGGGCGCGGGATTGACCTTTGAGTCAAAGGCAGATGGGAGGTGTATTTCGTTCGCTGTGGCGTGGTCCTACAAATCGAGTCTCGCTACCACGTCCACCAGATCTTGGGCACATTCCCGACCTACGACGTCGACGCCACCGTTCCAGTGTACCTATCCGTTGCGATATTGGGTGTCAATATCTGCCCACTCCACAATTATGTGATCTAGTGTATGAACTGGAAATGGTAGATTGGCACCAACTAGGGGTGCAGTTAGAAATCCCTCCTCACAGACTTGACAAAATAGAGGAGGATTATCGAACATCTGAAAGACGATTATGTAAAGTACTAGAGTATTGGTTAACTAATGAAATGAATCCTTCATGGGATAAAATTTGTGAGGCTTTACGTAGGATGGGTGGATTTGTCAGAATTGTCCGTGAACTAAAATTAAAGTACTGCTCACTGAGTGCAAGTGAATTCCGCCGTACTGTAACTTCTATAACTTGTGCTCGCTGTAATCAGCACCATTGTAAGTTTATAAATTAAAGCATAGTATTAATGTACTGTATTATTATGTCATTGTTCACTATATATTACTTTTCTTGTTCACAGTATGCAGGAGTGCTTATACTGATAATCATATCAGTTTACATTGTGATGTCGATTGTAACATTCTAGAAACAATCGAAGAACTTCAGAGGGATTTTAGACAGCGAGTTACTCACATCCGCTTATCATTTAGAGCTGTTTCACTGGCAGAGATTAAGGAATTATTATTGCAAGAACTTCCTGCAGGAGAGGTGAAAGGTCAAGCTGGAGTACTTTTAAGCAACAATTTCACGGCCATCGAGAGTTCACATAACAGCGATCGTCTATTCACATATTTATCCAATATACAAGCTTGGGATTTTTTACATCCACAGTTACTGGAGTACCTGGTTCAGGAACTCGGCAATGATGATGCAAAGAGGAGTATGGAAGGGTACAAATCTGGTTTAGTACGATTTCGCAGAACAACAAAAATGCGGCAGCTTTCGGGATGGTTTGGTAGGATAACCGAGTCGTCTACATTTCAAAAGATAGTGTTATCACTTGGAAGTGATTGGAAGGAAAAAACGTACGAGGAGTTTGAAGAACTAAGAGTATCATTACTACGCCAGGAAGTATTTTTTCAGTCATCACTACACCTTTGTGGAGTATTAACTGGCAGCCTTTTCGTGGCACTAGTTATTCCCAAGTCAGGTGATGTAGCAGCAATGATGAAAATGCTAGGTGAGCATCAACTATTGAAGTTTCTCATGGACAGTGACATTTCTAGTATTTATGCTGAGCAAGTATGTTTAATCCGAGATGTACCAACAGCTTTAAGCACTGGCCCTGAACCACGTGCACCCCAAGAACTGGATAGTGGAGGTAAAGGTAGAGTGCCCAAGTTACAAATAATAGAGATAGATGAACCACGGGTACCGCGACCACCACGACCACGGATGCGTGCTATACCCATACCCGAATTCGATGCTTCTGTGGTAGATCATGGTGTACCTTCTACATTTCAACCACCTGGCAAAAGCTCAAGTACAACTGTAAAGCATCTTCCCATTGAACCTCCTGAACATTATTTATAAAAGTACTACAGTGTAGATAATAATTATTTATTAATAGTTAACAGTTACAGTGTCAGTACATTTATTTGTGTTCTTCTGGTGTAGAATAGTATGTACGCGTTTTTGTCGACCACTTTCTCATCCTTAACTTGGTATACATTTTCATCATCATAATACAGCCATCCTATAATATTTATAGAAGATACGAATGTGTGCGTATAAATGTGATAGTGCACGTGCATGTTAATGTAGAAAGGTTTATTATTATACACAGATAAGAAGTTACTATATCAAAGCTTTTAAGCTCCACCCATAAGTTTCATTTAGGGGGTGGGGTGGGGAGGGGGGGCACTTGCCCCCCTTGGAAGCTGGCTGCCCTCCCCCCTCCTTGAGAGTAGCCACCATCCATACATGTAATACATATTATACAAGTAAAAAGTTTGAATGGTGAAAGTGTCCAAAGCAGCAGTTCTGCTCATTTTTAACCCACAAACTAGCTGAAGCTTTGCGCTACATGTGGTAGGAGACACATCCCATATCCTTGCAACATTTGACTTAAAATGGAGTGGATATCACTGACTGGCTTTCCCTATCAGAGTGCTCAGAAGCCATCAGAAACAGTCTCAGAGGTTGAAACATTAAAAAAATTTCAAGGGGGAGCATACCCCCAGACCCCCTAATATAATCAAGCTAATGAGCACTACGTCATTCTTTGCGGATGGAAAAACATACATGTCTTTTGCCCCCCCCCCCCTCCAACAACTTTTCAATTGTTGCATTTGCCGACGGAAATTCTAAATGAAACCCTGGTCACTGTAATTATTTCATATCGTAGTTAGTTGAATACAACACATGATCCAATTTAACGCAATAAATCAGCATTTTACAAATTCTCATAACGTTTATATATGGAGCGATTGACGACCTTTTCCATAAACACGCACGTTTTTCAATATTGAAATTATTTTCTTTCCATGCATAGTATTAGACTAAGTACGGTAATAATTTACTATTATCCCTCACTATGATCCTTGCCCAGCCCCTCGCTGCTTGGAGCCTTGGCAGTGTTGGTGTAGTGACCGATGTAGCTGTTGCCATAGTGATAGACCACGGCATGGAGGTCATAGAGGGGTGGAGTCTCGGTTGATATCTGATTGGCTGCGTCTCCCAACAGGTAGGGTGACATGTCCAATCCACTGTGGAAAAATTTTAATAAACAATAATTGACAGTGAAAGAGATTTTGATGCAGCCACAGGCTCAATCCAAACCATGCTCTCAAAGCTTATGACATTCTGTACATACATGTAGCTATACAGACAGCCACCACTAACGTTAAAAGTAGGTTGCATAGGAAACAAATTGGCTAATCAATCCAGGGACTTGTAGATAGCCATTTGAAATGAAGCATACAGCTAATTTGGGAACCCCTGAATTATCCCTCAATTGATCCTGTTAAAAATTTCTCGCTGTTACTAAGTACAAGGAATGATGATGGAGCTCACCTTATAGGGAACTTGACCAGCTTCATAATCTTATCTCTGTAGTAGCCATTCCGGAACGAGAACCTCTTCAGATGGACGATGAGAATATCGGGTAACCTCCAAACAGACATCTGCTTAGTGGCTTCACAGTGCTTCTTACAGCGAGGACAGTACCTATGTTATGTACATGTATGCGAGAAGGAAAGTCAAATCATGACTGTACAGTATACGAAGCAACTGAGTACATACGCAAAGTTGATCATGACACATGCATGGTCCCAGCTATCATGTCTTGCATGCACGAGTTTACCCCTAAAATTAAAATTTCAGAGTGCTACGCTTAGCACAGTACATGTATGTTTACATGACATTGCACATCTGCTTATAACGAAATTTGGGATATGATCAACATCTTTGCAACGACCTACATGTAGCTTTACCAAGAGTCTTCCTGAGTGAGTGACTCTGGTTCAGTGAATCTCTCAAGACACTCCTCCAGGGTGAGGTCGTTGGAGTGGTCTTTGCTGCCTTGACCTTTGACCTCAGCTGCCAACACCGGGTCAAGTTGAAATTCCTACCATGAGATTAAAAATTAAAGGTATTGCAATTGCATTATTGATAAAAAAATTTACCAATTCAGAAAATTTGAAGTGAGTGATTATGGAGTCTTACCAGTGTAGGTTTTGTTGTTATGGTGACAGATCCCGCCTCCTTTGGGTTGTTCCTCCAGTCCATCGCTACGAATGGACTATCTATCTTCAGCAAACCATCACCTACAGTGCATAGTACAGAGTGGTAAAAGCTGCCATATCCTCTATGTATAATCATTAACAGAGGGCAAAAATTTAGCATGATAAAATTTTTGCTAATGAGAGCAAGTGGCAAAATTCTCCTGGAGAAAATTTCCACATGTACAGTAAATACATGAATTAATACATATCATGCGTAATGGTGCATTTCACAGACTTAGCCATACCCAAGTCTTGCAAACGCTCCGCCTCTCCCTTATTGTCGCCATAGCGATCCACAGGAATAAACGTGTACATTGGCAGCTGCTTCTTCTCTCCTTCTCCTCCTCCCTCCTTGTCTTGGCCACCTGTAGCCTCTCCACCCTCACCACTCACTCTAGACTCGGCACTCTTTGCACCTCGAGATGTGATGTCATCATTTCTAGTCACTTCTACAGAAAATCTGCAAACATCAAACGTACATGTACATAATTATGATCAATTCCCTGAAAATGTGTTATTTAGCTCAGAGTATCCTAAAATTTAATAATTAGGAATTTTGAAGGTAAAAAATATTATGGCACTACATTGTACATGTATGCATAATGCATAAGAACAGGAGTAGATAATGGGATAAGAATTAAGTGTATCAACCTGTTAGGGATTATCAAATTCATGGAAAACAAACTTTTGGCATAGCTAACAACCTGTCTCAGTGAAATTGCTGACCTTGCAAATTTCTCGGCCACGCTGGCCAGCCTTGAGTAGGTTAGCTTAGACTGAGGTAGACTGACGACGAACGGCAGACCAACAGGTGTGGGCCGACCACCTCGACAGCGAACCTTGTGGCAGCTCCAATCTCTACGCTGACACTCACTGCATGGTGATGGAATTGTTAGCATACACACAAGTTGTAGAGTTTACTACAAGCATTGTACTGTGTTTGTGCAAATAAAATGCAAGATCTAATTAGCGCAAGAAAATTCGTGTTCTAGGATTTCTCAAAATATATGTACATCTTAATGTAGAGTGTGATGACCTAAAATCGTGCTAAAATTAAAATCATAATTATTTTTTTGCTTGCGTTCTACTAGCATAAACATGGTATGTCGTGATAAAGCACACATGTACATGTACATGTACATGTACATGTACATGTAAGCCGGTCACATACATGTACACTGGGGTGGGGAGCGGAGGGATAAATTAACTACCTTCTCTCCCTCTCTCTGACTCTCCCTCCCTCTCTCTCTCTCCCACTCTCTGGGGGTATAGCTCACTGCTTCATTTACCTGCTGCAGTAGCCCACTGCCTTGCACTTGCTACACCTCTGTATCTTCTTTCCCTCCTTGTTCATCAAATCCTCCCCAGAGCGGCTACACGTCGCACACTTGGAGGGGAAGGGGGGAAACTGCAATCGTTGGATCACATGCAACTCCACTACCTTCTCTCGGGCTGATCTCTCTGACAGAACCTCAGAACTGGAGGAAAGAGAAAAGTGCATGCATAATCCAATTACATCTCATGAAATTAAGAACCATGATCACTTTTCCACATTATTCTTTCTAGTTCCTAGCTAGTGAATGAAGCTTCATTGACAAGCTTGAATAGAACTCGAAGGGTGGAAAAATGATTATAAAGTCAAAGTAAATTTTCTAACACAATGATGATGTCATTATCGCCAATGTCCTTGATTGGTTGACGGTTGCTGGAGAGCATGTTCTGAAACTTCCCATTGTAAGCTTCAAACACACGTAGCTGTAGAGTCAAAGTACACAGTCAAGGAGAAAGAAAGAGAGAGAGAGAGAAGGGGAGGGGGAGAGAGAGTGAGGGAGAGAGAGGGACAGAGATTACTCACTTGAGACATTGATATTCCCCTTCTCTTGGCTACTGATCCCTTGAGCAGCTCCAAGTTTCCATCAGGAGGCAGCTTAAGAATGTACTGCAAAGATCAAATAACGAGACAAAAAATGCATAACAAGATTATTTATGTAACAAAGTAACTAAAAGGAGTTCCCAAAGCATAATATTATAAGACCTTGTAGCCTTAAAAGCAGGCTACCGTAGTTAATCAAATACAACGCATGATCCAAATTTAACATAATAAATTAGCATATTTTTTACGAGTTCTCATAACGTTTATATGTGGAGCGACTGATGACCTTTACCAGAAAAATGTGCGTTTTTCAAAATTGAAATCATTTTTTTCCATGAATTGTACATGTATTAGATTAAGTATGGTATATAGGAAACAGTGGCAAAATGGGATACTCAGTCCAGTGATTAGTAGCCAAAATGGTAGCCAATGGCTATATAGTTTGTAGGGAACCCCAGGTGACTAATTAATCCATCTATACATTATAGTATATACATGTACCTTTGTGGGGAGGTGTCTCGGATTGCTAGGGACAAAGAAGACTGGAAGATTCCGCAGCCTCCCAGGAATGGGCACAGACATAGACATGAAGGGGTCAAAGGTCACGGATTCCTATTAATGCAAAAAAAAAAGTACCCGTCTGGAAATCAGAAATTTTAGAAATTCTCTTACCTTGGCGCACACAGCACACACCAGCGTGGACTTGAACAATCCCTGAAATAGATCAACAAAGTATGAATCGTTTCTCATCTTGTAGACCTTCCACGCCTCTTCAGCAACTTCTGCGTCTGGTCGACCATCTGATTCTACGGTAGGCGTCTGAGGCTTCTTGCGAATTCGGTTAAGATCCTCGTGTAATCCGTCAAGCAAGTACGACATGAACTCGTGCGAGTCGTGTTGCTGATAGTTTCCGAAATGGCTGCTTCTCGAAGCGATCACAGATCGTAGCTTTTTTGGAGCAAAATATTCGTATTCCCCAGACCACAGCTTGCGGATTAGGAACGAGAATGCCTTTGCCAGCTCCCCCTTGAACCCCAGGGGGTTGTCCCTGTTAATATCCGCTAGATGGCGCCCGTTGACGAAATAGTCTCGAACCGGTAGAGTGTTACTTAGGCATTGAATTACGCTGTTCATGAAACATGAGTTGCCAATGTTACATAGTCCAGTGAAACTAGGACGGCTGAGTTGGTACTCACGAAAGAAGGGGTTTGAAGTTTCGAGGTCTGCTGCCAATGTCCCACCGGGGCTGAATTTTGAAATCGAGGGGCCACGACTAGACCCCCCTGAAGCAGTAGTGGTACCTCTATCTGTGTGGTGCCCCCCACTGCCAGGGTAATTCCATTGATGATGGTGGTCCCCTGAAGATGAGGAGGGGGAAGGAGTGTGGCCCCCACTTGAGGGGGAAGTTGGGGTTTGTGATTGATTTCTGGGGGGTTCTGGTGATTTTTGATGCAACGAATTACTTCCATTTGATGATGGAGTATTAAGATCCAGATTAGAGACCTTTTGTTGCGATGTAATGGTGATGTCATTGGAAATTGTCGGTTGCTGATTGGATTGCAGGTTCATAGCTTCAAGTGCGATATCTAAATCGTTAAGAGCTGCATGTATGTCGCTAGGGTTCCCATTGGACGATGATGATGTAATTCCGTGACTATGTCTCGTAGCCTCCAACGTCTTCCATCTTTGTCCGGGTGTCTTCTTCCTCAAGACAACATTGAGTGAGTCTGGTTTGAAATTGTAGTGGCTAGCACCAGCATCTATTGCACCACTGGATAAAAATTAAAAAAAAATTCTTATTGTTTGAGGGTATATACAATGATTTTAGTTGGTCATGCTCATCTCTCTCTCTTTCTCCTCTTCTCTCTCTCTCCCTCCCCTCTCTCACCTCAATTGGATGTTCCACACGAAGGTTGTTGATAGAGTTGATCCTTTGTGACTGCTCAAAAACCTATCGTCACTGCATACACGAAAATAGAGCAAGAAAGATGTCAACTAACATTCACTATACCTTACTCAGTATCAATAATTTACTCTGTACAATGGTACATTAACGCTTACTCTATTGTGACATCAATTTTCTAGACTATGACTAACTTTGTCTGGAACTGCAGCTCCATCGAGTTCTCTTGAAAGGTGACTTTACATTTCGTCTCATTCAGGTGACTGAGTTGGATCTTTAGATTAACAGTATCTCCACCCTATATAACAATATACAGTGTACACATCTATAATGCACATAATAACTACAGGAGATGCATAATAATATTATGTTACATGTATATATAGCCCCCCTCCTAAATTCCCAGCTACATGTACATGTATAATAATATTATACAAGGGGGGGATATTTTTGGTAACAATTGAGGTCTAGGGTATAATAGATTTTAAACTTACCATATCATAGAAGTCGTGAGGTAAGTGGTTGACATACGTCAAATCTTGAGGCACTGCATAATAATAATAATAATAATAATATTTATGACCAATAATATTGACATGATCGATCGTGTGTAATACAGGTTACATATACTTATACCGATTTTCTTTGGCTGAGGGGGAGTTGCTGAAGATGATGAGGCTCCACCTGTTGGAGGGACTTGTTTCTGTGTGTGATCACCATTGCTACTGGCAGCTGCTGAGGGTTGTGAACCTTGACCTTGAATCTACGATAACAATGCATAACAATTCATATTACTGCCAAGCAATGTACACTGTTATTAGCTTACTACTAGAATATTGATCTACATTTAACGCAAAATCACATAAGATTTAGTATTTTCAAATGCAATACTAAATGCTCGGCATACATACAATATATTATACATGTATGTACCTCATAGTCTGTCCATTGTATAGGCTCCGCCTTCTTTAGCTTAAGCTCCACCCTCACCCGGCCAGGCTTGACCTTGCACTGAGACGGAACAATACGACCAGCCAATTCCGTCTCCCAATACAACTCACCTGCAAGATATTAAAAAAGTAAAATTTTGCAATAGAGAAGACTTATGAATAGTGCTTCACTTGAAAAACTTGAAGACATTGAAGGTTGAAGTACCATGTACATGCATGTGTATAATTTTCTTTGATAAATTTTAAATTATTACTTTTATGCAAGTGCAAGGTTGGAAGATAGAAGCTACAAAGCTTATCCTTAATTCTACTATTAATCTGCTACCAGAGTGCAGTATAAAATTAATAATTTATTTCAAAACGTGTGTTTACCTCCTTCATAGACAGCGCAGTGCTGTTCGTGAAACTCTGCTTTAATCTCTCCTAGCGTCTGGGGAGGTCTCACTGGTCGAAGCTTCAGTGAGGCCGTCACAAAGTCGCCGCTTTGGTACCACTCAACCTGTTTCTTTGCCATGCTTGCGCTTAGACCAGGTGAGTGCGCATTATTTGGGGCTTGGTAAAGTTGGTAATGATCGCCACATGCGGCGGCGGTAGCCATGCAAAGAATTGCGCATGCGCCAAATATTCTGACCGCATGCACATGGCATAAAATTACTTGTATATATGTTCACAGGTTTTTGGTCTAGGGACAAGACTCTGTAATGCTAATAATACAGTATAATGCAGCTAGATGCAGCAGTTCCAATAGCTGAGCTATTTCTAGAGAAATTCGACTAGAAAATAATTAAAGATTAAGTTCTGGTCAGATGCAATCCTACTGACCACAAGACGGAGCCCTAGGCTGGTACTAACACGAGTATTAAACTTTCCACTATTAACAATTCCATTGTTCGTCATACAGCTTCCAAATTGGTGCTCAGGATCGAAAAGCAAGGTAAACCCTCCAGGAACTGTGGCATTTGTCGATCCACTGTTCGTAGATCTACCATCAATAAGGGTGCATGGTTTTAGACCCACTATCGAAAATATAAGATAGAATTCGTTCCTCTTGAAGCCGTCAGTGATGCCAATTGTGGGACCATTATCCCCCACACTGGATGGATCCAGGCTTGCAGTGACACGAATCAGTAACTGTGAGGAGGGGGGAGGGTCCAGTGGGGCAGTGATTGGGACGCGGAGAAGCCTGAGTTTGAGGCTCGTAGTATTTCCCTGTCCCTCTGAACTCGATAGAATGGTCGGTGATGTTGGCACTCGAGTGGATGAATAAAGCATACTGCTTTATGGTGTTGGGAGAGATAAGTATGGTTTTCGATGAAGAAAGTGGCTGCCGTTGAAAAAAAGATTTGAAATTGTGATGAAGCAAAATAATTACAAAATTTTAATGTTTTATGCTTACCACAGAGAACCCTTGGCTTAAGCAAATGACCAGGAACAGAGTTTCTAGATACTTTGAGGAAATAATTGCTGGCTGTCTAGGCATGTTGAGCTGAAAACTAGCTCTAGAATCTATAGAGGATGATGCAATCATCGTAGGAGGGGCTGAGCATGCACGAGATTCATTGCGCATGCGCCATGAATCCCGCGCTGCAGCGGCTATTGTCCATCATAACGTTTGCTGTACTTTACAGCGTCCAAATTATTGGTGTGAAGCATCAAATCTATTTAGAAATCGCTATACCATAACTTCTCAACCACGAAAATAAGCACCCCACGAAAATTATCCGCCATACAGTATAGAATCTGTACTGCAAAACTATAGTACGTATTTAAAATCCATGGTCATAAACGAGGCAGAGCTATCGGGTACTGCCACAGAATTATCCTAAATTTTTATATACATCACCATTACACTCAATGCACATAAATTAATTATAATTTAATTTTAATTTTATCACTTCTCTATAATGGTGTCCTGACTAGGTGTAACTGTCGACCTAAAAGTGCACTGCAGCTTCTTATTCTTCAAGTTCTCCTCTGCAACCTTCGCTCCAAATCCTTTCAACTCTGCCTCAATCTCTTTCAACATTTTCGACTGCTTCTTCCCCTCCTCTGCCAGCCTCTCTGTCTGATTATCGACAAATCTTGATACATTTGCACCCACGACAATCACCCGTACGTTATACAAACTCGTAAGAATATCCTTCATTTGGGTGACCTTCACTTTAAAATCATTAGCACCAATTTTTGTCGCAACAGAGATTTCTTTAGTGATTTGTCGTGGGTCCTTCTTTTCCTTCTGATCTTTAAGCTTTTTAGCTTCTCGTATCTGCCGTAGCGATACTAGCTTATAGACGGGACCGCGCTCTCCTGTCGGCTTACTTTCCAGTACAATGTCCGCACGCTTGCTTTCGGCGAGTTTTTCAGCTATCTCTCCGTCCATCTCTCCAAGATTAGTGCCGTCCAGGTCAATTAGAACGACTCTTTTGTCTTTAACCTTTTTCTTGCCGGTTTTCCTGACCCTCCCGTGCGGTAATATTCGTCTTGGTATTCCCCTCAACGGGGCTGAGTCATGTAGATATCGGTGAGATAGTGAAGTGCACATAACAGTGTGATGAAGATGCATCATATTCAATGATACAGCACTCAGGGGTAGAAAATAGCTCATATTGAAGGAATTTCGTTGCCATTGTACTACTAATGGTTGTTGCTGTGTCCTGCATGGATGTGATTTTGCTGATAAGGATTGAAGAGGATGGTGACTGCCACTGAGACTCCGCTGAGCTGGATGCAGATACCGATAGCAGCCGCCTGAATTGAGGCACAATCTTCTTCCATACTTCAGCACAGGCATAGTGCCAGAGTAGGGTCTCCAGCAATAATTTAACATCATAGGTAGTCTATTGAGGGTGGCATCTATTGTTAAAGGGAGAGAAGGAGATCAGAACTACAACAATTATTAGTACCCTGACATGCAGAACTCACCTTTGACCCTACATACTATTGATCACGTGATTATTCACGCATGGGCTGGCTATGGGTGTGGCTCGTTCAACCTCTGCAAACAAAGGGCCTGGGGTCGAAGCTATATTGCGAGATGATGAAGGGTCTCCTCTTTCTCTTGGTGCTGCTGGGATGCTGCCTATTCCTACTCAGTGCACGGAGCAGCTCTGAGCAGCTAGGGGAAGATTTTCACCCTGATAGGACTCTATTGTGAGTTGGCCCGGAAATAGAGCTGTCCAGTGTGTGCCATATCATGCCATCTGAGTTTTGATAAGCCAGCTGATTCCCGGAGATGATAACGATAGCCATCGATCAGCAGCCAATAATAAATTATTTTACTATGCCAAAGAAGATCATGACTATTAAATAGTGCAGTTCCTTCCTACTAAATGAAGTAGTATTTCAAGCAGCCTGGTGACCTTTCACTCACTATCAGCTGCTTTCGTGATTATTGGCAAAGAAATAAAGCAATAATTATTATTTATGAGTGATAGCTATGATGACACTATGAAATAATAATTACCTTTATAGGGCTACGATTATTTGCGGGTACAAATTATTTTAGCGGATTTCAGAAATAGTGCGTTTAGCAGGCCAGGTACTCATTTTAGCGATTTTCAAAATTAGCATTCTATTTATTCGATAACATTAAAAAACTAGAGCTCTGTAGAGCACATATATACCCCGCACGCTCTGTAGCCACTATAGCGTAGTATTGCAACACTCTGCGGCATATATAGGATTTGACGACCATTTCCAACATTGAGCTTGAGCATGCACAGTCACATCAGCATACTATTATGCTAAAAGAGTGGGTGTGGTCGATAAACCACAGACATGCTGAACAGAAAATGCACGATTTGTAGCTCTAGTAAGCCTTTTTGAGCAATTCAAAGCGCATACAAACCAGTTTTTCACCGATATCTACCGATTGGTTGTGCTTACAGCACACATAGATACCTAGAACACGAGATCTGGCGATTTTCGTACTGACGACAACAACAGACGGACAAACCGATTGCTTTACCCCTTGCGCATGCGCGCGGGGTAACTAATATTTGCAGGTACAATTTTTAGCGAAAAGTCACTAATTTTGCTAAATTTAGTACCCGCAAACAAAAGTGTCCTTAAGGTATGTCATATTATTCACAACCACACAGAATTGATGTCTACCCTCGCACCGCCAAGCCGACTAACTTCCTGTTCCGTGGGAACATGCCGGTGATCAACGGGAGCTTTGCTTACAAGGAGATCGTAGCGTCGATGGCAAAAGTTGCTCAAGCAAAGAACCTCACATTTCCAAGCAACTTTTCTCTCATTGATGTCAGGTCACTTGTAATTCTGATATATACACTGTATGCATAGCCTCGTCCCCAGGATCTCCCAGCTTTAAATTCTTGGGAGATCGAGAGAGAGCCCGGGGACGAGGCTAGTAGGCATATGTATACTGTCAGGGACTGATTGTGGGGAATGTGGGGTGGGGGCCAGGTAAAATTTTCACTATACTGTTTTGGGAATTGCTATCTATGCCTACATAATTATTAAGATCCTGGTTAGCATTTTAAGAGCTAATTATAATATTTTGTCAATGAATATGGCGTTTATTTTTATGTAAATTGTGCTACATTTAATTACTGCTTGAAGATTCTGTTATGTGGCTGTAGCATAGGCTATATTATATGGACAGGACTCGATCTTTTCCCAATGCATAACTATTTTGGTGTTGCTAGAGAAATAATTTGTGCTATGACCACAACAATAAATAAATGTGCCATATGATCTTAGGTCATTACTTGTTTATACATACACTTGCAGCTACCTCAATCCGTTTGAATTCTCGGACCTAGAAATTGAGAGAAAATATTTTGAGTCTAATCCATCGATCGGGAAGTTCTACAATAAACTGATCACTGGAACTCTCATTAAACCTCCACAGGATGACCCAGGACTCATCAAGGTAGATGTCAGCATGCATGCACGTGTGAGAGAGTATTGTGTGTGTACTATCATACATGTCATCAAAACTGCCCCTCTAGTTAAGCCTAGCTGAAATCTTAAGTTAGTTACAGGTCAATCCAGTATCAAATCCAAGTTGACAAGCTGCTACACACTAAACAGCCTTATTACAAGATTGGTAGTTTCAAAATTAATACATAGTTACATATATACGTACTGACTCTATGATATTATGCACACATGACCATTGATCTAACTTATATGATGTATAGGACACTGTAAAGGAGTATATTGAAGTATCACACGACCAACTGCCAAAGCTGATGCAATTCTTTCGTGGTTTACTGACAGCAGGGAGTGGTCCCTTTGTCATCTTCTCCCACTGTGAGGTAAGAGACACATGATACTACCACAGTGCAGTACAAACATATCATGTGTACAAAAATATATTGGCTTCTATAATAGTACAATCTTTGCCAGGTAACTTGATATCAGCCAGGTGGTAGTTACTGATATGGGTTTATCTACTGCTGTTTATTGTGATGCATATGTAGACAACATTCAGTTCTGATGCTTACGCTTTAAAGTTGCCATAAATAGTATTTTTGTATCACTGCATCATTGATAACGTTAATCCCTACTAATAACACACCCTCTCTCTCTCCTCTCTCTCTCTCTCTCTCTCTCTCTCTCTCTCTCTCTCTCTCTCTCTCTCTCTCTCTCTCTCTCTCTCTCTCTCTCTCTCTCTCTCTCTCTCTCTCTCTCTCTCTCTCTCTCTCTCTCTCTCTCTCTCTCTCTCTCTCTCTCTCTCTCTCACACACACACTATGGACTGCAGGCTGGCACTGACAGAACTGGTGAAGTAAGTGGTGCCTATTACCTCAAATTTCTCAACATGACCTTCAGCGATGCACTCTCTATCGACAACCATGTGCAAAGTAGAGACATGTAAGAGAGAGAGGGGGGGGAGAGAAATAATAATTATCTCTTGTTCCTCTCACTATAGGTTCACCACTTCCCGCAATTCCCTTCAGTGGTACTGCTTTTATCTCAAATTTGTGGAAAATTTCTCTTACCTGAACTGTACTGTTCCAGCCAGTTATTAACTTGATTAAATTTAATATCTCTGTTAATATTATATAGCTATGATAATAATTATGTATATTAATTATGATAGGACTTGAAAATTAATGCACAATCTTTAATACTGATTCTGAATCAATGCTAAGATCATGATGATGACTATAAACATTTTAACCATCTTAGATGATGAGAGAACTACCGGTATGCAATATTATAATAGAGAGAGAAGGGGCCCGGGGGTGGTAGAAAGAGAGATAAATTAATTAAGGTAACCAAGTTATCCCTTAATTAATATTGCCAAGCTCCTCCTGGCTGCAGGTATCTTATTATGTCAATGCATAGTGTACTATTATTATGGAAATTTTCTCATGAATAATTATTGTGCACGCATTGTACTAAAATCGGTTGTCAGCCCAATATGCATAATTATGGTTGGTTTTGTCATGAAAGGTGACAGTTACATCATTGTGAGAATATAGTTTTGAAACTGAAACCTGTTTGCCTTGCATTTGTGTGTGGTAGTCGATAAGATTGTGGGAATTAGCACACTGGATGCATGCATGCATGGACGTCACTAATATTATTATCAGCTCGGGGAATTAAAAAACATTGAGTACTTTACTCTATTGATCGAACTTGATAGTTCCCCAACTTTCAGAATGATGATATCTAAACAATAACATATGGCGACAGTTGTAGCCAAAATTCAATATTAAGTCAGTGTCCACAAACCCTATATATTTCCAGACTGTCACAGTGATATTCTCAGTTTACTGGTATTTGTAGCTATTTGCTATCACACCTTCAAGTTCAAGAAAATGTTGACAGTCAGTATCATACTTAGTCTGTGTCTGATCACATCATCACAACAAGCAAATAATATCTATCTGCTGCCTGAAACGTCTCCAAGTGTTACCCAGTGCCCGGTGGGAGTTAAACGATGTTACACTTTCAGACATCTACAGGATCATGGTGATTTATTTCCTGAACCCCCAGACTACAGCATAAATACGAAAATTGTCCTATTAGCCGGAACTCATATTAACAATGAAACACTTCTCTTCAGCCACGCTACAAATTTATCATTGGTTGCAGCAAATTCTAGCATAGGTGCTACTGTTCAATGTCATGGAAGTGCTGGATTTGCATTTGAGCATATTCTGGGATTATCGATTTCAGGAATTGAGTTTAGAGGCTGTGAATCGTTCACTCAAAGACGTAATAGTAATATACAAGTACGCTATTCCTTACATATTTATCTATCGAGAGACATTGAGCTTAGAAACATTACCATGAAACATGGTCAGAGTATAGGTTTACTTGTTGTACATGCATATGGATACTTCTCCATCGTTGGCTGTCGATTCTTATCTTCAGATACTGAGCACTTCAGTCTGTACATGTACATAGAGGAGAGAGAGGTGCAGTATACAAGCATCACTATTATAAATTCCGAGTTAACAGGCCCAGATGACTCTGATCCTCTTCCAGCGCTAGCGTATGGATTAGCCAAGCTTAAAATGACTCAAGAAGGGGCAGACTATTTCGTGAAAATTATGGTCAAGAATGTTGTTGCAGATACAAGGGGAGGAAGCATAGACTTTGTTCTCTGTGGAATTAGATGCACTTACAATCTACTAACACTCTCTTTCAAGCAAGAAATGCATACTTGTGAGCATGTGACAAAAAATGTGATTATATTAAGTGATGCTACATTTCAGGATTCTCTTTTGTCTTTGTCCAATAGTGAGGAGGCTGCATCTCTAATTCTTTCCAATGTCTTATTTCAAAATGCCTCGCTATTTAAGTCGTATGACTTCCATCTCATTCTTCACAATGCTATATTTCAAGACGGCTCTCACTGGAGCGTTGATAATATGACCATCCAGGGGTTGCTTTTATATCAGAGAAACACAAACGATATTAGTTTAAGTTTTAGTTATAACAATGTCATACTTGATCGAAATGCACATGTGGTCATAGCTGATAATTACATGCCTCATAAAGATGCGCCATTCACTCTATATTTTGCTGAGGTCATTGTACTGCATAATAGCACAATAATTTTCAAAAATAACACTGGAAAGTTGAGTGGAGGCCTTCTTCTTCATTCCAAATCAAGGATAACTTTCAGAGGTTCTTCATCCATTACCTTTGAGAATAACAGAGGAAGCAGAGGCGGTGCACTGGCCTTATATGGATTATCCGTTTTGAAATTCAATGGATCTTGCAGCCTGATTTTTATCCAAAATCATGCTACTATTGATGGAGGAGCAATATTTGTTCAAGATGATGATTATCTACTTTATTCCACTCCTACAGACTCTGGCTACGTTCAATTTTATGATTCAGGAGAAACCAATACCAATACGATTTCCAATTGTAGTGGATCGGAGCCAATAAATTTTAAGTTTTCTGAAAATTCAGCGATACAAGCAGGTAGCTCATTGTATGGCGGATGGATATCAAATAACAACAGCTGCTTCAGATTTGAATTTGATCAACCTAAGAAAAACGATTTATCTTTCATATCCTCAAATCCGACACGAGTATGCATCTGTAATGAGGATTCGAAACCGGATTGTGACATTAACCGAGTGACCGTAAATGTCGTTCCAGGGCAAATTTTTGAAATAGAGGTTGTGGCTGTGGGTCAAATGTTTGGTGTTGTTCCTTCCTTTGTACAGGCTGAGTTTGTGGGTGAAGGGAACGGTGAGTTTGAGCAAATAAATCTTGTTCAAAGTACAAAACAACGGTGTACGAAGCTTGCATTCATATTGAGGAGTGATAATGCGATAGTTAGCATAAATCTGACTGCGAATAAACAAACTATTCCTTTTGATGCTTATTTGACACCAATTCCACATATTGAACAGCTATATACACAACTCCAGATTGAAATAAACCTTGAAAAATGCCCTATTGGCTTCTATTTTAGCAATGTAACCAAATCATGTGATTGTCAGCAGATTTTGATCGACCACAATGTTCAATGTGAAACGAAAACCCTTACACTGAGAAAGAACAGTCCCTCACAGTGGATAAGTACGACCACTCAATATCTTCAAATTTTCCAAGACTTAGGAATCATCGTACATGATCACTGTCCATTCGATTATTGTCTGCCTGCAAAGTCTATTAATCTCACTTTTCCCGATCAACAGTGTGCCTTCAATCGAGCTGGTATCCTATGTGGGATGTGTGAATCCAACCTTAGCCAAGTACTTGGAACGTCTAACTGTAAAAGGTGCTCATCAGCTTGGATAGCTTTGATACTTCCACTCACCGCTCTAGCTGGAATAGCTCTTGTTTTAGGGTTAATGCTTCTCAACATAACTGTTTCGGCTGGTACGATAAATGGATTGATATTTTATGCCAACGTGGTGAGAGCGAATCAGGCAATATTTTTCCCACATCACGCATCCAATTCATTTCTTAGTGTCTTTATAGCATGGCTCAATCTTGATTTTGGCATTGAACTGTGCTTCTATCATGAGTTTAACGCCTATGCCAAAACCTGGCTACAATTTATGTTTCCACTATACATTTGTTTCATTGTGGCTGTGATTATCATCATTACAAAGTATTCTTTGAGAGCTTCTAAGCTTCTTGGCAGCAATTGTGTTCAAGTACTGGCAACTCTTTTTCTTCTATCATACTCCAAACTACTACGTAACATCATCACGGTGTTTTCTTCGACTGTACTAGTCTATCCCAACCAGTTCCCCAGGAGAGTTTGGCTTTATGATGGCAACATCGATTACCTCGCTGGAAAGCACATACCGCTTTTCATTACTGCATTGCTTTTTCTAGTGTTTATCTCAATTCCATACACCGTGACTCTTCTTTGTTTCCAATACCTCCAAAAGGTGTCAAATATGAAGTTATTTTTCTGGGTAAAAGAGCTTTATCCTCTCTTTGATGCCTATGCTGGACCATACAAGGGGAAGCATCGCTATTGGACTGGACTTCTGCTCTTGGCGAGAGTGGCTCTATTTATAATATATTCGGTTAATACAACACACAATCCTACAGTGAATCTGCTCACAAACGTAATTGCTACATCTATCCTTCTTGCTTATCTTGCAGTTTGTGGTGGGGTTTATAAACACTGGTTGCTGGAGTTGATTGAAAGCAGTTTCATCCTTAACGTTTGCATCCTCTCGGCTGGAGTACTCTACTACCTCCAAAATGGAGGGGGTACAAGAAATGCATCAATAACATACACTTCCACAGGAATTGCTTTCGCCATATTTGTGGCCATTGTTGTCTATCACATTGTCAGCGCATCACAAAGATGTTGGAAGAAATCCAACAACAAAAGAGCATCAACTGCTGGAGATGAAATAGATGATGATCGTGGTGCAGATCCATCCACCACTGACCTAAGCCAGTTGAATCAAAGTGAAGAAGTTACCTATTCAGTGGTGGAGCTCAGGGAACCTCTTATTAGCTACTAATAATTATTAATAGTTAGCTTGAGTGATCGTGTGCTTTTATTAAGTATGCATTGGTGTGCTGATACTTCAGAACTGACATTAGTAGTTTGCTTACGCATAGATTTTTACGAAATTTTCTTGTATGTAATAGAGTGTCCTCCAAACGTGGAGTACAAACGCCTATATGAACTTTAATTTGCCAAACAATTACCCCGGTATTATTGATATTGCGTGCATATGGTAAGAGGTCGATAAAGACAGATGCTTGGAATGTAACATTGCTGATTGTCGACCTTTACCACTACATCCGGTAAATAAACCTACTACACCCTTAGATCCATAAATCCCCCCCCCCCCCCCCCCCCCCCCCCCCCCCCCCCCCCCCCCCCCCACTATTGTCTTATCCAGCCCAGTATAACTGCATAAGCATTTGCATTATGCCGCTGCCTCTGAGTAGCCCTATCCCTAGGCATACCACTCCTAGTATCTTTTCCAATGGTGCACAGATTATCTGCACTGGATGCTATATACCTCGGAGGTCAGTGCAGACAACCATCACAATGTTCTGAGCATGAGAAAGTGCATCTGTTGGTGTGGCCCACTGGGACACCTGTTTACTATGTACGACTCCACCGCTGATTGATTGTGGTGAGGGGGCTTTGAATAGGAGTGTGGTTTCCATATAGATCTCCCCATCCAAACCCTATCAACCACAAGAAATGGGGTGGACAAAACATACACATACACATATACACATACGTATACATACACACACACACACAACATCAGTAACTGCAACACAGCACTCAGGGTTGCTTGAGGGAAGTACCAAAACTTGAGCATAATTGAATCTCTAGACTATAATAGGCCCGAGGGGGTGTTGTGGTCCATACTGTATGCCATGAGTAACTTTGAATTCTGCTTCAGTTCCTCAACCTATAATTAAATATTATACCTGGAAATCTCTATATAATATTATGCATGCAGGTACTGAAGCAGATGGGTTATAGCATTGACCACAATACCCTACTGCACTCCATAGTCCAGAAATTCAATCTTTTTTTATATTGATTTTTTGGTTACCAAGCGTCAAACTCTAGTCTCTCAGGCTACCTCCAACCCTCCCTACAGTACATGGATGCGTGGCATGTAGATCTGGTATAATAATTATTATAGTACAGTACAGTCAGGCATTGTGAGAATAATGGTACACGTATATACCCGTTTGGCTGGCCAGATTTTGGTTTGGCCTGTGTGTGCAAGCTTGTAAATTTGACAGGTGTTTTTGTCATCTGCGAGGCTTCTCTGGTGGTGCCCCCAGATAGCCGACACAAACCACTAGATACCCCGAGGCATACATGCATGTACATGTATGTACATGTACATGCATGTATAATAATATGCCACATGCATGTATGCAATGGACCTCAATCTGATTAGAAGGTGGGAACTAATGCTATAGTGCTTTTGATTCTGGTGTTTCATCCCATGGGAGAAATGAATGGGAAATAAGGTAGTGGTTTTCCAATGGAATAATCCAGTTTAGGCCACCGGCTAGCCTAGCCAATCGCACCTCCATGATAATTATGGCCTAAGGCATGTATATAAGTGTGTGTGCGGCTGATTTTGTCCCGTGAGGCTTGCATGTCAATGTGGCTGCATATTGTTTCACGCGTCGGAATGAGTAGGAAATTAGTGGTATGATCATGTAATTTCGTAATGACCTCTTTGTTTATGTGGTATCAACCAAAGCTCAAAATTATTTTAGGAGAGAGAGAGAGAGAGAGAGAGAGAGAGAGAGAGAGATCGAGAGAGAGAGAGAGAGAGAGAGAGAGAGAGAGAGAGAGAGAGAGAGAGAGAGAGAGAGAGAGAGAGAGAGAGAGAGAGAGAGAGAGAGGGAGGGAGAGGGAGGGAGGGAGGGAGGAGATAGAAGTAAATGGCACAATGACACTGGTGTATGCAGGAGTCTAGCCAAGATCAGTCGATCCTGCCTGATAAAAAATGCATTAATAATATTATATCTCTTGCTTGCTGCGGTGCATGTGATAATCAAAGCCAGGGAGGTGCCTAACTTAGTCATGTTTATGGCACTTCAAAATTCTAACGGCTGCTAACCAAATTACACATTTAAACATTCTCTTAGGCATTTGGAGAGCACCTACCAATTACAGGTCACAAGGGAGTATGTACGGTAGCTGGCAAAGCAGCCATTGGCCTGATGATTTGACTAGCACTGTAAGTGTGATTTGGATACTCCCTTTGACTTTGAACCAAAGTATATTTACTAAGACCAAGTTACTTCCACGCACTCAATACACGGCCAAATCTCAGCCCATTAATTCAATTACTGGAATTGATTTTTAATTCCCTAGGTACTTGTGTAAATCCGGTGTGAAAGATCTTCAGTACGATCTGCGTTTGAAGTCCAGATTATTAATGCACACCTCATGAATATCATTATCGTCATCTGCGCTTGTGCACCTAAGCATACATGTTTACAGCAGCTGGAGATTTGGAGGTGAGATCAAAAAGTCACCCACCCCTCCCCCCCCCCCCCCCCCCCACCAAGCTCACTGATAGGATACATGATGATATCACTGACGCTTATCTTCGTACATAGTATAACTCTTACTGTCCAAAACAAATGTCGCTATGGCATTGTATGGGTAATTTTATTAACGCAGACTGCAGCTGTATATGATCCTTAATCCATTTACAGCTGGGGCCTAGCTCTCAGCTCGTGCATGCTAGCTATACTACCGTACGTAAGTCAAAATCAATTAAGTTGCCAATAATTATTGTTTCAGTTCCTATATATAATTTGTGATATCGATGTCACCATGCATGCATTGTGATATTGATCAGGCTATAAATCATATAGATCCATGCAGGCCTGTATGGATAGTTAGTGAGTAAGTGAAACATACCCTGTTCCTGTTAGTGTCATGCTAGTACATGCAATACGGTGACTGTTCACATGAAAGTATGTTTGTAAGCATCTGAACTACAAGATCGATCATATCAGGCATGTTGTTACAGCCAGCTATATAGTAACCAGTATTGAGCATATTGGAACGAAAATGTTGACTATCCAGCTGCAACATTTCTGGTAAGTCTGTGACAATGGACACTACCTTTAACTGACATGTTAATACTATTAGGGTGAATTTATTCAATTCCATATTGCATCATGAGCTAGGTGGTGCCGTTAATGTTTCTACGCTGATGTCCATATATGCACATCTGAAAGCTGAACATTATTATCAGCTGTTTACAACACAGCAGTTTCTTGTTGAGCTTCCTGAAGAAATTATATTACGTCATCATTACATCATTTGTTTGCCTCTAGGGCCTCGCAATATCGAAGCCTTTTAATGAGTTACAGCTGCAATTAAGGCATACTACTTCTACTATTAACTTAACTACTGCGTATGCAATACAGGTAGTTACCGGCATGATGCGGCATTAAAAGTGTGAATTAATTAATTGGTTGTTCTGTTAGCCATGAATGGAATTGCCGCAAATCATTTTTAAGAGTCTAGACCGGCCATAGCCAACAGGCTCTTAGCAGTCGACCATTTATAATTAAGGCTAGCACTGAATCCACTTTATGGTACAAGATATATCAATAATGATGCGTAAATATTGCTTGCACATTAATATTATTAGTACATTGCAGCCCTTTGACATCATATTTTGCATTAAACTTACTCGGGAAATTTTATATATAGCCAGTTCACTGGCCGGCCAGAAGACCGAGGGTATGAGGGAAGGAAAATATTGTAAACAGAATGCCTTTAATTGGGTAGTGGCAGGACTTGAAATGGTGCGAAACTCAGGTCAAAGAAGTTCGAGCACCATAATTAGCATTAATTCCTGCAGCTTGACCCAGGTGGCAGTATGCAGCTAGCCAGCTGGCTCTAGTAGCTAGTAGCTAGAATATAGCTGCCATATGGCACTGCCTAGCTAGGGGAGATCCTTCGAGTAAGGTGGTTGGAAGGGCGTATAATTATAAAGCTGCTGCCACGTAAATAGCCTTGGCAATGATTGGAGTTTGTGTACATGTTACGTGCATAAATTAAACCTTACATTGTACATACTATTCTGTCCATGGTGTTAAATTAATTTCCTAATAATATTTTGTTTACTTACTGTTCCCATAGCTCGGGATTTAGGTGATATTGATTTTATCTCTAGGTGGGGTGCCTTCGAAAACTTAAAGAGATGCTGGGGGGGGGGGCACGGCTTCTATACTATCATACCAACAAACATCTGATAATTAATTTTACCAGTACTTGATTATCTACTTCCAGTAACACTTCCTGTCTTAAAAGTTGGTTCCAGTTCAAATTTCTCCCATCCTCCCTCCCACCCACACATTCCCAACAGTTCTAATGTTTCGCAATCATTCAACTAAATCACCAGGGTATCCCCTTACTAATTATCATATAATTGATAACAGCTGTCTGGCCGGCCATGGTAGCCAAGCAAGCGTGTCATTGTGCTTTGTCTTTGAAGATCGAAGACCGACCAGTAGCTGTACAAACTCGATTGCTACATTTGGCAGGTTGCCAGGGAAACCTGCTGTTCCATTTGGCATCGCTGAATGGGCGCCGGCGATACTGGCACTTTTAATGAATCACTATAGTACTATTATAGTGTGTGTATCTGCACATGACATGTGCATGTGTGTACATGCATGTACATGTATGTATGTAGCATGTTTATATACAAGCATGCGTGTGACCGTGTGTTGTAACTTGTATGGATTACCGAGCTGCATTAGCGTTGCCATGGCTTCCCCACTGCTGCTCATAATATAGCCTTATAAATACTAGATAAAGTGTGATGCCCTATATAATGTGTGTAGGGGTGTGTACGTACTAATAGTCTATACTCCACATAATTTGTACACTATGCTATACATAACATTGTACGTACATGCATGTACATGTACTAAAATGTACATGTACATGTACATGCACATGTGTACAGATTCCTGAATCACTACATTCAATGAGTACTCTATAATTAACTCAAAATCGTGCACTTGTACAATGCCGGTAATCGAATTTTCAAGTTTTGTTACGAACAAGAAGCATTGTGTAGCCTCTGAAAACCGTGGGAAGGCTGATAAAAATGACGCTACATGCTCCATTTGGCCATTCGTGAGCATTTGTATAGACTCATGCATGAATCACCACGATCAATGCATAATTATTGTACTATAATTGAATTACTGTCGCGGCATTTTTTGTCAATGGATTCCTAAGAAACGTGTATTATGTTACTTTTCAATGATCGAGCATTATGCATTTTTGTGTAGACTCGTGAAGCAGTTCAGTACTCATGTACAAACTTAGAATTTAATTACATGTACCTATATATAACATCACTCCGTATAATATTATTATTATTATTATAAACGTTATGTGAATTCATAGAATTAATGCTAATTTCTTACAACCATGCATTCATTCCATTAGAATAAGCACGGCCGGTATGCATACTTTAATTTTTTATCATGCATATCGATCCCTGCATATTATATATAGTATATGAGAACACTGCCATTCACATTCACAATGAACGTAGATAATAATGATTATGAACACACACATGCACAAAATGACATACTAAGAATTTCTATCTATAATCTTCGATCGTCTCTGTGTACAGATACCATGGATGCTATATTATTATATATTAGCTATTATTCACAATGTCATAATGGAAGTACAGTATGTTACCTTACGAGTGTGCATGCATGTGTGTGGTAGTATAACAATTATTCACATTCTATCTATAATCTTAAATCATCTCTGCATGCATACGTACATCTACTATACTATGCACTATTATGCTATTCTCATAATAATATTATACACAAGCTAAGGTCCATACAATGTCATAATGTTACAAGTAAGTACAATGTTACCTTACGAGTGTGCATGCATGTGTGTGGGGGTATCGTGTGTTTAATGGTCTTTGGCTTCAGCAGCTGGTTCCTAGACAGGCGGCTTTTCTAAGATCTCTTGATTAGTCAGCTATAGGGCGGCCACTCCTAAGATCCAGCCTGTGGATAATACAATTTTGAATCCTAGTATATAGCTGGATCAGACAGACAGACATGCACAGTAGGTGTAGGTATAAATAGCAATATTAGGTTTCTCTGAGTCTATTAAGACACCTCCTCCACATGCATACAGACATAATTATAAGTATACACTAGCGCTATCATGCACAATAGACCAGTCACCTGTTAATACTTGTATGCAGCTTTGTTCTATACATGTACAGTTGTCGCTGTGTACTTCTTTCTACATTTTATTATGTCACTGTATAATAATATTATTATCATCAGTACTGGTACTACAGTAGATATCTCGGCTAGTCAAAGTGTGTACTGTATTGTGTTGGTTCATTTGTGCCTGTGTGTGTGTGTGCCCGTGTGTGTGCCCGTGTGTGTGTGTGTGTGTGTGTGTGTGTGTATACGTGCTACTCTCCCCTCTGAGAATCCAAAACACCGTATCAGCCGCTACAACACATGCACATACACTATTGTAATAGCTATAGATCGAGTGAGTTAATTAATAGCCCATTCACTTTGAAATGCCCAAGTCTCAAAGAGTCACATAAGAACCAGGTGCACCATACACTACTACACTAGTCACCATATGTAGCCATGCAAGTATGGTCAGCAGCACCAGCTCAGTCTGAGACTTAATGCTATATTTTTTGTCTGCACGACCACCCACCCAAGAAAAGAATGCTCGGTTGAATATTTTTTTTTATTGTTTGATTATGCAGCAATTTCATGCATCGTGCAGCTCATGTCAGAAACAGTGCCGTTGCGTATGTCAATCCTGAATCATAAATACTCAATGCATAGCAGAAAGCATTAAATTTTATAGTAATTACTTCTATAAAGGAGCTGATCTAAATTATAAAAGTTGTACCATGCAATTTGCACCTGATCATGAGTTAGCTAGCTACCCTACCAGCCAGCAATTCCTCTAAATTCAATTAATATGGTGGTTAGCAGCTCACAGCCCCCCCCCCCCCCCCCCCCCACACACACACACTGGTAAACCTCAAGATAATACGTGTGTACTAGCTGCTATCAATCTGTACATGTGTACATGTGTACTGGTGATAACAACAAGAAAAGGATACAGTGAGAAGTCCCGGCCCTGAGCTGGTAAACCTCAAGACAATAAACAATTCCTGCATGTGGGGTACTGTTTAGATAATTGGCTAGATTTACATTTTATGTAGCTGTAGTATAGTATTATAGGAAAGCCAGGAAATTTAAGATGGAGTTTGCAAACTTAATTTGTTACATGTACTAGCTGTGGCTTAAAACAATACCAGGTGTTTCCTTTAAAAAATATTATTTGTTTTGGTGGTGGTGAGGGTGCAGGTGGGGAGGGGACTTCTCAGTTATCTTTTTCTTGTTGTATCACCAGTACATGTACACATGTACAGCTAGATTACACATGTACAGATGGATAACAGCTAGTACACATGACAATGTTGTATTGTAATGAGTCGAGGGAACTTCTCTTATCCATCTTTTCTGTGTTGTTGCATCACCAGGTAGCTACACAGGTAGCTAGCCATTCAGAGCATTCAGCCCCCGCTAACTGATAGATGTGAGAGTTCAATGGTCACATGAACAATGCCTGACTCACAATGTTTGTTTTGTACTATTATATATAGTACATGACAAAATATTGGTGTATATCAGCATATCGTATGGTTTATCGTGTCTGAAGAACACAAAGCATACTCACCAGTGACTCCCGTGACCAACATGGACTATTGTTTAAGGGAAGACTGATAATAAAAAATAATAGTAGTGTGACATTGTGTAGTATAGCTACTCTTTGTTGACTTGTCCTGTAACATTAGAATTATGTTGGTAGTACTGTAGTATATTATAATTATGATATATACATGTGGTGTAAGTATAGTCTGATAATGAATAAACGCCTCAGGCCAGTCCTGGAGTCATGCATAAGTCACTGATATGATGCTCAACATAATCCACTCTATATAGAGGAAACATGAACAAGGCCTTGATCCCTATGTACAAAAGACTAACCTACAACTCTGGGGACACTGATATGATGCTCAACATGATCCACTCTAGAGGAAACACGAACAAAGCCTTGACCCCTATGTACAAAAGACTAGCTGTCTTACCTACAACTCTGGGCTCGGACATGACCTACTATCATTTGTACTACATATCCGTGGTGTGCCTATGATATGTACTGCTTTGTTAGAACTGTGTCTAATTTGTTCATCCTTGTTGTCTATTGTGTGTTCTATTGACAGGGTAGCTAGGTTTTACTAGCTGGGTGCCCTACCATCTTGTCTTCCGTATCATTACCACCAGTTAATATTCATTTTTTGTGTGTGCATCATGTGCACTATTACTGCAGGCTGAATTGAGCCAGTAGACTTATGCATTGCATAAGAAGATTAGTGCATGGTCACCTCAGGCAAGCTAGATTTTAGTCAGAGATAAGTATTATCAATCTGCAGATCTGATCAGCAGATCTATTTTTGGAAATAACCTAGAACTGGGAGGATTGGGTCATTATGATGTAATTTGTACATGCATGTACATGTACATGCACGCAACAAAGAAACATCCCATAAAGGGTCACTTAGTTATTTCTGTAGATGCACAATCAGCTATAGTGGTGTACATGTAACACTGGTGTTTCAATTAGTAGTACTAGTAGCCATCAGATTCCATTTATAATATTATAATTCTTGGAATAAGCAATTTCAGCAATCACTGCCTGACATTCCATATTGCATGCATGCATGCATGCATGCCAGTGCTAGCAGCAGTAGTAACAGGGAAACTCATCACTGACCACTTTTCCTCCATACCTGTGGTCCACTTACTCAGCAGGGTATATACCACATTCTGCCAAGTCATCACACCACCATTACCATAGTACTATAGGCCAGCCAGGGCTCCCACTGATAGTCAACCTGCATGCATGTACCCACAGAACCAGCCAGTGCATGGCCAACACAGAAACTGAAAGTCAATATTATTCCCTGGAGATAAACAAGCTATAGCCACAGGCTAGGCCAGCTCATGACCCTGCAGTTCTAATAGCCACAACAACACTGCATTAAATGTATTAGTGTGCAGTCCTGCATGGAATGGCATGATCCCTGCATCTCTAATGGATGGTGGGTTAATGAGGTTGGGGTCATGCAATAAATGACTTACTAATGCTTTTTGTACTGTAACAGCTCAGCAGTAGGCTTTTGTATGTAGTCTGCTGCCAGCCAAGATGGTCGTAATTATCATCATGACCTTCCTCTTACAAAGCACTCACTGCTGGTCTATTCCCTGCATGGGTTTAATGGATCTGGAGTCATGCAGGGATTGTTACATGCATAGTGTGTAATAACATTATGCACCCTGGTACATACAGTTCCCAGCTTGCAAATTAGTTAAAAGCTTAAGTGAGTTCGATTGTTCTCCTACTGGCCAGTAGGTGGCCATATGCCAGCTACTCAGTGCCTCTCTACATGGATCAGTACTGTAACAGTGGCAGTTCAAGGTACATAAAAATTAAAATTTGGTGCCCATGAGTGCATTAACTAATAAGTGAGCAAACTGGTAGCTTTGATCAACTTCAGAAGCTGTTCAGCTCATGGGAATAACCTCTCCTATAATATATTATAGTGCAATAGTGCATCCTGTTTCAGAGGGTATCAATCAGTAACAGATGAACTGTTATCAGCCACACTATTTAGTGACTTAGTGATCATATTCACAGAATTTTAACCATGCAACCCACAAACATCAATAGTGGATTTTTGAATAGACCATGCTGTCATGCTTTGACTAAACAGTGCAGGGAGGGACATACACATTAAACTCAGTCTATGAATTGGGCTGGACCAGCTCAACCATTCAAAGAGGTCATCAAATAAAGATAGTGAATCAAATCTTGTGGTGGATGAATACTGCTTTGGCTTAACCACACAAAAAGTACCTCCATAGCAGCTAGTAAACACCAAAGCAATTTTTAATTGTATTCATGGGTAGAAATAATTAGGTCATTATCTGCATACTATCAAAAGGTTTGCTGTATTGGCAGTGCAAGGTGCAGCATAGCAGTGTAAACTGTTGGCTTTCCTGTGTACACAAAGGCATGCTGGTTTACTCTACTGGGGCCAAAGTAGGTCTTCTGGGCATGATTATTTTTGATGTCCAGATGGCAGATGGCCAAGCTTTGGGAGATGGGCTTGTAAACATGTTGCGTAACCAGGAATAACTTAATTAGGGCAGCCTTTAGCTTCGGAATTAATGGAAAAAGAGCAAGTGCATGTGTACATGCAGACCTACATGTACTCTGGAAGACTTTTTGCTGTAAAATTCATAGTAAACATGTCTCTTGGCCTGTGCATGGTTAATTTGTTTGTAACTGTCAGCATCTTTAGTGTGCTTTGTAAATAATAATTATTATTAGTTATTGATGCTATCCACTGATAGTATAATAGCCTTGCTGGAGCAGGGCAACTGAGGCTACTTTTTTTATCACTGATATGCATGCTATACTTGAGCAGTACTGCATGAGAGGGGTATTGTCATAGAGAGAGAGAGAGAGAGAGAGAGAGAGAGAGAGAGAGCTAAGCATGTGACAAATTTAACTCATTAGCACAATGGGATTTTGTCTCATTGACACATGCATCAAACATGCATGGCAAATGCATGCATCACTGCCAATACATGCATGTATGCACATGCACGTTTTCTATAGAAGCACACATGCTTATAATTAATATTGACCTTCTGACATGCATATTATTAAGATTCAAGCATACTATTATTAATGTACATGTATAAGCACTGCTATGTCGCAATTATGCATGCATTCGCATTTTTATCAACAGTTGTACAGTATCCATGTAATTGTACCATCAGAGAGTAAATGAATGCATGTACAGAGTATATGTAGATCAGAAAAATCAAGTAAGATGTTAAACATGATCCTAAACTCTACTGTACTGTACTGGCTAAGCTGTATGAAATCTCAATATCAAAAAAAAAAATCAAACAGAAATCAACTACTTTTAGCTAGCCTATTTTCTCCTTTTTTTTGTTGAAGTTTTTGTAATTTTTTTTGTACACACAGTCTGGTAGGTAAATGCAGTCTGCTTCAATCCGTTCCAGCGCTGCAGTCACTGAGGTGACGTCATGAAGAGAACCTGCCTCCAGGTGTGCAGTTACTCGTTTTCTTTCCTTTTTTGCAGAAGTGAATCGAATGGTAGATACGTACAGGGGAACAACTACGATGGTCATTTTTTCTTGGCATTTTTTTCCACACACACGGTACGGTAAGGCTGGCTGGGCGCGCACGACGGGCGCAGTTGGAGATTAGTACGGACTTTTGACGATCATTTTCCTGTGGCGGCTGCTAGTTGCTCGGTTGCGGCATTGCATGCTGTAGCGAAGATTACTCTGCGATCGGTTGCATGATTCTCTCTCCCTCTCTCATTCGATGGTAAAGGTTGCTAGCTGGCTTTCTTTCAGATCCTTTGATGGTTCTTCTTGAAGCTGCTGCGAAGAATGGAGAGGCCCTTTCGCTCACCTACTTAGTAGGTGGCTAGGCAGCTTAGCTGCCGATGGGCTGATGGTACTGAAGTTTAGCTCGCGAAACGGCTCATTTTATACACTCGCTGGTGAGCGCGCGCCGCACGGCTAGGTTGAGGGGTGGGGCTGAACTTTGCATGGACGATTTATTAATTGCGTCAGCAAAGCCTATTATCTACGTATGGCCACGTAAGCATGAGTTCATAAGCCGCGCCGATAAAGGCAATGTTTATGTTTTGCTTGCGGTGGCTATGCAGCTAAAGTATGGGTAGCTAGCTAGTGCTGAGTAAACAGGAAGCTGGAGAACCGCAACCGCAAAATATCATTATTAGGCACCGATCCAGTGCGCATGTGCAAACTGGTATTAGGTAAAGATCATTAGGGGCGTTGGTCAGGGTTTTCAACATGGCGGACGTCTCTTCGCAACTCTGTGAGTCTGTATTCACAAATTGTATTCATTCTCAATCGATTCACTGTTGTCTCTGTAGGTGAATACAGACAGGTCTGTATACCACGGCATGTTTAATAATTACAATGTCGTCAATTTGTATCATGAAATCCCAGGAGGGTATTTATCTCTTTGAACGACACTGATCCAGTACGGGGCAGTCTGAGTGAGTCGTGTGAATTAATATTACCGTATTGTAATCACATGTGTAGTACCATGCCAAGTGGGATCAAGTGGCATAAACGGCCCCCAAATTTTCGCGTGCTATTGTGACAGGGTTTTAGGTCACCGGTATCTTCTATGGTTGAAAATTTTTGCGGGGCCGCAAAATATCATTCCTTCATAAGCCGATAAAGGCCGTGTGTATGTGCTTGCCACTTGATCCGCCAAGGGTAGAATTCTAGTCACAATATAAACATACAACTTTAGGCCCTTTCTAACATGTTAAACGTTTGGTTGGTCCGTACACAGATCAATTTGTGGTTTATCATTGTCAGCTGTGCTTCATGCAAGATTAATCGTATATGGCTAGCTAAATTATATACATCTGTCAACGACCTGTGCTTTATGATGGATGCTTTAAAAGGGCTTGTTTTGACGGCTTTCTTACACGCAACGTTACACATGAATCACCGAGTTAGTTACGAATATCAACCACTGAATGGACAATGACTTTCTAGAGCAATTTAGTCTTGCAAGCCAGATCTAATTTTCGTAGGAGGGTCTGGCTTGCGAGACTAGACCAAATTTAGAAAATTAATTATCATCGTAGCTAAATTTAGGTGTTTCACTAATTAAGTACAATCATTTGAAAAGATGTAGGGATTTAACATGAGCATTCAATCTTAATTTTGTTAACCTTCAGTGCACGTATGAGGGGTATAATAGTCCCCTCCCTCTCCCTCTCTCTCTATCTCTCTCTCTCTCTCTCTCTCTCTCTCTGTACCATAGCTAGGGGGGCTATGTCTAATTACCTTTCAATTTCATGCCATTATTTGCAATACTTTTGACACTTAAAGACGTGCAAATTTCTTATCTGCACTTTCAGGATATTGAGCAGAGAACTGTTGCATAGCTATGGGTCACCCACCATACCACCACTACCTAGGTGTTGCAAATTTCATGATCTGACTGTCAGCTGTGTTGAAATAGTCACATGGTGAGAATTAGTGATAAGTGGGTGCATGGGGAAATTAGCGCTGTAATTAGCGACAGATTTGTGAAATCTGCCAGGTTTTTAATCATCGAAATAATATTAATGATAAGTGTTTGAGTGATTACTTGATTAATCAGCAAAATTGCATTCAGGTGGTCATTTTCACGTTTTAGCGAGAAGTTTTGTAAATGTGTTTTGATCTACCCTCAGGGGATGTGAATACATGTACTTTATTAATTCAACGAGCTGACTTGATTATGAAGTTGAAATTATCGCACTACCTTATAAATTATTTGTCATACGTAATATATAAGATTTAATTGATAGTTATTGAAATTTGGTCCCATCGTAAGTTTGTGATGTAATAGTTCTGTGCTCCCATTGGTCAACTCTAGTCCAAAGACATTTATTATTATAATAATTGTGCTACTTAGTTAAGTTAGTAAATCGCATGATGCTGGATGTTGACCAGTGGTTTATGAGTGCGCGTGCGTGCGTGTCTGCGTGTCTGCGTGTCTGCGTGCGTGCGTGCGTGTGTGCGTGCGTGCGTGCGTGTGTGTGTTCGTGCCCGAGAATGCGTGTGCCGTTGGTAATGTTTTGCTGTGTGTTTTGAAAAGATAGTTTTATCACCAATTTCCGTGTAGATCTTTGGCTTACAATAACTCTGCATACCGTCTGTAGCAACCAATTTCAAAATGGATTTTTAACGGACATGTATTATTATACTATCATAATATCCTCCTTCTGTTACATGTAACATGCCGTGCCTGTATTGTCTCATGTATCTATAGCAACGATATACATGTGCTATACTGAGTCAGTCTAAGTGAAATTACCCTACGTTAACCTACAATTATACCTACACTTATCCGTTATACTTACATTACCTTACATTACCTGCTTTACCTTAGATTACTCTTGTAATACTTATACTTTACCTTATATTAATTACAATACCTTACATTACTCACTTTACCCGAACGTTACAATACGTACCTGCTTTACCTGCTTTACCCTACATTACATGGCCTGCTTTACCTTAGATTACTCTTATAATACTTACTTTACTTACAATACCTTACATTACTCACTTTACCCGAACATTACATTACCTGCTTTACCTGCTTTACCCTACATTACTTATAATACATGTACCTGCATTGTCCTACTCTGAGTCAGTGTGTCTGAGTGTACTTCAATTGCGTGTGTTTAGCTTATTCCAGTTTTGAAAAACAAAAGATAAAGGGATCAGCATCAATCGATTCACCGGCAAAGTTTGTACAATTTTGAAGACCGTACATTTCACTATAGCTTTCTGTTTTGAAAACTCCGTGCTCTTTGTACCGTACAATTATTAATACATGACTATGTTATGTACATGTGTACTAATTATTGTTGTTTGTAAGATTTGTGATACACGCGGAATCTGAGATTGTATCTTAGAATAGTATAATAATATTATGGCCAACTGTATGAAAATTTATACTATTATACGGTATTTATATTGACATTTAGCATGCATGTATGTACATGCATGTTGTGACATACAGTGGTGAGATATGCGACTAAAAACCACATAATTGACTTTTAATGGCGTGCTGTTAAGATAATCAAATGGGCATTACCTTTCAGACGCTCTAACAAACCCGTCTCTCTCCCTCCCTCCCTCTCTCTCTCTCTCTCTCTCTCTCTCTGCGTCTGTATATCTGTCCCTCTGTTGCTCGAAATTGAATTTTTTTGGTAGTTTACAGTTTACTGTATGTGCATGTGTCAGTTGGTCCACTTAGCCTTCTAAGAGCAGCCAATTGTCCCCAATTTTAGAACGCCACTGTGTCTTGCGATGATTAAGCTAAGGTTACTCAATACCTCTGTGACATGTACCTAAACATTAGTACCCTCTTTACTGATACATGTATTAATTATGTAGTTCACAATATTTTATTTACTCTAGCTTGTACCGATTGCACCCTTTGATGTGTCTTAGACTCGAGATTGAGAACAGCTAGTATTGCACAACAGCTGCTGCTGCTCTGTCTTGTGGTGCGTTATTCAATAGCTCTGTGTCATGTGTACCGATAATGCATCTAGCTATACTTGCTAAAACTATCACCACCTCCATAATAATATTAATATTATACACATACACTCTCTCGGCGCTATAATTGCCATAATTATACCATGTAGACTTTAATTAAAAGCTAAATTACGAGTACCTGGAGCATTATATAATTACGCAACAGCTCTGTCTTTAAGTGTGTGCGTTATTCAATAGTTCTGTCAGTGTCATATATTATACCTGGCCTATCAGTATGCTAACATACGTTACATTAATAAATACATGCATTGTGAGCAACAGCTCTGTATCATATATCTGTCTGGCCTGTCAGTATGCTAATATTCTAATACTCTCTGAACTATACCTATAGCTATGTAGCTCGCTCGTTTGCTCTAAGGCTAATGCATCTATAGGCTCTTGTTCTAATTGTTGTATAGGGCTTGACTTTTAAACACATGTTAGGGTATTTCAAGAACATCTGTTTGCCATTGTATTCGATGAATAGACGTCCCATTCACCGACTCAGAGATTTCAGCGGTGCAGAGACCTGCCTACAGTGTTAATTCATTGTCTGCATGACTTAATTAAATTTCCAGCCCACAAATTAACCGACCAATCTGATTCGTACGTGCGTGACGGAAGCTCGTACAGTAACTCTGTCGTTGGTAATTGAGGTACATCATATACGTGACTACGGATGATGGATATAATATTATATTTGCATTAGCGACATAATAGTATAATTTGTACGTTCACTTTTGGTATATTTTGACGCTAATTGAAAGATAATAATCATTGTAAGCTGGGAGTGTTGTCTTAGTGGTATGGGAATCGGACGCATAATTTGCAATAATTACGCCATTATAATGAATTTGCAGACAAAATATTTGAGCTATAGATTACAACATAGTATATATAGTTGACGATGTATATATATTTATGTACTCCAATATTAGGTAAGCATTATTAGATACATATACTTATTATGTCTCATTGGCGGTTAATTTTGGCAAATTGAAGATGCTGCAATATCAACATTATTATTAATGGGAAAGTTAATTAAACTTTCACAGGCTAGCGTGGCAAAACTCGAAAATTTCATACAGTATAATATGGCAGTATGTTATAGATGACAGATCTAGACAAATTTACAAAAACCTTTTTTCGTCCAAACTATAACTTTCCCGCTGTGCAGTATCTTAGACTAGTGCATGTACTAGCATGTTTAGCATTCTAGAAATATCATGAATGGCTTTATCAGTTACAGAGTTGAAATATTAAATAGCAAATTAGCTATACGCAAGAATTCAACATGCGCTACATACAATAGCATTATAGCAGTCAGCTATAATAGCGCATTGTCATATTATAGTTAAATTTGTTGGCTAAAATTGATACCCATTTATCGTTATCAAAACTGCATTCTTGGAGCCTTTGTTCTCACATGCACTCACACACGCTCAAGTTCAGCCACGTCCACGTAGCTCGTGCGCAGGTGTGCTCAAATTCAGATATAATACAGTGTTCTCCCCAGCATACCTAAGGCATGTCGGCCCAACAAGCCTTCAGTACAGAGTTTCCTTTGGTGTGGGAATAGGAATTATCCATGTGCTTTGAAGTGGCCACAGGCTCCACCCAAACTATGCCCTCCCATCATGCCTTGAGTTTAGCTTGGGGAGAACACTGATAATAATTATACTTTCCCGTGGCTCTCCCCCCCCCCCCCCTCAGGAATTTGTCTCCCTCCAAGATCCGTCAGACAGCTCAGACATTGCGGCCAAGATGATTGCTGAAGGTCTAGTGAGAGTTGAACGAAGGAGAGAGAGAAAGCTAACAAAATTGGTAAGTATAAGGTTGTAACTGTAAATGGATAGTGATCATGGCTACTTGAAATGGTTAGCACGTGCTCGTGTTTTTAGCAGGTATGCTGCTAAATCGTCTTAAATGATTGCAGCTGGCTGGGTCCTGAATACAGGTCTACGTATATGTAGAATATGGGATATTGTTAGCTATTATAGCTGGAGTTGATGATTCTTGAGAAATAAGCAACACTTTATGCATGAGCATGTATTATAAAGTTGTGGTGTTAAAATGACTGGCTAGCACTTACAAGTGCACCCCCGAAAATTACCTGCCATATGGTCTAGCTGCACCAGGTGTGTCGTGCTCTTAAGTTCCTGATCCCTCCCCCCACCTCTCTCTCTCTCTCTCTCTCCCTCTCTCACACATGCACATACACACAGGTGCACACACATAAGCCTCTACTATACTATATCCTCTATTCCTCAATCAGTGGGTCACTTGTACCACAACACACTCAGCCACTCTCTCTCTCTCTCTCTCTCTCTCTCTCTCTCTCTCTCTCTCTCTCTCTCTCTCTCTCTCTCTCTCTCTAGCTCTGTCTCTTTAGGTCTCAACACCCACCCAGCCATGCAGCCATGTTCTCACACCTACATGCATGCACCCACTGTTCAATCCCCAATCCATTAGCCCTCCCTTTGTCAGAATATCCTAGCTTCCTCTTTTTGAAGCTTTTGTGTGTCTCCTTCAACCTTTATAAGTCATTGTTGTTTACACCAAAGCCCAGAAGCACAGCTGCAGTCAATTACCCACCCCACACAATGCATATACTATGTATGTGCATGCGTGGACGAAGCACAAAGTACACACAAGAATCTGTGGGGTAATGGCCATGCTCTATATAGCTCTATAGCTGGCCACCTGTTTACTACGTTTGCGGTTGGGTTTGAAAGAGCGGGCGTTTTTAGGCTTCTAAGCTTTGTGGCTTTGCTCCTGTCCAAGCCTTCACGCACCAGCTAGCCTCAAACGGGCGTGAACTATAATATAGCTAGCTACGTACTATATAGCT
Organism: Cliona cf. orientalis; assembly: GCA_963930775.1. Taxonomy (NCBI): domain Eukaryota; kingdom Metazoa; phylum Porifera; class Demospongiae; order Clionaida; family Clionaidae; genus Cliona; species Cliona cf. orientalis. The sequence goes on from OZ005692.1 coordinate 1,136,821, forward strand.
ACCTGCAGAGGTAAGCTAAATCAGAAAAGCCAGCCAGCCAGGTGTGGGGGGAAGGTAGCTAGAAGGCTTCTCTGATGGGAATAATTCAATCTGGTCCACCACCTTAGACAAAGTGACTGTTTTTGTTGATCTGCTTAGCTAGCCTATATGGTGCAGTACTAGCCATGACAATTTGTAATGTTTTAGCTAGCTACATGAGGGCCCAGAGAAGGGAGGGAGGATGTTAGTGGCTGGGTTAGATAAGCCATGGTTTGGTTTGAAGATATCTGGTTAAGGTAATAGCGTAATGGGTGTGGTTTACCAGTTGGCACCTTGGTGTGTGTGGTGAGGCGGCTGAGGTACTTTTGTTGTGTGCTCATGTGTGTGTGCCTGTGGTGGAATAAATTTTTAATTATTAAAACCCTTCATCCTTTGTGCGCCCACAATTGCAGTAGTACCTGTTTCTGTGGAGGGGGAGAAGAGAGAGAGAGAGAGAGAGAGAGAGAGAGAGAGAGAGAGAGAGAGAGAGAGAGAGAGAGAGGGAGAGAGAGAGAGAGAGGGAGAGAGAGAGGGAGAGAGAGGGAGAGAGAGAGAGAGAGAGAGAGAGAGGGCGAGGGAGAGAGAGAGAGATATAACAGAGACAGACAGAGAGAGTGATGGAGGGAGGGGGGGAGGTCTGAACAAGCCATCTTGCACCTTGCTCAAGCCATGATTATGATTATTATAATATCATCATCATCTTGAAATTCAAAGCTAGCAGTACCCCCCCCCCCCTCCCTCTCCTATAGCTAGTCAACACATGATTGTTTGTATGATCACAAACCCACATTCCTCCTTCATGATTTCATGACAACACCGATCATCGTTTAAGCTTTATATTCCCTATAGATATAGTCAGTTTTGGGTCCAGTAACAATATACATATTCCTGTTAATATTGCTCATGAAAACTCCATGTGATTAATGTTCAGTATACATGTACGTGTGTAGGTTTAGTCCCCTAAGGATATGTATATTATAATATAAGTAATTAAGTGCTTATGTACGTACGGTCACGTATTAAAACTGATGTGTTTTCATCGACAAATTAGGTATGTAGGCTGTCGATGTAATTATATGGGGAGATTTTGTCACGAAGGATTTACCTGCAAATACAGTTATGATAACATCTTAAAAGTGTGATGTAAACATTAATATGGAAAGTTGACGATAAAATATAAAGCCATATACGTAATATTAATAATATTGCATACATGTTTAACTTACATGTATAACATTATGCTTGGACTAGCTATGTAGATTGTTGTTGCAACGATAGGAGGGTTTTTTTTGTCGAAAGAAAGGAAGTTATTTTCAGTGAGATCACTGTTTTTGAATTCTCAGTTGATCTTGAGTGTAGAATCAAAACCACCTCTGCTTCAGTGTTTGATCTTCAGCAAACGATTATCTAACTGTCCAAGGAGTTGGCAGGATGTTATGTTCATGCTCATCAAAACTGTGCAGTACCGTCCTATAATATATTATAATACACTATAATAATATATATATACCTGCCTAGTACCTGTACTTCAGGTAGACTAGTGTGTATCAAAAACTGTCCCTACTCTTCGGGCTTTGTTTTTTTTTCAACTTGTGATTATATCTAACCGTCTAAGGAGTTGGCAGGAGGTGTGTTTGTATATACATATGCACGACTGATGACGTAAACTAGCTCTTAGTGACAGTTCCACTCCAAAGTACATATAATAATAATTATTATCTAAGCCACTTGAGCTACGTACATGTATGTAGGTAGTGCGTATATTATATTCCCCTCCACCACTTTTGGTCTGATGACTTAGTTTTAAAATTGTGTGTCTGCATGTGCCTATTCAAATTCTGAATCAGAGCTAGTTTTGCTCAAGTGGGGGCAGTCAGGAGGAGTGTGTGTATGTGTTAACATAATAATATTACTACAGCAAATTTTAATGCATAGGCCATATTATTAAAAAATTTTAATTATTGGTGTGGGGTTTTTAAGGGGGAGTGGTTTAACAGCACTAGCGCTGCATATATTCGATCATCAACTTTATTTTTCTACCTTAATTCCAACAATCAAGGGCTATAATTATATTGATACGGTGGTTCGGAAAGCCCTTGATTCTGACTAATTTTGAGCGTTGATCGTTTTTCATTGCTCTATATTATATAGTTTGTCTATTTTGCTGATTGCTATGTTATTTTTACTCTGAGTTATGTTGAAATAAATTAGGTCAATTAGTGTGTCTTAACGAGTTTTCACCGTAAAAGGAAATTTGGAGCGCGGATCCATAATTGATTCGCTAAATCAATCAATTTACCCAGCACCACCCACACATTCACACACATGATAGTAACATTACATCATCATTACATCATAGATATACATACTCATCCACACAATGCAATCAACATTCTCAGCTCATTCATGCCAAATTAGCTTACCTGAGTCAGTTTGACTCAGGAATGTCAAAGCTATGAAATTGTCTAATAATATAGCTAATTCTGTCCGGACAATTTGAACATCGCTAACACATAGATACCGGAAAGAATTAAGTTGTATGAAAATAACTATGTGTCTGTAGGACTCCCCTTGTAATAATGCGATGTAATTATTATGTCATCGTACGTGCTATTAGTACATGTATCTAGATTTGTGATACATGGCCGCATATATAAGATATTGATACCGGCCGCCAGTGATTTCCATATAAGGCATTGTTCGATCGTCGATCATTCCTTTATTAATAAAACTGGAAATCTAAGCTGCCCTCTCAGCTAATTTTAAAATCGATTGTAAACATGTCATTAAATCCAGGTTGGATTCCTGATGATATTTTATTAAAAGTATAATTAAATTTCATACTTGATATCTTCTAAGGTTCCAGACAGCACCGTTATAGTAGCTAATATATTATTATACATAAGTTATGTACATGTACATGTATGAGCGTGCTAGCTGTACTATAGAATAATATACTGGCGCTAAAATTGGCGTAATATTATATGTGGACACATGGAAATCCTGCGAGTAAATTACAGAAATGCTTTAAGTTAATTAGACGTAAACATGCCATTCAGCGGCGGACTCCTTAATCAAATAGACCCTAGGTCAGTTCAGTTCATTCGTCTGGTTGGCCGGCCAGCCCAGGCCAGCTGCAGGGAGAGGGAGGGAAAGGAGGGAGGGGGCGACTCCCTTAATTAAACACAGCTGCCTTAGCCGGCTGCCAGCCAGACAGCCGTATAAGAGTTATTGCAGCAGAGAGACACTATAATATTATATTATAGTAACAGTATAATATTGTTATACTACCGCATATTATATGTGTAGTATAGTAGCTGTAATGTAGACATAGCTCGAGCTACATTCTTGCATGTATAGCTGTCGACGATTAATTTAAGAAGGTTAAAAGTACATGTACACAACTCGATCGTGTATTCATGTGTTAATATAATAATATTATTGCGCAGCCTTATGTTCTGTGATGGTACATGTACGTGGCGTCACAGCAGGTGTAGTACTTGGATACCAGAGTGCACTAGCTCTTGTTACTATAGCTAACTATATTAATCGTGTACATTACATGGACAGCACACCCATTTCCTATAGCTATCCCCATACTAGTAATAATAATAATTTTTATTATGTCTATAAGAGTACATTGTGGCGCTATATATAGTAACTGTAACAGTGTAGCCATGTACATGCTTGGGTTGTAGGTCAGACTAGACCAAATATTGACCTGGGAGTGTAGGGTCATATGTCAATTGATGTTGTCCAGTGACAGTCAGGTGGTCTATGATCTATGGCAGCCACACTCACTGGGAGTAAATGGAAGCCATGATAATTCAAAACTGGTTTTGACTGGATGAGCTTGTAAGCTTAAAGTGTGCTTGATCCTCCATGAAATTTAATATTTGTAAGAGGGGAGAGAGAGAGAGAGGGAAGGAGGGAGGGAGTGGAGAGAGGGAGGGAGGGAGGGGGTGTGGGGTATCTGGCTTTAGTGCCTTACAATAGCACATAAACATAGCTATACATGTATAAAAAAAATCAGGTGATTTTCATATAATTATTAGCTGCTGAAATCCAGCCTAGCTTGACAATATTAAAATTTAAGGATGGTGTACACATGTAAGTGTGCTCTAGCAACTGAGACCATGGCGTGCAGGAAGATAGTATAATTATAAGAGCATGGTATTGAAGATTTCCTAATTGAGGTACAAATTAGAGGCCTACGTACAGTACATGCGCAGGAAACTGTTGGTCCTTATGAGTCAGCACGCTGCTTGTTTGTGTGTGTGTGTGTGTGTGTGTGTGTGCATGTGTGTGTGTTTTGGTGAGAGACAGCTGTCGCCAGATGGCACAGACAGAAGGACCACGGAAGAGTTCATACTGTCTATGAGGATAGTGTATGGTAGAGATTTGAAATCACCAGATCTATGAATTAGCGCCACATCAACTGATGAGGAGCGCTCGAGCAGGGGGAAGACAGCATACACACAACAGACCTATTAGTTGCCTTTTGATTAGGGTGTATAGTTTAATAAGGAGCACATGCAGGTGTGTGCTATCATAGTCTGTCTCATTCATCTCTCTCCCTCTCTCCCCTACTCCCCTCTCTCTCTCCCCCCTGGTATTTATTGTACTACACTTCAGCCTTTTACTTTCTACTATTGCAATTGAGAAGCAGCTAGTAAGTTTTCAGTAAAACCTACGTATGGCTTACAAATTCAGATAGCAAAAATTCGAGGAGAAGTTGTCTTTGGAAACAAGTTGTGTACATAAGGTAACATGGTACGTCCTGTGCGATATTATAATATCATATCATCATAATGTTGTATAGCATACCAGCTGTAGTGAACTTACTCACAACGGTAGTGTTTCATTCCAAGAAAGAGGCCTACAGGTATAGGTATACTACGAATACGCATTTCCTGAGGTCCATTAGGGCGCATGACACATGATCAGGATCCTAGGAGGGAGGGAGGGAAAGATTTCCTGCCTCCAGTCCATCACTACATACATGTATAAAATATTATACCTGAGTTCAAGTATTGAGTGCAGATTTAATACCATATTAGCAATGCATGAGTGGTAAAAATTAATGGACTTTTTGCCAAGAATGTGTGCATGTATCTTGCATAGTATTGTATGTTTATATCTTAGTATTGGCTTATAATGCTGTCTGGCACTATAATATATGCATAGCCATATGTTCAAGGTGTTCATGTGTGTTCCAAGATACGCTGCTGCTATTAGCTAGCGTACTAAGTGTTCTTGTTCAACGTGTGTGTTCATCTTCAATGCTTGATTTCTTTGATCTTAAAGACGTGTGCGCACTCACATTTACATAGGTACATGGATACCAACATTGTTTCTAATACCAGTAAATGCACACACACACACACACGCACACACACACACACACGCACACGTATTCATGCATTCATGTTTGTATGCCTAATATCTTTTGCTGTAGTAAAAGCTTCATATCATTACTCTATAGATAGCTATTATACATTTTTGGGATTTTCCTTACAAATATTTTGATTGGAGCATGTTAATAGTCCTATACAGTGGACGTCACGCACGATTGATATTGATTCAATTTTCCTACTCAATCTCCCACTCTCTCTCTCTCTCTCTCCAGTCAGCCGTAGCGCTAGTGAATGGTTCGTCGATCATTGTAGCTGTTTCTCCTTTCAGTTGAAACTCTTAGACTAGCCGGCGTCAGTCGTCTTAGTAGTTAGTATTAATAGCAGTAGAATAAAGGTATAGCTTTGGGGTAGTGATGGTTTTTGTAGTACTTTATCTGCTTGATTAGCGGTCCGTAACAGCACTTTCTATCTTCGTAACATTATCATAATAATAGTGAATGCAATATTATTATTATTATATAATATTAGGTGTGTCTGAATGTTCTAGTCAATTTAAATTCGTACAATAATATTGTTTAATTCTGCATGTCCCCCCATATTGTGCGTACGCTAGCGCTCGTCTTGTAAACACCTAGAATTGGTGATCTAGCTATCCGAAACTTTACGAGAGAGGGTCACGTACGTTAATTTTGTTAATTTCTTGAAATTCTATAGCTCCCGCATTATGAATTATATTACCCTAACTATGCCCAGTGCAGGTACATGCATGTATGATTAGATCTACATGCATGTACATGCATGTAGCTGCATGTGTATGGTACTTACTTGTACATAATATGTGTACAGAAGAAGTCTGACGGAAATACTAAGTACGATGTCATAGTTCGATCGACATTAATTTTGTTACATGTCTCTAGTATTACATTTCTGAGTCCATGGCAGTTGCGGTCTTAGACTAATGAGATTTCAAACCGATCGCTTTTGATTCTTACATGTAGCTTCCTTCTAGAACTTCGTCCCCATTCATTACCTTGCTACTTAATACTCACCTACAATGTCATGTACTATAGCAATGTATTACCTGTGCACGTGTAATTTAATAATAATTAAAGTGCATAGTTCAATGTCCGATAATATCTGGTATTACATACCTACTTTCTGAGTCCAACTGTTAGACTAATTAAAATTAGATTTTACGATTTCCTTGAGGAAAATACCTTAATACATTAATTACATACACTGACCTTTTGACCTATAGACACACGCAAGTGCATGCACGGATGTACACATCCAATAATTTGTACAACCATTAGCCTAAGACTGTTAGCCAAGTACTTACAGCAAAATGACCTACATAATATATACATGTATAGATGTATGAAATCCCCTCTCCCCCCTCCTCAATCCTGAAAAACTATACCTTCCTCGAGCTCCTAGATCAAAGGTTAATAATATATTACCAGTATAGGTACAGTCGAACTCCTGTGATCAAATTATAATTATGACGTCATGCATACAGCGACACGCATTAGGTTCGAATTACTTAATTGCCATGTTACTACACTCATCTCCTGCAGTTGAATAGCAATTTTAGATTGGAAATGGATACGAATTCAAATTACTTAGTTGCCAAGCTACACGCTGTAATTATGACATCACAAAATATGTACACATGCATGTACATACACACATGCTTAGGTTCAAGTAATTGCTATGGTTACCATGCTGTGTGAAGTGGGGTACGGAGCAGCTCCTGTAATCATTAATGATGATGATGTACGTCATTCAAGAACCTCTTAATGTCTGAGGTGAGTATAAGTTAGTGATTAGAACTACAGTGGAACCCCTCTATCATAATTGCATTCACTGATCTTGATCTATATGTGTGCCTGCATGTACCAGTGTGTGACTTTATCAATTTGTACAACCATTAGACTACCGTAAATCTGGAAATTTTCGTTGTAAAAATATTTTCATAGTCGATGGCAGCTACGAAAATTAATCTTACGAAAATTAGCATGCACTATTAACGCTAGTGCGGTAAGGGGTCGTTCCTACGAAAATTTTTTTACACGAAAATTTATCATACGAAAGTTTCTTTACACAAAAATTTCCAGATCTACGGTATTTGGTACATGTACTTACAGTAAAATGACCTACATGGGTAAGTATTGGTCAATAAAAATAAATAATAATAAAATTTTCAATCTTCTGCAAGGTTAAGCATACAAGTTGTTTATTGCTCATTTTTAATCTACTGCACATACATGTAGTGTTCTATAATTCAGTCTTCTGCAAGGTTTATCACACTTAGTCTGTTAAATTTTGTTCGTTGCACAATCTTAATCTACTGCACATAGAGCTCTATGAGTTCAATGGGGACATCCTCTTCTCCATCTACATTATCAACACAGATCCTCAGTTCAATGTCATCAGTTGTTGTATTGGTCAGGTTCTTTGTAAACCATGGAGGGTTGTTGAACTGACAGCACGTGCTGGTGGATGTACAGCCCTGACCATCCCAGAGAACATCACTAGAATAAAATACACCATATTGGCCATTCCAAGCTGAGTGGAGACCACTCTCACAGAAGTAATCATTGCCAACGAATGTGGGGATGCTAGCATGGCGGCTTGGAGAATCACAAGGGCAATAGTCATTATAATAGGCGGTAGGAACTTCACTTAGTCCAGCAGCAAACGTCCAAATATGCTGACGGCTTCCAGCAGCTCCGTGAGTCAGACTCACACCATCGACGTAGCGACTATCAATATCTGGATCTTGAGGAGAATAGCCAAAGGCACTATTTGATCCAAACTGGTATCCCCTTATCCTCCCACACACATGGCTGTATAGTAAACCTCCAACACTGAATGTGGTTGAAGTACATGTTGCACGAGATCGTCCACATGTCCTTTTGGAATATGATGTCAAATTGAGTCCAGTAGGGCAGTTGTAGCTGGTGTCAGTCATGTTGATAAAAACGACATGCCTCCATCCTGGTGAGCCATTGCAAGAATATGTGTCTGGTGTCCGGGTAAATGTGCTGGCAATTGCTGAGACAATCGTTTGATGGATTTCGTTTCTTACTGTCTCTCTCTCCTCCGCTGATGGGCAGAAGTAATCATTGCCTTGAAGTACCCTGGGAGCAACAGCTGCTTGCAACTGATCACTGGTAGTAACAACTGATCCGGGGTAAAGAAGGAGAACTGAAAGCATTAAGTATAATATGGTCCAGCACATCATTGCGTCTTCTTTGCAGCAGGAATAGTCTAGTTGAAGCTTGGCACTGGTGTCATGATATAGGGCATGATTTCTTATTAATGATGTTTACATTGTATCATGATAATTATGATAAGACGTATTATATAGTTGCTGCTTATATATTATATATATATCACTAGACCAAAAGTAAGATTTCCTTTATGCCGTGCTTACCAAAACATGAGCTTTCCTACACGTTTGGCAGAGGATAGGGCAGAATTTTTGTAAAATAAATGAAATTTTGCCCTATCTTACACATTTCCTATATGCATGAAATCTGAGTTTTTATCTAGTATTAACATCATTTATTTTAGCTAATATTGTAGCACACACAGGTATGTACCACTGTAGTAATATTATAGTACATGCCATATAGCTGTTGACATCCAATATGAGCAAACATGATTGATGTGATTTAAATGGTTGAATAATATTATGATATTATAACAATTTTAATATCAATACAAGATACCAAACTACATGCTGTAATTATGATATCACATATTATGTACTCATGTACATGTACATACACAAATAGGTTCAAGTTATTGCTATGCATGGTTACCATGCTATGTGAAGTGGGCTACAGGGCAGCTCCTGTAATCTAATAGTCATTAATGACAATGGTGTCATTCAAGAACCAACCAACCATCTTAAAGTCTGAGGTAAGTAAAATTGGTAATTAGAACTACAGTGGAACCCCTCTATTCTAGACACCCTTGGGACCGCTTCAAGTATCTTGATTAAAGGAGGTGTCCTCATTTCAGTGGTGCCCTTACAGAGGGGTTCCACTGTGCATCCCATGAATCAGATGTTAAAATGAGCTAATTAAGTGTACGCCGTGTGAAAGTACTGTACTTGCCAGACTATTGGCTCCCCAAATATTGTGGGTCATAGCTAAGAGCCTTGTTGACGATGGGACTGCATGACGCACCAAGCATGGAAGAGGTTAGGATGACTATAGAGGACGTTGCTCAATACCATGGTCGGAAGTCTTACATTGTAGATGAATATTAATTACCGAACTACATCCCATGAAATAAGAGTACTATAGTACTGGTACTAGCCGTACGGCTCCCAGAATACTGCATGTGGTAGGATCCTAAGTATTGCCTAAGAGGATGTGTGAAGTTTGGTCGAAAGTCATAAGATCAATGAATAAACAACATCCCATATGATGATATTACAGTATTAGGATGTTTGGGATTGCAAGGATTGGAGGAAGTTCGAATGCGCCCACTTCAAACGATGATCACACTTGGACAAAGATCGTCCAAGTGCTTCAAAAGGAGGATATTAACACTATTGAAAGTGGGTCCAGGGGGGTGGGGTGGGGTGGAGTGGGTCAAATCTCACAAACTAATAATGCATGGACAGCCTCTTTAAATTTACAGACTTTGAATGCATGCAACCTAATGCATGTGTCGGAGTACATAGTACATGTATATGTATATACCTGTATTGAAGCTGATAGTGATCAAAGCTACCATAACGACCTGCACCTGCACGGGCGCCCTAGGCCAGCTTGGTCACATGACCTCCTTGCATACACGATAACCCTGGGCAAAGTACAGTACAGTACAGTACAGTAAATCTTAGCTAAGTGCCAAGTACATGATATCAATATTAATATTACGCTACTATATGCTGCTGATAAACACTGGCTGCATGGAGTCACATATCTGTGGAACTGTACTGTGACTGGTACTTACTGAATGGTTTGGGTACAGAGTGTGAAGTTGATTGAGGGGGTTCGTATGGGTGTTTCAAACATCTTGAAAGCGTCAACAAGCAAGCATTCATGTAGGTAGCCAATAAGGTTGAGAAAGCTGTGTTGCTATTACGGTACTGTAATTAACCTTTCATGCATGGGTGTGTTGCTAGTTGTGTTACACTGAGATTGTATACAATGTATGCCCAGAAAGTGATAAAAGTATAAGCGTAGGTAGCCTAGCTAAGGTTGAGAAAGCTGTGTTACCGTTACAGTGCTGCAATTAACCTCTAATGGGTGTGTTATTGCCATGGTGACATACTGAGATTGTATGCACACCCTATACCCAGAAAGTGATGGAAGTATAAGCATAGGTAGCCTAGCTAAAGTTGAGAAAGCTGTGTCACTGTTACAGTACTGCAATTAGCCTTTCATGGGTGTGTTATTGCCATGGTAACATACTGAGATTGTATGCATGCACACCCTATGTCCAGAAAGTGATAGCTGTAGAAGTATAATATTATTATTATGTATGATTGTGCAAGTATGTGCTAATGTACTTTAGTCTAGTGAAGTAATATCATAGGCAGTTGCGTAGGGTGACACAAACTAACTAATCCTAGGGTGTGAAATTTCTAGCTTATTTCCCTTAGTGCATGTGTTATTGTATTTCTATGGGGATTAAGAACAAAGACTCTCCATAGATCAAAAGGTTGACCTGTGCGCATATGTAGGTGTAAATTCTTAGCTTATAGCTACAACTGTTATTTTTCTCACCATAGATCAAAGGTTGACCTACCTAGCTATACCTACGTATGCGTAGGTACGGACACATAATTTACATGCATGTACCTTGCTGCCTACGTAGTTCTGACAAACACTCAACGACCTGCCAAATATTTTCGTCCTACGTACATATCATGATTATTGTACGTTAACTTGCGTTCGACCTATAGGTAGCAATTTGACCTGCTAAATTGGGCGTAGCACAGTAGCTAAGCATTTGACCTACACACTGTCACAGTGGGTGTATAGTGTAGCCTAGGATATGCATAGAACAATAAATAAGCATTCTTAAATACCTCAATATAGTGAGGTCACTTTGCATCACAGTACACAGAGTTCCCTTAGCTTGTCACCACTCTGTTGTCACCATGCCTAACTATGTGCATACCTGAAATATTGAACCTACTTATACTGTTACTGTACCCGAACCATGGTCCAGGAGGCATAGAGGGAGAGTGAGAGGGAGAGGGAGGGCGTATAGGTACATGTACGTGGGCACGTTTATTTATTTGTGTGCGTATATTTGAAATTCCTTGTCAGTGATGTCACTTTACATCATAGTTAATTAACGAATATCTGGCCTGGCCGGCCGGCATTGTCTGATAATCAAAACTATTTGATAATCGAGTGTGCAGTATATCTACCCTAGTATATTAGGTATATTCGTTGCCAGTAATATTAATTATTGTGTAATAAATTTATGCGTTTTCAACAGTGATGTCATATTGCATCAGGGTGATAACACTGAGTGATAATCTATATAGCCATGCTCTGGGAATTTGGGAACATACTAGGTGTACATGTACACACATGCAATGGGCCATGTTTTGTGATGTCATATTGCATCATATAGGGTGCATACACTGTATGTACTGAGTGATAATCTATATAGCCATGCTCTGGGAATCTGGGAATGTCGAACATACTAGGTGTACACACATGCAATGGGCCATGGGCCATGTTTTGTGATGTCATATTGCATCGTATGACATGGGACTTTGTGATGTCATGTCATTATACAACTGTGGATATTGCACATGAATATTGTTATCTCTACCCGCACACAATGGAAGCGCTCTGCACTGCATCCTGTCTGCACTGTAGAATCACCAATTGTACTAGCTGACCTCAATAGCAATGCAAGCTTATTAGGGAAGGTAGCTCTAAGGTATACATGATATGAGTGATGCAATGTGGAGGAAACATTGCAGCAGATGCTAATTTAGATAATTGCTACTGTTTAGGGGAGAGAGAGAAAGAGGGAGAGGTCAAGTCAGGCACAACTTAATTAGTAGTCTTACTTACCTTATATAATACCCTGACTCATCTTGATGATACAGCATACCCTTTAGGGGGAGAGAGAGAGGGAGAGGGAGAGGGAGAGGGGGAGAGGGAGAGGGAGAGGGAGAGGGAGAGGGAGAGGGAGAGGGAGAGGTCAAGTCTGACACGACTTAGCAGTCTTACCATGCCATATTATACCCTGACTCATCATTGTGATGATACAGCATATACACTGTCACAGCTAGTGCATGATTATGCAGTCACATGCTCTTACATAATCAGTATAGTAAAACTCGATCAGGCCATATTATGCGCGTCCTCATGATCAGGTACCTATAGGTTTTGCTAGGTTAGATCACGAATGGGAATCCAGGCTATAGGATTCCCTGAACCCCAACAGATCTCCACTTCAATGGCTCTCCCCTAATCAGTGACAGCTGCCAGTGAAGCTATACATGTACATGCTATACCTACATGTACATGTACATGCATGTGTAGCGGGGGAACCTTAGATGATTGACGTGAACAGCTTCACTTAAACTCCCTAGTAGCTACGTGCCTACGTCCATGCATTCAGTGGCAGCCATATGTGCTCTGATTCCTTAGACTATTAATTCCTTCGGATCCATTTCCTCCATCCTGTCCTGCTAATGATTCTGGGCCCGTGGGCCATTAATAATAATAATATGAACTCTTGTACTACCTGACTGACCCACAATAATAGCCTTACTGATAATTGGGCAGCCGGCTCTGGGAAGCTGGTTACAACTGGTGGTCATGCACCCATTATACCTGTAACATGCATGTACTTACATGTAGTAGGTGCATGTGGCATGGGTATTAATTATGTAACATTGTATAATGGAGGTTCTAGAAGATATCTTTCCTCGAAGATGGGTGTTTACAGTCCACAAGGTCAGTCCACAGTCTAGTACTTTTGTTAATATGTGTATATACCTATGTTGTACATGTATGACTTATATATTATGTTCTAGGTATAGTGTATCTAGGTGTGTATTCTTTGGAGAGTTGCCAAGTAAATCTTGTAGGAAACAAGGTTATATTTACAGTACAGCCCTATAGAGCTAGGACAGGTGCCACCTTACAGTGCCAGTGTGTGGCTAGCTGTGTTTGTTTTCACTTTTAGCATTTGCTGTACTTTTATGGTATCATTCAGTATTCACCCCTCAGGCATGCAAAGCTGTATTATGTAGCTAAAAAATTGAAAAGCTGAGGGGGGGGGGGGGAGAGAAAGAGAAAAAGAGAGGGGGGGAGAGGGGGGAGGGAGGGGGAGGGAGTGGCCATGGATGGGGGAGTATAATAACATAATATCCTATTGTCCATTTATGATATCAGCCTATATAGCTACCAACCCTGTCACCATGGGCACCAGCTAGACTAGTTCTAGTTCAGTTCTCCTGAGCTAGCTAAGTGCCTTGGACGATATCATAACCACTCCACCTGTGTTCTCCTTCCCATAATTAGCTAATTTATTTATTCATGCTGATGTGCAGGGATTATATTTTTGCTTTCACAACAGCTGTGCTGTATTGGGCTGATGATTTCAAAGTCTGAATATTTCTCTGTATGTCCATTCCAGTGAACTGTGCCCACTATTTCTGTGAGTTAGCTTCCTCTCAGTTGGAATGACTATAATCCCCTTTCCTTCCCTCTCTCTCTCTCTCTCCTTCATCTCTAAAGCATCCTGTATTATTAATATTCTATAGCTTTGTAGTATCAAAATACTGATTGTATATTATAGCTACCTATCATAACATTGGGTATAGTCAGAACTTGAGGAATAATATTATTAAGAGCTACATAGCATGAATGAATATTAGCTGCTCATAGCGTTTATTCAACGACATCAAAGTGGTGATCCTAAAATTAATGTCAATCGATATGTGCCATAGGCATTCCAAGGAGATTGAGGTCATGCAGTTATAAGTAGGTTGTTACGTATATGTTTTCTTAATAGCTGTAGGGTTTATTTTACACTATCTGGTTTATTAACGTCATGCATTTGATTAATTCGGTACATAGATATAATGTTTATTTGGTATATAGGTTCATTGTACACTTGCTGGTCCATTGAGCTCGACTTCCTTTCTTAGGCCAGGGAAAAAATATAGAGTACTATATATAGCTAGCGTAAAGTAGAACTCAGTGTATATGAATATGGTCAAGTTACTGCATGATGACGTACTTATCTACCGGATGGGCATGCAAAGGTGTACCATTAACGTTATAGCGTATACATGTATGAATATAGTTTAGTTACTGATGATGTACTTATCTACCTCAAACTTGGATCGGCATGCAAATTTAGGTGTACCATTAAGAGTTTATAGTCGGTCTGTATACTCCTCCCGCAAGCTCCCTGTCCTGTCCCCCCCCCCTCCCCCCTGCCCTCCGCCCTGCAGCATGGGGTGGTCAAGATATGTCCATAGCTTCCTGTAACAATATAGTTAAAGGTTGGTTGGATCTGTCTAAAGTTTAATTACTGGTATGCAATTCGCCTTAGGCTGTTGGTATGAGTTTACGCCTGCATGCATGCATACGTGAGCATGTTTATCTTTAAACTCTAATTTGTTATGCATACCAGCCTAGCTTCTGCACTGTAAGGTCACGGGCCTCCAGCTGTCCTAGCTACATAGCTTCCTTCATCCATACTAAAAGTCCAACCACTGGCCATGGAATGATCCATAATAATAATAATATTATGATCGTCAATTTTTGCAATATCTATAGCTCCAAGCATGCATCCACCTCCTCCCTTTCGGTGATTACCCACCATAATTGTAATTATTTGACCTCATTTCCTGTTAGTTTAATGCAATTGCAAGTACTATACCTGGCCCATATACAATTAATTATTACTACTATTATTACCAAGCATCTGTACCTTAATTGCAATTGACTGTGAATAATTTTCCCTCTGTGCTTATTAAGGACAAGAAGAGAGAGACTCTATTTCCTGTCAGTGCATTAGTTTAATTAATGCTAACTGCAAGGGGGCTGTGAGCCAGGATCAACCATAGTAATAATTATGATTATAATCACTATGTACATGTAGCGCTGTACCTTGGACTTTAGATTGCACCTGTGAATATTCTCCATGTATACATGTATACATATACATGTCTATAGCTAGATGTAAGAGCAGATAAGATATTGTCAACAATAATTATTAATCAAAGCGATGGTTTAAAAGGTTGGTAGGTACACAAGTGTAGGATAATAATTATGTGATAGATAATTATTATCAGCAGTATACATGTACTTTCCTGGTGTAGTCCATGTCTATGATAAAAGGTTATGTCCAGCTCATGATCGGTTGATGCGTGCGTGATCGTGATGAATTATTAATTTTCCTCCCCTGGCCTGTTAGGATCTATGTGATAGCTAGCTAGCTTGCACCCCAGACTGAGACATACATAAATTTCACGACACAACACTAAGGCGAATATCTTATCAATAACGGTTCGATGTTTTAAAGTCAACCCTACGCACGAATATTTCTGCCAGGTTAAACATTGAGAAAGCACGAGAAGATTCTGGTTAACACGCATGCATGGGCGGCTATAACTACATGTAGCTAGCCCACTGATTCAAAGCTACGTAGGCTCGCACACCGAAAGGTAAAGAGTCAGGGGGCGTGCAGACATTAAAACACTGGGAATGGCCTGGGGACAGACAGTAGTAGACAAAGGTGGACAAGACATCTGCAACGCAAAATCATTTGACCCTGTGATATAATCTCTTGTTGCACTTGTTATCATCTGGTTCGCTTGTTAGTTACATACACCATCTGGCAAACTTGCTTGCTGGTGCTATATAGCTATAGCTATATCACCAGGGCTAATAATTATGTATATTGGGTTGTTGATTATTATGTGCACTATAATTACACCTATTTGGAGTTCAACAAGGTTGAACATGTCAATGGATTGTTGTTTAGTGATAATCATCTACATGCATGTACACATGCATGTACATGTACATGACAAGACCACATTGTTCCTCCTTTGAAGTTGACTGGTACATGGTTTGACCACTCTGGGTACACCTGCAGTGTAAGCATTTTAATTACAGGGGCTGCCTCACTCCAGG
This sequence comes from Cliona cf. orientalis, assembly GCA_963930775.1. NCBI lineage: Eukaryota > Metazoa > Porifera > Demospongiae > Clionaida > Clionaidae > Cliona > Cliona cf. orientalis. Next base: position 1,153,352 of record OZ005692.1, read on the forward strand.
CCAGCATTACCAATCAAGGGCTTATGGTCTCCTAAAGATCTATAAGCTCTTGGTGTTACTTGGTATTACCTTAAAACAATGTACTCTGTACTCTTGCTTAGAGTATTTCTTTTAATGCTCAGTCGCTAAAAAGCAGTCACATATTAATATTAGACATGTATCGTGATAATTTACAGTAGCCATAAAGTCGTTGTATTGTCTTTATTTAACGAGGTACGATACAAAATACCGGTTCTAGTAATGAGAAACATGCATGCTATAATTGTAGCAACTACTGCAGCAAAGCACGGCTGACCGGACCAAGCCAAGCCAAGCCTTGCTTGGGAAACGAAGGTGGGATGATCCGTAATGCTTATAAATATATATATATTCTAGCCAGCATACAATGAGAAACCAGTATGTTACTGTGTACATTATAATAATTATATTATTATTATTATTATAGGCATAGTCTAATCATGCGTACTTTGTCTATTATAATTATTTTGACCGTACAAATTTAAACTATTCGCTACTCAAGTGTACATGTACGTAATCAATATCCGCACGCACACACAATAGAACCCACCTAACTCTCAATCTTGCTTGTTACTGTTACGGTACAATATCCGGATGGCATGGCTATACGTAGCTACAGTGTACGAGTGTTAATTATGACATTATTTTATGTATGCTGGATATCACGTAATTACATGACATGACATTGTATTGTAGTATTTGACATAATTTGTACCATTAATAGTAATATGTGAATGCAATAGAACCCACCCAACCCATCCATAATTTACACCAATTAGTACAATTGGTAACCGCAATATTATTGTTTCATATAATTATCTTTTCACACACCTATACACTGCATGTGTATTACTGAAACGTATGCAAAAATATATAACAACATATATGCCTAATATGATACTCATTATTGCAATTATAACCATAAATTGATACATATACGTATACCCATGAACACGCTTATAATACACCACTGATACAATGCTAGCTAGCATCAAGGGCTCGTTAATGTTAGCATAATATGTTACCAAGGGCTTATAGACTATAGGATTATAAGCACCTATAGCTAGGTGCATATACTTGCACAGTATAATAAATTAAAAATGCGTGCATCCATGTAATTCCAACCTGATATGTGTACGTATGTGAGGTATTATACCTAGGCCTGCATGTGCACGATGGCTTAATTATGACATTATTTTATGTATGCTGGATGTCACGTATAATTACATATAGTATTCGACATAATTTGTACCATTAATAGTAATATGTGAACGCAATAGAACCCACCCAACCCATCTGTAATTGACACAATTAGTAACCGCAATATTATTGTTTCATTCTGACACACCTACATTTATACACTGTGTCGACATGTCACGTTGTACCGATCATTAAAATTAATACATACACGCTTATTATTATACCATTGATGCATAGTGTAGTGTTTCTTAATTACTGACAGCTGCATTGTTAAAACGCTTACAGACAGGCAGGCAGCATAACAAGTGTCAAATGATGAGCCATACAAAAAAAAAAAAACCTGATACACAATATTTATCATGCCAAAGTCGAAACAGTGACCATATTGGATGTAGCGTGACTCGGGATTTATATTTTGACTTAATTTCGTACGTATTTATGTATTTTGTGAGGTTTTTGTTATAGACTTGTAGTGCACACACGGAAATACTCCTCTGCATTGCAGCGAGGAAGCCCCTGCAATTAATAATGATAGCTATACATGCAGTAGTATATGTAATCAAGTATACATTACATAGTTGTCCGTCGACCTGTATTAATATATACATGTAAGTACATGTCGGCGGTGAGTATACATGATTATGCAGTTACATGTATATAATCTCGATGTGTCTGTCTGTATCGTCCCCACGGCCCCTCCCTTCCTGCCCACCCCTCCCTATTATGCTAATTAACAGTCACGTAGTCTCGTCCTCTGTCCGTCCCTCAATCCTCATGTTGCAGATTAATTAACGCTAATTAATCGAGACATCTTGTTCATTTGTGTCGATTTTCCCTCCTCATTAATCACATGGCATTGTCTCATCTGTCCATGCAGCCACTCCCCCCCCCCCCCCCAGACTACCCCTCCTTCCCCTCCCTCACACCCTACCCACCCACACACACGCACCCGCACATCCTCATCCCACCCACCCACACACACCGCCCTCACACCCTCCCCCCTACCCACACACACCCTCACACCCTCCCCACCCACTCTTGTGTGATAGTTTCATGATAATATTTATAATTATTTCAATTAACGTGGATGATTATACCAGTTATGTAATCAACCAGAGACTATGGAATAGTTAGTATATGAAATCTGAAGGCTTGCTTAGAAATTTCGAAATTTCTATCAGCTGTTGCATAATTACAATAACTCCTTTAATGTGGTCAACTGGAATGTTTTGGGTCAACAGAATCATCCATCCATACATTGTCAACCCAATGCAGTAGTGTAGGTGTCAGTGTGAACGGTGAGATGTGGCCTAGAGATAGGCAGCTGCCATGGCCTTATTCTGCCAAATCACTTTGCTATTGTTACTGTGCAGGTTCCTACATGTACACGCATGCCTTTGTAATTATGTGGTGCAGCCACCCACCACACTCCCTCCTTTGGTGTTATGGTAGCTGCTGATGTGGCCACTTATCTGGTATATTTTGTAGACGTGCATACACCCCAATGCACACGTTCGCTCTAGGAAGCACATACTCAGAGCAGGTGTGGAGGTATAATATTATAATCATACATGTAGTCACATGCATGCACACGCACGCACACACACACATACCACAAGCCTAGCCCTATGCCAATCCTTGATATCCACTGCACCACCTCCCTCCCCCAGCTCTAGCTACCAGGGAGCTTATGTGGTCTCATAGAGATGAAAGTTAGATCTAGAAGGAATTTCTTGGAGGAAACTAGATCTTTCTGGTAACTTATTCTGGTGGTAGATTTCCTGATAATGACCACCAACCAAACCAACCCACCATGATGGCATTTTAACCACACTGTCATGATTCCAGCACTATACAAAGAGAGAGAAAGAATGATCTAATTATGAGTGTGCAGTTTATATAATTTAGTGGTCCAGGATTGCTCATGCATGCTACTTCCCAATTAATGTAGTGGTGGGGACTACTATCCATCAAAGTGAGTCTGTAGCAATTACAACATGACTCATCTTTTTACAAAGAGATGGAATGATCTCAATATTAAGTATGTTCAACTTTTAAATTAGTGGTTGGAACTATATCTAGCTCTACTACTTTTTGCCTGATAACATGACTCCTTCATTTTGGATCCATGCACCCAGCTCAGCATTGTGGAACACATAGGCCAGGGTAGCTCAGAACCATGACCAGGGCACAGCTGGAGGATGAACATTAATGATCTTATTATAGCTTGGTGGTTTGGGGGAACTGCTGATCTGCCTATAATAACATGACTAGATCCTTCATTTTTCTACAGAGAGAAACATTAATGATCTTATAAATTGTGTGCAACTTGGTGGTTTTGAGGGGAAGTGCTGATCTAGTGATCTAGCTCAGCATTACTGTTTCAAATTGAGTCATCTAATTAAGTGTATTTCTCAGTCTTACAGATTGGTGGTATTTGCTGAGCTGGGCTAATTAATTATTAAACTGTTGGATTTGATGTGACTCCAGCTAGCTAGCACTTAAGTTACAACTGTTCTGAGCAATGCAAAATAGTTATTAATGATGCAAGATACCAACCCACCTTCCATCATCAGCTTAGCTCAGTTAACAAAAAGCTACATGCATGTGTAAGCTGGCTTCTGGAAGCTTCTGTATGGAACAAATGTTATTAAAAGTGTCTACTGTGACTGTACTATAATGAGCATGAGTTTGATTGGTCATCCCCAGTGACTGGACAATAGATAATAATGTATAGAACAGGTGTAAAACTTGATGTACCCACTCACTGATCCATGAATACATGATGACAGGTAGTGAAAACCCAAATCCTATAGAATCTGGAACTTAGCTAGTATCCTAGAATCTAGAATGTTCTAAGAATCGAGAATGTTCCAGAACTTACTCTAACATTAACTAACTTGCATCATATTATTATCATAGTAACACTATCTAGGACTATTGGAACAATATTCACAGCATCTATAGATTCATAATTGCCACGACAGCATGTACATGCATGCAGGCACATGTATACATGTGACGATATTCAATACCTGTGGCGTGGAATGTGCAATGTTGTTGTTCTCAAATTCTGAAAGATTGAGCAACTAGCTGTGATATAATAATTATTATGCTGAGACAGCTACTAACTAGGCTAGGTGGGTGGAGAGAGGGAGAAGGGAGAGAGAGAGAGGGAGGGAGGGAGAGAGAGAGAGGGAGGGAGGGAGGGAGGGAAAGAGAGGGAGGGGGAGAGAGAGAGAGGGAGGGAGTGAGAGAGAGAGAGAGGGAGGGAAGGAGGGAGGGGGAGAGAGAGAGAGGGAGGGAGAGAAGGAAGAGAGAGAGGGGGAGTGTTAGATATGATGTCAACGTGCTTCATGCACTGACAGTGATTACTGAAAGTCATGTGCCTACTTCCTATTAACAAGAGTAAATTATTTACTCTTGCTATTAATTAACCAATGAGTGGTCAGTATAGTACCACTTTATGATGAATCAGATGTAATCATTCCCTTTTCTCATTGGTCAATTCATAACCATAATGTTTACTGCAACTAGACGTGACCTTCAGAGAATGCATGGAGTTTATCTATTGCCATGGCAACCAACGGGTGGTGAAATTCACAGGACTAGCTGGAGGTGAGAGGGTTAAAGATATTTAGCGTGTTAGCAGCTCAACTATGGGATGTGCACAGGACTTGTACTGTGATGTAATTAGCCACTCTAATTAGAGGGTTGTTGCCACATACAGTTTCGAATTTTTGAGTGCATATAATTATATGGGTGGCTTCTATAATGGTATTATTGAGAGGATGTGCAAACAGCATTATGACCAATTGCAGCCCCACTCTTAATGAAATTATTATTATTATAAGCTACATAATGTTGTATAACCTACCTAACTGCATCATTGCTGCCTTAATTGATTTGGTGGCCAGGTCTCTATGTAATATTATAATTGTAGCCCAACCACTATTATTGGTTGTGTGTATACAGTGGAACTGCGCTCTATTCCAGACACCCTTGGGATAGCTTTAAAGTGTCGATCCTAATTAAATTAAAGGAGATGTCCTCATTTTAGGGTAGTTTTTGTACACTAGCTAGCTGTTAATTCTATGTAGCTGGACCGTGCTTGCATGGGTGTCCTGATTAAAGGAGATGTCCTCATACATCTATATCTATAGGTATGTTTGCACTACAGCTGTCATTGTATGCATTAACTGGCCCAAGGGCATATGCTTGTCATTTGTTTTGTTCATATGTGTTCCTAGCATATGCTCTTGTAGAAAATGAACTTCATATTCACTTTGACGGCTATAGGTCTATAGCTAAGTAGCAATCAATACTGTAACAGTGCTATCATGTACGTGTGTATCACTTAGTCTTGCTGATCGACAGCTAATACTAATGGTACTGCCTTCACGTGCTCTTATAGCTATAGCTATAGCTGTTTTTATTCAATGATGGTTCAGAATGAATCTCTTATCTTGTCTTGCCACTGTACAAAGGTGCACATAATAATAATATTATATTATAGATCAATGTGTAGATGTATGATACTGATACTATGCACCGTGCCCTAGCTG